>LPNX011074513.1:7228-24955 GCA_001517045.1 Pseudotsuga menziesii | reverse complement strand
GCACGTTTCCAGCTGGAAACGTGCTACGGCGTCGTAGCTCTGTCTTAACTTCTTTCCGCCAAAACTAGCAGCTTCTTCTGTACCTGCGGGGCCCTGCTCCAACATGAAGTTATTCCCCATAAAAAAATTCTTAAAAGAATTGATAAATTGGGTCATGTTCAAATGTTTCATGTGCATGAGGAGTCATATTCAAACATTCAAATGGTGACTAATAATATAGGTCCGATGTGTACGAGATGTAAAAGAGAGGGTAATAATCACATATTTTCATCTCAAAACCATATGAATACAGGGTTGCAACCATTGATCCTTGAGATTCTTACACAAGTTGATTAGATGATCATAGCACAAGTTAGTCCAATTTTGTAAGTTATGCACTCAATAGGTGGGAAATACAAATCTAGAGGACACACCATGAGTTTTCCCCAAGAGGTTAAAAATGTTTCCAATAAATTACCTCAACATATTAATGACTCAGAATTAATTCTTTTTCAAAAAAAGGTCATAGAAGATCAAGCTATATCTGTTAGAAAGAATAAAGTAATGTGAAATCCTCATATTGTAGCAAGTCATATGCATTTAAGACACACAGTGTTTCAAGAAAATATTTTCTTAGAATTTCATAAGACTACAAATTATTGTTAGATTTTTATCAGTTAAGCAATATGATCTTAGGATCTTATCTGAGAGAATAACATGCACAAAAATAATCACAAGAGACAAGAGACAAAAAGAATTTTCCTCGGGGAAACCATAAAGGCGAAAACCCCACAGCTTCCTTAGAGATAGAATGAGCACCAGTAGCAAAAGTAAAACCCAAAAACATAAAGATGATCTCCAACAGCTGATCTCTCTCACTTGTTCCAGTACTTCCTCTCTCACTCATGTGCCCCAGTTGAGTGAGTGTGTGTGTTAAATAGAGAGGCTCACTCTCTATTTATACTCTTTCGTTCATTGAATATTTGACTTAGTTATGTAGGCTTGAGTAATCCTAACTCAGTTATGTAGGCTCGAGTAACCATGAATAGGGTACTAATGACTTGACTTACAATGGAGGGGACTTCCTCATGACTCTTAGTAGTTCTCCTGACAGGAACATCAGGGTACAATGAAATACACATAATTCTCCCGATAGGAACATCGGAGTATGACTGTACATGACTTGATAACATTAATGATTCTCCCGATAGGAACATCGGGGTAGAATACATAAGATATACAAGTAAATACATTCCGAAGTTACAAATACATCAACACTCCCTCTTAACTAGGGAGGGATTCTCTTGACACAATACATCAGCACAAGTCTTCTTCTCTGGATCAAGTTTGGATCATCATCATCATTGGATCATCACTAGATCATCATCAAAAATGGATCATCACCGAATCATCATCAAAGCTGGATCATCACTGGATCATCATCAAAGCTGGATCATCACTGGATCATCATCATCACTGCTTCCACTATCTCGATCAACTAGTGCTATCTCTCAATTCTTCTCGTCATAGGAATTTCTACATAGCCAACCCTTTTTCATGTTGGTTGTAGCCCTAGCCTCCAGGTAGGTCTTCATCTTCTTCAGCACTTATATCTGACCTAGTCAGAAAGGCCTGCCCAGCACTTACATCTGACCATCGGAGGAACACATCCACCACCATGTCAGAAAGGCACGCCCAACACTCACATCTGACCATGGGAGGCCCAGCCTGCCACCATGTCATAAAGGCCCAGTACTCACATCTAACCATGTGAGGAACACATCCAGCATACATGTCAAAAAGGCTCTACACTTTCATCTGACCATGTGAGGAACACATCCAGCATACATGTTAGAAAGGATCTGCACTTACATCTGACCATGAGAGGAACACATCCATCATACATGTCAGAAAGGCTCTGCACTTACATCTGACCATGCGAGGAACACATCCAGCATACATGTCAGAAAGGCTCTACACTTACATCTGATCATGTGAGGAACACATCCAACATACATGTCAGAAAGGCTCTTCACTTACATCTGACCATGCAAGGAACACATCCAACATACATATCAGAAAGGATCTGCACTTACATCTGACCATGCGAGGAACACATCCAGCATACATGTCAGAACGGCTCTACACTTACATCTGACCATGCGAGGAACCAATCCTACCACCATGTCAGAAAGGCTCGGCACTTACATCTGACCATGGGAGGAACCAATCCTACCACAATGTCAGAAAGGCTCATGGACTTTTCACTTCCCCTTGGAAGGAACCTCGATCTGGAGAACACTAAGCTTCTCACTGAAGTACTCAAACTTCACTCTGACCATTTCTAGCATAGAATCACATCAGGGATGATTACATCCAAGGATAATATGTGAGCATCGCCAGGACCTATTACACCTGAGGACAACCTACAGGACCTTTTATGTTTGAGCCACCTATGAGCTTCACCAGTATTTTATTCTCAGATAGCTTGTCTCGCCGTTTATGCTAGAACTGCCTCTTTCAAGAGATCTCTATCTGGATCACATATTGGAGCTTCACTTCTCCTCTCTACATCATACAAAAATCCAAATCAGATAAATCAAATAAAATAGTAGTTTTCAAAAGAAACATACTACCTCCCAAATAGTCAAGCAAGTGGTAACATATTTTGCCTCAGCTGTACTCAGGGCCATGTAGGACTCCTTCCTGCTAAACCAAGAGATCACACCTAATCTCATAATGATGCAGCAACTAAAAGTTCTCTTCCTATCAATGGCATGTCCTACCCAATACAAATCCACATAACCTTCTAGGTTAATCTTCTGATTCACTTCATACTTGAGCCCATAATAAACTCTACCCTTCAGGTGCCTCACTACATGCTTTGCAACTGTTAGATTTTTATCATTCAAGCTAGCATAATGATCTTAGGATATTTAACTGAGAGAATAACATTCACAGCAATAAAACACAAGAGACAAGAGACACAAATAATTTTCCTCGGTGAAACCATAAAGGAGAAAACCCCGCAACTTCCTCAAAGATAGAATCAACACCAAAAAGTAAAACTCGAAAACAGTAAGATGATATCCCAACAATAGTAGTCTCTCTCTCTGATCCCAGTGTCTCCTCTCTCATTCATGTGTCCCAATGAGGTAGTGTGTGTGTAAATAGAGAGGCTCACTCTCTATTTATATTCTTTCATTCATTTGAAACCCACTCCAACATGTCGGCCTCACTTAACAATTACTTACTAGAGCCGACATCTCTAGGAGTGTCTAATAACCCTAGTGCCCCACAACTTGTGGGGACTTTGCCTCCTCTGACCAACAAGGAGGGTTATCCTTTACGTAATGGTGGGGACTATTGCCCTAACTTATAATGACTCACCTAGGGTCGAATTCTCTAGGATAGTCGAATAACCCTAGTGCCCCACAACTTGTGGGGAGTTTGACCCTTGACCAATAGGAGGGTTACCCACAATGACTTGACATGACTTGTTTACATTATAGAACCTCCCAATGGGAACATCAGGGCATTACATGACTCATATACATTACAAACACATCCTGTAATAAACATCGGGGTATAATACATAAGACATACGGATGAATACATTCCGAAGTTACAATTACATCAACACTCCCTCTTAACTAGGAAGGTATTCTCTCGACAAAAATTTTCAGCACTGGTATTCTTCTTTGGATCATCCCGTCATTTGCATCTTCAAGTCATATTCATCTTCAATTCATCTTTATCATCATATCTAGATCATCACTCTACATCATCACTAGATCTGGATCATCACTTGATCTGGATCATCCATTAAAGGAAATTTCAACTCAAAATGGGCCTTTTAACTTTTATTCAAATTCCATGTCATCATGTGTTAGCCAATGAAATTGATTTAAATTTGAAATACCGTATAGGTCTTAAACACTTTTTTAATATAAATTTGGGGATAGGTATCATAAAAAAACTACTTTTTTTGTTTGTATTTTTGACATATCTCCCTATGTTTTTACTCAAATTTCGATCGGGAGAGCTCGTTGGATTTGGAATTAAATTCTGCATCCAACGAGTACCCACTCGGCATACTTTTAATGAACCCCTCTACCCCAAAAACAAGAAATACCTGAAAAAACAGAATGATGATGTCATCATTCCATTTTTTCAGGTATTTCTTGTTTTTGGGATAGAGGGGTCCGTCAAAAGTATGCCGAGTGGGTACTCGTTGGATGTGGAATTTATTTATGCATCCAACAAGCTCTCCTGATCGAAATTTGAGTAAAAACATAGGGAGATATGTCAAAAATACAAACAAAAAAGTAGTTTTTTTCTTTTCTTCCTCCAAAATTAATAAATATTATTTTATTATTTTAACTATTATTTTATTAGTTCATTTTAGGAGGCCCATTTTGAGTTGAAATTTCCTCTAATGACTACTGGATCATCATCAATGGATCATCATGGGTGCTATCTCATGATTCTTCTTGTCACAGGAAGTTCTACAAAGCTAGCCCTTTTTCATGCTAGATGTAGGCCTAGCCTCCATGTAGTTATTCCTTAGCACTTATATCTGACCCTAAGTCAGAATGGCCCATCCAGCACTTACATCTGACCTTGACTCGTCAGAAAGGAACGCCTAGCACTCACATCTGACCATAAGAGGAACTTAATCCCCTCACCATTTCAGAATGGCCCAGCCCTTACTTCTGACCATGGAAGGAACCTCATCCTCTCACCATGTCAAAATTTCCCAGCCCTTACATATAACCTACTCATCATAATGGCCCAACACTTATATCTGACCTACTCATCAGAATGGCACTCGGTCCTAGACTGAGGGTTCCTGGTAACTGACCAAGTGCCTCCATTTAGAGAATGGCAGTAGCCCTTACATCTAACCCTAAGTTAGAATGGTCGGCACTCACATCTGACCTTGACTCGTCATAAAGGTGGTATCCCTTACATCTGATCATGTAGGAACTAATACTACAGTCACATCAGAATGGCCGACATTCACATATGACATGGAAGGAAGCAATCCTCTCACCATGACAGAATGGAAACAACCCTTATATCTGATCAAGTGGGAAAACATCCCTCAATCACATCAGAATGACCATGCACTCACATCTGATCATGTAAGACTACATATTACAATCGTATCAGAAAGGACCTCAGTCCTAGACCAAGTATTCCCGGTAACTGACTAGGCACCTCCATTCCAAGAATGGCAATAGCCCTTATATCTGATCATGTAGGAACCAATCCTACAATCATATTAGAATGGCTCAACACTCATATTTGACATGGAAGAAACTAATCCTCTAACCATGATAGAATGGCTCATCCCTTACATCTGACCTACTCGTCAGAATGGCTTACGAACTCATCACTTCCCCTTGGAAGGGACCTCGATCTGGAGAACACCAAGCTTCTCCCTGAAGTACTCAAACTTCACTATGGCCAATGGCTTCATCAACACATCAGCTATTTGTCCATCCATCACAACATACTAGAGCTTCATTGCTCCCCTCTGCAACATATCCCTGATATAGTGATACTTGATCTCGATATGCTTTGACTTGTCTTGGAACACTGGGTTCTTCGACAACTTCACACAACTCTGTTTGTCGCAATATATACAAGTAGCATCCATCTGGAGATCAAATAAGCTAGACAATAGCTTCCTCGGCCATACTACCTCACAACTAGTTGAACAAGCTGCAACATACTCTGCTTCAGTTGTACTCAGTGCCACACAATATTGCTTCCTGCTAAACCAAGATATCACACTTGATCCCATACGGAAGCAACACCCTAAAGTGCTCTTCCTATCGATGGCACTGCTTGCCCAATCTGAATCAACATAACCCTCCAAGTTAATCTTCTGACTCGCCTCATACTTGAGCCAATAATCAACTATACCCCTTAGGTACCTCAGAATATGAGTTGCAGCAATCAAGTGAACATGTCTCGAATCTGTCAAGAACTAGCTCAAGGTGTTCACAGCAAAGCAAATATCTGGTCTCATGTTAATAAGGTACATCAAGGACCCAATCATCTAACGATACATCATAGCATCAACCGCTTCTGATGAAGCATCACTCAATAGCTTCATGTTCAATGCCATAGGTGTGGTCATGGCCTTACAGTCCATCATCAGGAACCTCCTCAAGATCTCTACTGCATACTTCCCTTGTCCAAGGAAGATTCCATCCGCATTCTGCCACACCTCCATGCCTAGAAAATAGTGCATCGACACATAACAAGAGCATCACTGGTATTCTGCCTTCAACCTTGAAGCAAAGATTGGAATCCACTTTACTCCCAGTAAAGCCTAGAGTCATTAGTAATCTATCCATCCTATCATACCATGTTGAACCTCAATATATTATGTAGTCACTCCCTCTGAAGCAAAGCATCATACTCCCTCTATCTTCCGTACTCTATGCACTGAAACATTCTATACCGGAGTGACAAGTAGCTTCCTATGCTACTAATATTCTATGTATCCATCTAGTGTATAGACTTTCATCTTCAACCTTGTATCAAAGGTTAAGATCTTCATCAAGTTCATCATGTATGTGTTTCAACTCCGACTGGCTGCAAATGTATCTTCATAGTATATGCCTTCATTTCGTGAGAAGCCTCGTGCTACAAATCTTGCTTTGTATCCCACGATGTTTCCATCTACTTCATGATGGAACTACGAACTTCCCTTCACGTATCGATACAGCATCCTAGACATCATTCTTCTTGAACTGGTCTTCTCTTTCTTCTTGGTTACTTCTTCATAGCTAGAAGGTTCTGCATCAATGATGTCGATTTATTCGTCATATTATTCTTCATCTTGAACTGTCATCACTTGTTCTTCAGAACAAGTCTCATCCTTCTTTGCTTGTAGGTGATTATGTATGCGATATTTCCTACAAGTCAAATGCATTAGTTGTATGGTTAGAAACATTTCATAAGGTATATTCATAATGAAAACTTTTTATGCATAAATATATGATCATGCAACTATTTTAGCCAATACAACATTCATCCATATCTCACGGAAACTTTCTAGATGCCTTCCATCTCTACCAGCACAACATTGAGATTGTGCACTAATCCAATATGTCAGCAAAGAGGTTTCATTCTAGATAAGAAGCAATGGATAGTTGTATAGCACCATGAGTTACTTACCCATCACATGCATACTATTAGTATACTGTCATTAATGCAAACATTCTATCATGCATAATACATCAACTGAATATAAACAAATGCATAACAAAACAATATCATGAAATGACAATTGAATACTTATCTTTATTTGTTTCATGGTGATCCAGTGGATTATTCATCTTCAAAAATTACACTGATCCAATATGGTACAATATTTATTAATCTATGGTTTAAAGAACATAACATATGCTAAACATAGTGCGCGACTAGCCTTAGGGGCTGCGCGTTGCGACAGAACATCGCGCTGCTTGCATGGGCCGCACAGTTTGCGCAGCTTGTAGGGGTCGCACAGTTTGTGCAGCTTGTAGGGGCTGTGTAGTTTGCACAGCATGGGCCGCATAGGTTGTGCACCGTCAAGAGTGACATCGAGAGGTTACGTTACATGTGGCATAGCCTAGTTGCAGGTTATTGCAATGTGTTGTGAGTCGACACATGTGCGTGGAGTTAGTTGTAACATTTCGAGTATATGGAACATCATGGTAACATAACGCTTGGGCAGCGATTTTGCGGGATTGCATGGTTCAGTTTAGCATGTGGTTGTAACGACAATAAAGAAGATAACAGTTTTAGCAGGGGAAAGGAACCCGTTACTTGTCCTCCGACTGAACGCTTAAATAGAGGACTTCTGGCCACATCAAGGGAAGAGAGGAGATTCAGATTGCATTAGAGCACAGAGCTTCGTTTTACTATTATGAGAAGCTTGGGGAGTTGCTGTGAAGCACGCCGATGTTGTTTCTTTTGAAGTCGACATTCTCTGTTATAATTTAGCTTTCTTTGCCTTTCGAAGGCTAATTGTAATTTCCAGAAGAGAGGTCTTAAAGACTTTGTACAGCATTCTGCTTGCAGTTGCTGAAGTTGATTCCAGAACCATTTGTATACCATCTTAAAGAGATTAATTGGATCGGTACCCATTGGAGAGGGACCCGGGGACGTAGCCCAGTGAAGGGGGTGAACTCCGTTATCAATTTCTGTGTTTGTGGCTCTCTGTTTTAGTGTTTCTCATTTTTGTTCAGTTTTGTTGTTTCCTTTCCTGTTTAGTTAGCTGTTATATCAGATTTCAGCACTTAATTAACTGTGCAAGCTATGTGATGAATTCAGTAAACTGATTAACGCATTCTTTAAATAAACTTTTAATGCACTCAAGTTGAGGTCCGATGGATCATATTATGGTATCAAAGCAGGTTAACTGCTTGTGCAAGTTTGTGAATGCTTACCAGGTCCAGGTTAAAGCTTGGTGAAGGAGAATTAATTGAAGTAGATCCTGAGATTGGCTCAAGGAAAACATTCTCAAGAACCATGTCTTCTCCACGAGGGGAAGAAGAAGGACATACAAAACGGGAAAAACCTGTTATGTCAAAAACTGAGTTTTTGGAGGCTTTTATGAGCATGAAATCCATGATGGAAATTCTACTTGATGAGCGAGCAGAAAGGAAGAAGAAAGAAGAAGGATCTTCATCCAGAGATGCAGAAGTGAAGAAGGAAGAAAAGGGTAAAGGAGTGGGAGGTGATGGTGATCCTCCTGATACTAATCAGACTTTCTCTTCTTCTCATACTTCTCATTCAAATAATGCAAGTCCTATTATGCCTTATTTCAAATTGGATGTTAAATTTGAATTTCCAATTTATAACGGAGATTTAGATGCTAAAAAGTTAGACAATTGGATCAAGCAGCTTGAAGTATATTGCAGGGTGCAGGGCATTAATGATGACCCTTCCAGGATTCAATTGGCCACTTTGAGAATGAGTGGTATGGATCTTACTTGGTGGGAGAGCAAGATTCAGCAAGATCTTCGAAAGAATGGTAAAATTATTTCAGTTTGGAATGAATTCATTGAAGTATTAAAGAAGCAATTTTATCCTTTAGGACATATTCAACAATTAACCATGAGTTGGCAAATGTCTAGACAAGCTAAAGGAAAAAGCATTCAATATTATACTCATGAATTCAAGAAGAGGGCTATTGCATTGAATGTTTCATTAGATACACAGGAAACTTTTCTTAAGTACATTGGTGGCATGCATTCTTATTTGAAGCATACTTTGTTGATGTTTAACCCCAGTAATTTGGATGATGTATGTGTTCAAGCCACACATTTAGAAGCTAGGGGTAAACATGCTAATGATACTTTTGTGAAGAAATCCTTTAAATTTGACAGCAAATCGAAAGGTAAAGATCAGGGGAAAAAGAAGATGGCTACTGATAAGAAAGAGGGTGAAAAGCCTACATGTTCGCATTGTCAGAAGGGACATGATGTCTCTAAGTGTTGGAAACTCTATCCGGAGTTAAGGCCAAAGAAGTATGGGGGAAACAAAGATAAAGGCAAAGCAAAAGCTACTGCAGCGGTTATTCAAGATTTGGGATCCGACTCAGGTGATGAAACAAAAGTTACAGCTGTCGGAATCCAGGGTAAGAATAAAAGTATCTCACTTCCCATTGATGCAAAATCAAGTTCTAGTGCAAGTACAAATCTTCCATCTACTTCTAAGCAAAATGGTAGAAATAGAAGTGCATTGTTTCATGTTCGTGTCATTGCAAATCACACAAAGATTGATACATTGTTTGATAGTGGTTCACAAGTAAATATGATATCAGAAGAAGTGGTTAAGAAATTGCATTTAGTTACTATCCCTCATGAAAAACCCTATCCTCTTGGTTGGGTTACTAATGATACACGATTTCAAGTTACAAAGAAATGTGTTTTGAAATTTGCAATCACTAAAAAGTTTATGGATGAGGTAGAACTAGATGTAGTACCACTTGACATTTGTGGAATAGTACTTGGGAGTCCATATTTGTATGACCGGAAAGAAGTCTTTTATAGAGAGTAGAATAAGTATCATCTTTTTAAAGATGGTGTGGAATATATTGTACGAGCACATAAGATAAGAACAAACCTAGCAATAGTTTCTGTAGGACAAATGAAGAGGCTGGTAAATGCTAGTAAGAATTTTGTGTTAATGATGGTTAAGATGAAAAATGATGAGATCTCTAAATCTTTTGAGGGATGTGATCCTAAACATAAATCTAAACTGATTGAAATCATTTCTGAGTATGATGATTTGTTTCAAGATCCAAAGGGGTTACCACCAAAGAGAGAGATTCAACATGAGATACATTTGCAGCAAGATGTGCTACTCTCGAACATAGCCATGTACCGGATGTCTGTAATGCAGAACGAGGAAATCAAGAAGCAGGTTTAGGAGCTAATTGAGAAAGGGGTCATCCAGCCAAGTACTTCTCCTTGTGGATCTCCTATAGTCTTGGTTCCGAAGAAGGATGGGTCTTGGAGGATGTGCATCGACTATAGGGCCCTTAACAAAATCACCATTAAAAACAGGTATCCTCTTCCTCGCATTGATGATTTGCTTGATCAGTTGAAACATGCAACTTACTTTACAAAATTGGATCTGTGTAGTGGGTATCATCAAATCCGTATTGTTGAAAATGATGCCTAGAAAACAACGTTTAAAACAAAATAGGGTTTGTATGAATGGCTTGTGATGCCTTTCGGGCTCTGTAACGCACCTGCTACTTTCATGCGGGTCATGAATGATGTCTTTCGTCCATTCATTGATGATTTTGTAATTGTATATCTGGATGATATCCTAGTGTTTAGCAAAACCTAGGAAGAGCATATTGTACATATGAAAAAAGTTTTAGATGTACTGAGGAAGGAGAAGCTTTCTGTAAAAATGTCTAAATGTGAGTTTGCTAAAACTTCTTTTGTATATCTGGGCCATATTATTGGTGGAGGCCACCTACGAGTGGACCCAGCCAAGGTTGTTGTCATTGTAAACTGGCCATGGCCTAACACCGTTACTGAAATCAGAATTTTTCTGGGTGCGGTCCAGTATTGGAGGAAATTAATTTCTGGATTTTCTTCCATTGTTGCGCCATTACATGCATTGACAAGTGTCAAAGAGATTTTCCAGTGGGGAGGCAAGCATCAGAGAGCCTTCGACACTTTGAAGGAAAGGATTAGCACAGCACCAGTTCTGACATTGCCATATTTGCAGCAGCCATTTGAGATTGAGACCGATGCCAGCAAGTTTGCCATGGGAGTCATTTTGATGCAAGGAAGGAAGCCAGTCTGTTACCATTCAGAAACGTTCTCTACTGTAGTAAGTAACTATCCGACTTATGACAAAGAATTGTATGCTTTAGTACAGAGCGTGAATAAGTGGAAACATTATATAATGGAAAAAGAAACAGTCATACATACTGATCATCATCCACTTCAATATTTACAATCTCAAACTAAAGTACAGCAAAGTAGGCATTTAAGATGGATGGGATTCTTACAACAGTTTCATCTCGTAATTAAGTACAAAAAGGGAATTCATAATAAGGTAGCATACATGTTATCAAGGCCTCCTACGAATTCTTCAATCATTCTTTAGAACAGTTCATTAACACATGAAAGTTATATTGAACAGTATGCAGAAGATAAAGATTTTAAGAAAGTATATGCATCACTAATACATGGTAAACAGGAAGAGAACTATTATGTGCATAATCAACTCTTGTATCATCTCGGTAAAATCTGTATTCCAGAGAAAGAGAGAGTGCATGTGATTCAAGAAGCACATATTTCATTGAGTGCAGGACATTTTGGAGTAATTAAAACACTGTCATTATTGCAGAATCATTGTTATTGGCCTCAAATGCAAGAAACTGTAGCTGAATACATAAGAGGTTGTCTTATGTGTGCAACAAGTAAGCCTAGTAATAGGAAATTGGGTTTGTACACACCTCTTCCAGTTTCTTCTCATCCCTGGGAAAGCATTTCTATGGACTTTGTAGGAGGACTACCTATGTCTAGAAAAGGTCATGATTATCTATATGTTGTTGTGGACAAATTCAGCAAAATGTGTATCTTAATGCCATGTAACAAACAGATCACTGCTAAACAAACCGCTCATCTATTCTTTCAGAATGTTTGGGTACATTTTGGGCTACCCATGTCTATTGTATCTGATCGGGATTCCCGGTTCTTGGGAGAATTCTGGTCAACTTTATCGAAGCTTATGGATACCAAACTTAAGAAAAGTACAGCTTTTCATCCATGGACCGATGGGAAAATAGAGGTAGTAAATAGAACAGTGGTTCAGATGCTCAGAGGATATTGTAGTAAACATCCTAAACTTTGGGATGAGCAGTTGCAGTATATACAGCATGCTTACAATCATGCAGTTCATTCTTCCACGAAAAGATCTCCTTTTGAAACTTGTTTTGGTTATCTGCCAAAAACACCAATGGACTTCTCTTTTGGCAAAGATGCAGTGGATGGACATCATGATGCAGATAAATCTCTAAGGTTCATTCAAAGAATCCAAGCGGTGCAGCAAGCAGTTAAGGAACAGTTGGAGAAGAGCCAGGCAAAGTACAAAGCCAGGCATGACAAGCATCGGATTGGTCATCAATTCCAGGTTGGTGACAGAGTTTGGTTACATATCACCAAAGAAAGAATGAAAGGTGAAGGTAAAAAGCTTAAGCCTATCCGGTATGGTCCTTTTGAGATCTTGGAAAAGATTGGTACAAATTTTTTTCGCTTGAAGTTACCTCCATACATGCAAATCTATTCAGTTGTCAATGTTGAGAATCTTAAATTGTATGAGCATCCTATGATCATGGATGAGGAAACTAACATACAGATTCCTTCAGTTGATGATATGGCACCTGAATACATGAATGAGTTGCAGGATGATGTTATTCTTAACATAAATGTGAGGACTTCATGAAGGGGGAATGTTGAGTACCTTCGAGTGGGGCTTAAAGGCATGCATCCTAGCAAAGCAAGATGGATGGAGATTGGGAAAGTGAGGGAGTTGTACCCTCACTTACTTGCAGAATGATTCAATATTTTGGTGGTCCAAAAGCTCTTCAATGGGGAGGAATGATCCGATGGATTATTCATCTTCAAAAATTACACTGATCCAATATGGTACAATAGTTATTAATCTATGGTTCAAAGAACATAACATATGCTAAACATAGTGCGCGACTAGCCTTAGGGGCTGCGCGTTGCTATAGAACATCATGCTACTTGCATGGGCCACGCAGTTTGTGCAGCTTGTAGGAGTCGCGCAGTTTGCGCAGCTTGTAGGGGCCGCGCAGTTTGTGCAGCTTGTAGGGGCCGTGCAGTTTGCGCAGTATGGGCCACACAGGTTGTGCACCGTCAAGAGGAACATCGCCTGGTTCATGAAGAGCCACGTGGTCACGTTTGCTGTGACATTTTGGATGTTGCGATGCTACGACATTTGTGAAGTGGTGGTGACATCCAATGGTTACATTACATGTGGCATAGCCCGGTTGCAGGTTATTGCAACGTGTTGTGAGTCGACACATGTGCGTGGATTTAGTTGCAACGTTTCGGGGATATGGAACGTCGTGGTAACATAACGCTTGGGCAGCGATTTGGCGGGATTGCATGGTTCAGTTTAGCATGCGGTTGTAACGACAATAAAGAAGATAACAGTTGTAGCAGGGGTAAGGAACCCATTACTTGTCCTCCTACTGAACGTTTAAATAGAGGACTTCTGGCCACATCAGGGGAAGAGAGGAGATTCATATTGCGTTAGAGCACAGATCTTCATTTTCCTGTTATGAGAAGCTTGGGGAGTTACTGTGAAGCACGCCGATGCTGTTTCTTTTGAAGTCGACATTCTCTATTATAATTTAGCTTTCTTTGCCTTTCGAAGGCTAATTGTAATTTCCAGAAGAGAGGTCTTAAAGGCTTTGTATAGCATTCTGCTTGTAGTTTCTGAAGTTGATTCTAGAACCATTTGTATACCATCTTAAAGAGATTAATTGGATCGGTACCCATTAGAGAGGGACCCAGAGACATATCCCAATGAAGGGGGTGAACTCTGTTATCAATTTCTGTGTTTGTGGCTCTCTATTTCAGTGTTTCTCATTTCTATCCAGTTTTGTTGTTTCCTTTCCTATTTAGTTTGTTGTTATATCAGATTTTAGCACTTAATTAACTGTGCAAGCTATGTGATGAATTCAGCAAACTCATTAATGAATTCTTTAAATAAACTTTTAATGCACTCAAGTTGAGGTCCGATGGATCACATGGGTAGATTCCTCCTTGGGCCTTCAGCTTCATCATCTTCTTAATTCATAATAGCATTGTTTCTTATCCAAATGCTAAGGTGGATAACAGGTTCTTCAAGAGTTGAGATCTTAATATTCCTCATTGCTTAAAGGATCTTCTTTGGATGGTGAGAGCTTGATCTTCAGTTGCTCCCATCTTCTCTTCTCTTATTATGAGTCGATCTTATTCTTCTTCCGACAGTCTGCTGAAAGTAATCACTTCCTTATGGCACACATTCCTCGAATGAATGAATCCCATGATCCTGGGAGGCCATTCAAGGTGGCTATCACCACTTCTACATTCTTGAGTTCTTATTTTATCGCTTTCAATTTGTTCTTTGATTTGAGAGTCCTTGTAAAGTATGACTATATGGTCTCTACATTCTGGATCTTCACATTCTTCAACTGGTTTCTTACGGTCATCTTCCAATGTATGTTATTCCCTTCAAGTAGCTTGGCCAAGGAATCAAACATCTCTTTCGGTGTATTTAGGGAAGACACTTGTGGTGTAAGGTGATCCATGATTGAATCAGCAATGATCTTCTTAGCCTTGACCAAGTTCTTCTTGTGTAAGGCTTTGAGCCTCATGTCCCTCTGTAACTGGAACCTCTCTACTCATGTAAGTGTCCAATTCATTTTCTTCAGAGAGATCAAATACTTCCATGCTTGGAAGTTGTCAACTTCACCAATCTTATCATCAATCTAATGTGATATATCACTTTGAAATGAGAACCTCAAATGAAAATAGAAAAATATTAGATCTTACCGATTTGAGGTGTCCGTCCTGGCTCCGGAGCTGGCTGATCTAGGGTTTGTCAAAGAACCTCTAATTTTCAAAACTTGGAATATTTTAGATCTGATTGGATAGAAATATAGATATCTTCAATTTGAGCTATCCAATGTACTCATTTTCTTAAAACAGTGGAGGGAAGCTCCCGGAACAAGAAGCCCTAGTTTTCCAATTTCTTCTGCATAAATGCCTATTACTGTTTCTGTGGTATCTCTGAAATTACTACTCCTATTTGTCTGAAAATTTGCATTAAGGTAGAATCACCTGTCCTTGTTCCAACACCATATATTTAATTAGAATTGGTTTCACCAATTGGGACTTGTGATCATTTTCCCAAGGTGACCTGTTACAGGACTGTTCAGAATAGTGAAGTTGTACAGACTAATACGTGTCACTGTTTCATCGTTTGGGTATGAAACTTAGATCATAGAAATTAAATTCCATTCCCTTTATTTAACATCTTCATAAATCTCATTTGGACCTGTGTAGCCAAATATATAGCAATTCTCCCCAGGTGTCCTGTTTAGGGATGAATCCTAGAAGAGGTTGGAACCCTAACTTGGAGAAATCATATCTCCCAGCATATAGAGAATCTGAGGCTTAATTTTGGACACAGTGTAAATCAAGATGTTGTATTTGACTTCTGAAATTTTCAGCTCCTTATCCTTCGCCAGTACCGCGATATAGTGAATGTACCAAACCTTATCAGTTTTAGTATTTTAGGGTTTTTCCAACTCGAGGTCAAACTAGGGTTTGACTTTCCCAGAGTTTCACCGAACCAAAAATATTGATCCAGGTCTCTAAAATCCGATTTTGATGAGGAGAGAAATCCTATGTCGGGCTCACTCAAAAATTCCTCTTCTGTAGAAAGCCTTAATTTCCCGCACCAAAAACTAAAAATGCTCGGAATCGAATTCCGCTTTGACAGAAAGATGCGCCCTTCAATGGAGAGTCATCCTAGCATAATTTTGCTGATGGATAGTGGAGAGAGACCCATAATGTAAAAAACCCTAGCTTCTTTAGCTGCACAATGTCTTCTTCTCAGGTTAGCTCTGATACCATGTTATATTTTTATCATTCAAGCTAGCATAATGATATTAGGATCTTTAACTGAGAGAATAACATGCATAGCAATAAAACACAAGAGACAATAGACAAAGAGAATTTTCCTCAGGGAAACCATAAAGGAAAAACACCGCAACTTCCTCAAAGATAGAATCAGCACCAAAAAGTTAAACCCGAAAACAGTAAGATGATCTCCTAACAACAGTAGTCTCTCTGTCTGATCCTAGTGTCTCCTCTCTCACTCATATGCCCCAATGAGTGAGTGTGTGTGTAATAAATAGAGAGCCTCAATATTTATTTATATTATTTCGTTCACTTGAAACCCACTCCAACATGTCGGCCTCACTTAACAATTACTTACTAGAGCCGACATCTCTAGGAGTGTCTAATAACCCTAGTGCCCCACAACTTGTGGGGACTTTGCCTCCTTGTAGCTAGGGTTTTCACCCTAGCTTGTGCTAATGAGCACCTACTAAGGAATATGGATTCCTTAGTAGCAGTTCAATGATATATGAATTAAATAATGATAAACTAAAACAAAAACTAATCTGAATACGTTCTTGAAGCTAAAACAGTAAAAAGTAAATAACATGAAGCAAAAACTTTAAAGGAATGAATAATGATTTTTATTGATGTTACCTCCAATGAGGAGGTTGGTGGAGTCCGTTGTGCTGGTCCGATGTCGGTGGCTTCGAGCTCCAAGCTGCTTCTTCTCCTTCTCCGATGGTGGAAATGGGCCAAAAGAGTTCTCAATGGTGAAAGTAGCTTGATGGTAAGCTAGGGTTTCGAGAATAATTTCGGCAGAGGCAGGATGCTTATGATAATGGATGTGGAATAATGGGTCTCCATCACTTATTTATAAAACCATGTTTAGGTCAGCTTTTTAGGGTTTTAGCTATTTTAGGGTTTCAGCTATTAGGGTTTCTTCTTTTTTCTCATTATTTTATATTTTTTATTCCTTTTTGGATATTTTTGGAGGAAAAAAGGATTTTATAGCCTTTTGGAGGCATTTTATGCTTTCTTGGTGACCTTTTAGATGGTTTTATGGGTTTTTGATGGAGATATGGTAGGAAAGTGGACAAATGAGCCATGTAATGGGGTAGATGAGGTAGTTAATCATTTTTGGGTGTTAACAGATTGCCCCCTGATGTGTGAGGGCAGGAGCTCATCGTATGGCCAATGGACATCATGAGTCATATTTGGTTTTTTATTGGGGTGTGGAGAAGAGAAGGAAGCAACTGAATTCCGGGACACCGATCTCGAACCACCTGCAAGGACTGAAAAGTACATAACCTCAATAATGGATGAGGGATCATCTGATAATATGGACGAGGCGGGCATTCCCATGCTCGCTTCAGAAAAGAACAGAGCAATATAAATGGTCCTCAAATTCTGGATGAGGAAAAATCTCAATAGATGGACGAGGCGGGCATTCCCATGCTCGTATCAAGATACATAAAAATAACTGTGTATATCATGAGAGTCCAGAGGGGACACAAATCTGGAACATACTGCTGGGCTGACCATGTCTGAGCTGAACAACTGATGCATTGCA
>LPNX011074481.1:365307-378141 GCA_001517045.1 Pseudotsuga menziesii | reverse complement strand
CAACAATCACCCGAAAATAGTGCTGCAACAATGGCAAGTGTGAAGAAAATCTCGTTTTGGTCTTCGTTTTTATAGAACTCTTAGACGTCGCTATAGCGATGGCAAACATTGACTTTTTGCGCCCTAGGTCAAGTTGACCATTGTAAAAAGCCAGTGAAATCTCAATGCCCTAGGTCAACTTGGCGGTGCCATCGCTATAGCGACGAATAGCCGTGGATACAGCGACGTCCAACTCTTTAGCCATGGATACAGCGATGGATAAGACCCCCTGCATGGATACAGCGACGGCTAGGCGTGGATACAGCGACGCCTCGTTCCTGTTGCTTCCGATTTTACACCAAAAAGTAAGAAACATGGAAAACCTCCGTGGAAAAATCCGCGCTTTTGTACTAGTGCTTGTATAATGCCTTTTTAAAATTTCTTTCTAGTCATCATCAATTGACTTTCAAGGTTTAATGCCTCTAAAATTATGTTGCACCTGTGATCTATCTATCATGGATCCCAATGTAAAATTTTGATCCTTCTCATGGTGAGATTCAAGTTTGTTACCAGATGTTCAACATGTGGGTCAGGGTTATTCTAAAGATAACAGATGTTTGTTCCCTAGGTTGGATTTTATTGTAAAACTAGTTATCAATATTTTATATCTGGACACTAGAAGAAGAGAACCGAATGTTATTCTCTCTCAATTTCTTTTGTTTGGACCATAGTCACTAGACTCAAAATCATCAATAAATTGACATGGCAAAAGAATCAAAGTTTTGAATTGGATCAGGAAAAAATCAGCAAATATAAAATAAATATATACATATATTTTGAATTAAAAACACTTTTCATTGATATTTGAAATAGCCATGTCCATATATTACAAGATTTCGATAGATCTTCAAAATTTCACAATGAATAGGTATCATCTATAATATGATGATAATCTTGATTCTCATCCATAAGGTGAGTCAAGAATCCAGATAAAAATCTGTCTGATTTAACCCTGCCCAAGCAGCCTCTTTGTGGATGATTTGGTCACTGTCCCTTCACACCAGCAAGTAGAAAACACCTCCATCAAGCAAAAGAATGAGAAAAAATAGTGAAAATTGGGTTTAAAACCTTTTCCTCGGTGCACACTTCCATAGATTGCTAGTCAATGGTTAAGTCATGAGTTTGACTTGTGATGACTAAGTCAACTTGTTCAACCCAAGTCAAAATAAAAAAGTTTTGAATTGGATATTTCGACTGCATAGTCCAATTTAAATGAAAAAATTGCAATTTGACTCACGATTCATGTGACTTCAGTCTGGACTCTTTGAAGCTACATTACAAGGGAGCCTGGCCTCTCACACTTTGTTCTCGAAGCATGCTCTGAGAGGAAGTGTTTTGGAATTTCCCTTAGGAGTATGTTCTCAGGGTCTTTGAGGTGCTTCCAGGGTGCTCCCTGAATGATAACATAACATTCTTAATGTATATGGGTAGAAAGGGAAAATCCTTAAATTTTTTATATTATTATTAATTGTTTCAGGATGTTTGAGATGGGTTCCAACCTCATCAGACCTCATTTGAAGAAAGTAGTATCCCATCCAAAAAATTAAATTCAACAAAAATAGCAGTTTTCAGCACTCCAGCAAACAGAATTGCACCGAACCAAAGAGAAGTCCATTAAACCATCAAAACAAACTAAATGCCACTATGGCTTTTGCCACATGTCATCTTACTTAAGGAGCAATGACCTCCATAAATATAGGAACTGAGGAATCTCTAGATTTTCCTTTGAAGGACTTACTGCTAACATCATGCACTCAAAACGATGGTCAAGCAAGAGCCAAAGTTATATTATTTCTTGTAGAACATCTGAAATATTGTAATTGGGATCTTGGAAAGGATAATAGCATGTTTTCCCTACCATCTCATGTTTTGGATCTAATTTTACATGAACACAATACAACTTGTGAAATTGTTGTTGGCAATGGTCTTGTTAGTGATTTGTTGGATATCTTGTCTATTTTTTACCTGGATCCATAAAAAAGCGACAACCTTCCTGATTTTAAGTATGTGATCCCCATGCTACTAGTTGTTGATAATTTTCTATAGTTGAAGCAAAAATTCGATTCTAATATTATGATATTTAAATAGTCCAAGAAAAAAGATGGTGATGTTGAGAATACTGACAATTTGGAGTCTAATCATCAAAATCGTACAAAGCACATGTTGGTTGTGGCTGAAGGGTACATAACTATTGAAGAGTAGAAAACAACTATTAACATAGTCTGCAATTTCATTCACATGAATCTTACCTCAACTATTGTACAAGCTATTCTCCAACTGTGTGCAAGGCTAAAAAGGGTGCATGCCATAGCATTGTGTTTCCTTGAAAGAGGTGGATTGGTTTCTTTGCTCATCTTTCCTACTAGTTGCTTATTTTCAGGGTTTAACAGTGTTGCATCAATTATTGTTTGTCATATTCTTGAGGATCCTCATACGCTTCAGGCAGCTATGGAGTCAGAAATTTGACAAGATATTGTAGCTGCTTTAAATCAAAATATAAGTGGAAGGTTAAGTTCTCATACTTTTATCTCAAATTTAGCTCTTTTTATCTCAAACTTAGCTTGGTTGAGTTGAAGGTGATTTTCTGTTTGATACATTTCATGTGATGCCTATTGAAAAAGTTTTTGGGGAAAATCGATGATAGGGAAGTACTACCTCTATCTATAATCTTATAAGAATGACTGATGATTGTGGAATGACATTTCAACATCCAATTCTCGTTAGACCATCTACCCCATTTAGATCAGTTTTTCGTTGAGCAATATGTAATTTTTAAAATTTCTAGTTGTTGAGCATCTGCTAGATTATAAATTGTTTTCTTGGATTCAAACGTTAGAATTCATAGTTTAAGGACATATATAATGTAATGTGTCTATGATTGTAGAGAATGATAGGGTTGCAGTAGAGAGTAATATTGAAAGTACTTCAGATCCATCCCATTTGGATTATATTTACTGAACACTTCGAAGTGGACGACCAATAAATCGTTTGAATAGCTGGGTTGATGATAGTCAAGTACAACTTAGAGGAATGAGTGGCACTACAATAGAATTAGGAATTGAGGATAATTTTGTTTCTCAGACATACAGGGCTCAACTAGTTGGTGACACTTGATCAGATTAGGCCCATGATACCACCCAATCATAGGAAAAAGGTGATGCTACTGCCTCACAAGCTACAGATGTTGGTACTGTAATGGTAGAAACTTTACAATCATAGGAAAATGATATATAGAGAACCAAGGAACGTAATCAATCCCATGTTGAAGATAATACAATCTATCATCCTTTGTCAACCATTAGATACTCAAAGTTGTGTATTGATCCTTTTTACCATTATAGAGGACTTTGTAAGTTAGGTTCCCAAATCCTTAAAGGGTTCTAGCTCAATGGAAGAGCTCCTGCCTTACAAGTAGGAGGTTGGTGGTTTGATTCCTCCATGCCCTAATGATATTATAATATCGGTTAAAAACAACTAAATTAGTAAGCAAAAAATAAGAGATAGATGACCCAAAAAAATGACCAAAACTCGTATATAAAATTACTAGAAACGACTAAATTAGTGACCAAAACATGAGAGATGCGAAACTAGGCATTAAAAAGGATGCAACACATGGCGCTAATGATGAAGCCAAACATGGCATTGATATGGTAGAAAAATAAGACGTTACTTTGGATGCAAAACATGGTGCTGTATAGGAAGCAAAATATGGTGCAACAATAGAAGAAATATTTGGCGTCATTTTGGTAGCAAAACACGATGCAAAAAAGGAAGAAAAAATTGGTGCAAATTTGGAAGCAAAAATTGGCACATATTTGGAAGTAAAACATGGTGCAAAATGGGATGCTAAAGTGGTAGCAAAAATGGATGCAATATTGAATGCTAACATGGTGCTATTAAGGATGCAAATATGGTGCTAACGTGGGTGTCATTTAAGAAGCAAAAGAAGACACTTGCTAGGAAGCAAAATAGGATGTTATTTAGGAAGCAAACCTCGACATTGTTTAGGAAGCAAAGTTGGACGCTATTCTAGAAGAAAACCTCGACGTTATTTAGGAAGCAAAGTTGGACACTATTCTAGAAGCAGAAAAAGAGACGATATTTTGGAAACCATAAAGGATGCTATTTAGGAAGCAAAAAAAAAGATGTTTTTTGAGACGCTTTAATTTTTGTCCATGGCACATCCCATTTAGCGTCTAGTTTGACCACTCAATGTAAAAAACAAGTACACTAAAAAGGGACGCTAATTCCAGGATTTGCTGTAGTGTACCAAACCCAAGCAGCTGAAGCAAGGTTCAAGGTATGACGGAAAGCACCATCAACAAAACCCTAAAACGCCATCCAATCTGCATAACCAAAACATGGTATAAACAATACTAAAAAAAAACTCAAAACCATATTGAAAAGACAAAAACACACCAAAATGTCAAGCAATACACATATATACAAGGTACCACACATATATGACTTCAAGCATAGTACATTTTCAGGTACAACCCATTGCGAGGTTTCCCGAAAGGTATCCCATCGTAGTCTACAAGCTCGTAGGCCCCTTTTTCTAAAACTTTACTAATGATAAAAGGACCATATCACATGGATTCAAACTTCCCCTTCCCTAGATTATCATGTCTCTTATCATAGGTCAGAACCATGTCACCTTCACTAAAGACACGCAGTTGAATGGACTTATCGTACTGAGCCTTAACGCATTTTTTATGTGCCTCATTAGCCAAGGTAGCATCTCTTCTATTTTCATCAAGGTTTGCCAAGTACAAAAATTGTTCCTCTTCGGCGGAAGTGTTCGGGAGAATTTCTATTGCAAGTTTGAGAGACGGGATTTGAAATTGATAGGAAGGACAATTTCTAGTCCATAAACCAATTGAAAAGGTGTGAAACCAATTGCTTTTTTAACTGAAGTTCTATAATCCCACAATGCAGAAAAAAGAGTCAAATGCCAGTTGGATTTGTGATATCCAACCATCCTACGCAACATAGTTTTCAAAACTTTTTTAATGGCCTCAACTTGACCATTAGCATGCGGATAATATGGAGTTGATTTTTCATGACGAAAACCCAACTTAGCACTAAACTCAGCCATCATCTGATTGTAGAAATGAGATCCATGGTCAGTGACTATGGATTGAAGAACTCCAAACCTATCTATCACATGATTAAAAAAAAAGAGGGCGATAGTCTTTCCATCCTCTGCATATGTAGGAATTTCCTCAGCCCATTTTGTAAAGTAATCAACGACTATGATGATGTAACCATGCCCCCTGGATGAGGGAGGCTTACAATGCATGAAATCAATACCCCATTTGGCAAAAGGGCCAACAACAATGATGGGGTGTAAAGGAGTAGGATGGGTGTGATTTTTAGGATAAAAGAGTTGACAGGGTGGGCATCTCTTAACTGCCTCATGACAATCTTTGAATATTGAGGGCCAAAGATACCCAGTGTGAAGGATTTTCTAAGTTGTCTCCATCCCAGAAAGATGACCGCCACATGCTACAGAGTGGCAGTCATTCAAAAATTGTTCAGCTTCTTCGTGTGTAAGACATCGTCGAAGAATGGAGTCAATACCACGTCGATACATTGTATCATTTAAAATTAGATAATACTTCACATGGTGATGGATGCGAGGACAATCATCACGGGACATGTCAGGATGAAATATCTGGGTCTGGAGATAAATGATCAAATCTCCATACCATGGATCGGTTGTGCTAATCAGGGAAAAAAATTCATCTGGGAATGAATCATTGGGCTTAGCTTCCATCAGAGCATAGGGAAGGTCACACATTAACTCCGCAAAAACCAAGGACTTCTTCAAAGTAGCTTTAGCGAACTCGAGATCAAATTCCTATAAGATGATGATCCTGCATCGGGAAAACTCCCCCCCTAGTACTTGATGAGTCAAAATGTAATACATGGGGTTTTGATCCGTGAGAACAATTGTGGGACGCAGTAAGATGTAGTGACGAAATTTTTTCACAACAATGACCGTAGCTAGAGCTAGCTTCTCCACACATGAGTAACGAGTTTTAGATTCAAGGAGACTCTTACTTAGGTAATAAATCACGTGTTCTTGTCCATTGGGATGTTGTTGCACTAGAACTATACCAATAGTAGTAGTGGAGGCAAAAACGTACAACATAAATTCTTTTGAGTAATTTGGGGGGTGCAACACCGGTGAATGTGTCAGAGCGTGTTTCAAATTATCAAAAGCTCGTTGGGCTTGGTCATCCCAAAAGAAAGGAGTGTCATTCTTAAGGAGACACATATAGCCATGCATTTTTTCTACGAATTTGCATACAAAATGACAAAGAAAGTTTTCCTTCCCTTGCAAACTTTGGAGTTGAGTTATATTAGTTGGGGCAGGTAAGGCCAAAATAACAACAATTTTCAAAGGATCTATCTGGATGCCATCTTTGGAAACCAAAAAGGAAAGAAGATGTCCAATATCAACACAAAAGACACATTTGTGTGGATTAAGATGAATATTATAATGACGACACTTAAGGAAAATGTCCCTAAGGTGCCCTGGGTGGTCCTCCCGTTGCTATGAATGAGTAGGGAGATTGTCCAGATACAAGTCCACGATTTGCTTAATATCGTGAAAAGAATAGGACACGACATGATGGAATCTAGCTTCGACTTTTTTTAAACCAAATGGTGATTTCTAATATGCAAAGGTTTCCCACGGAGAAATGAATGTTGTTTTATGCTCATCGGTGGGTAGAATTTATATTTGATTGTAGCCGAAAAATCCATCCATAAAAGAGAAGCTGACGCTCCCAGCACAGTTATCAATGATTTGATCAATGTGTGGAGTAGGGAATTTTTCCTTAGGACAAGCCTTATTTAAATCTTGGAAATCGATACAAACCCTAATAGTTCCCTGCTTCTTAGCTACAAGGACAATATTAGACATCCATTTCATCAGTGGTACGGGATAAAAAAACACTGCTTTCAAAATCTTTTCCACTTCGTCTTTAATAGCTGCAATATTCATAGGATGGACTTGACAGAAGGATAAAGTCAATGAATAACGAAGTACCTACAATAAATTGTTAGAGGCAAATAATGGAGAACCTGCAACAAAATGTCAGAAATCACAATATGTATATCTAAACAACCTATGAAACAAAAACAAACAGAAGAAATGAGACCATATACCTTCCAGCTTGGTTTAAAATGGGGCCACCATGCCCAGGCTTAGGAAGCTACCTCTCTACAACGTTGGGTTGTATGGAGCAAGGCTCAACATACAAGAGGTTTGGCTAGTGGAGAAAAATGGAGTGAAGGGAATGAATGGCTTGAGAATGATGGTTTCTCAAGGCACTCATATGGGCAGAGTAAGGGTAGGAAGAAATGGAGGAGTGTTGAGAGTGACCCCCACCCTCTTATTTATAGCTTTTTCTCTTGTTTTAGGGTTTTTATCCCTTGGTCAAGGTTTTAAGCCCTTTTTACCTCTTTCATAGCTCCCTTTGGGGTTTTTAGGCCCTTTTTGAGGACTTTAGCCCCTTTGTGAGCTATTTTGGCTCTTTTATAGGTTTTTAAGCCCCTTTTGATGTTTTCTAAGCCTTTGAGGGGAAATCATAGGTTAAACAAGGATGTGGGGGTCAATAAGGGTTAGGAAATGGATGTGTTCATGTGGTGTAGGCCATATGGAGCATGTTGGGTGGTTTTTTGGGTTAACAAGGGCCTAGAAAGGATGACTCAAAAAATTCTTTGCCTCTAAGACTGTGGATGGTCATGGAAATCATGTTCACAGTTGCCACTTCCGTACTAGGAGGGCTTGAGGGGAACACTCCCACAAGGGTTGAATCCTTCAACATAACTACCCCAACCGATTGATAAGGTGGAGGGGATTGACCTAGCATAGGGATATTATTTGCAGTGGGGGTAGTCACATATGGTAAACAAAAATTGAGTTGATCAATGGAAACAATCTTTCCTAAATGAGGGAATTGGAGAGTCTGAAAAACTGTCGAGGCAAGAACCGTTATAGCATAGAACCATTTTATCCCCAATAACATATTGTAATCCAACGGAGCATCGACTAACTGTACTTGAATGGAAACAGTCTTGCCCCCAAGCTCAACTAAAAGGGCTGGTAACAGACCACAAAGTTGGAAACCTCATCCGTCAAAATCTTTCAAGGTTGTGGGTGAATTCATAAGTTGTGTATAAACGATGGCTCTCCAAAAATTCATAAACAATACTGAGGTGGAAGCTCCTTCGTCCAAAACAGTCCTATGGACCTTTCTCCCAACTAATCTGGTCGCAATTTGAAATGTGAGCTGGTGGGTAATCTAGACTTGTAATTCTCCACATTAAAATGAATCAAATTAGTGTTGTCAGGGTCTAAGGCCCCTAATGCCGTCAACAAGCTTTTGCGTTGTGTAGGACAACTTTGGAGTACCTCCAGGGTAGACATCGCACATGTGCTTGAGCTAAATATTCAACAAGGTTGTAGAATTGTGCGGCTCGAGCATTTGGATTAAAAACAGACTTCTAGAGAATACTCTTGGGTGGGCGCAAAATCAATTTGAGATTAGGTTTATCGATTGTAAGAGGACCATTAGACGAAGACGAAGGAGAAGAACTAGTAGAAGGAACTTTCTCAGGAGAAGGACTCTCATCCTTCTTCTCTTCATTTTTTTCATATGACTGACTACAAGTAGTCAAACTAATAGTTTTCGAGGAAATCATTCTGATTTTTTCCGTAGAATTATAGGTTCCTTGAGAAAAAATATGATCTATCAATTGTTGTTCAAACAGAAAGGGGTCAGTAAGTACTGCTAGTGTAGGGTTACTTTTTAAAAATTTCTTAATCTCTTCACGACGAGGGCACTCCTTCATGAAGTGGTCACCACCACACAATGGGAAGGGATATTTATCCTTCCACTTTCCTTTATTGTCATTCTCTGGGGCCATAGCCTTGGGATTCTCCTGTTGGTTTCTAGGTTTCTTACATTTTCCTTTCTTCTTATTACCAAGTGTCTGCATACTTTGAATAGCATTCACCTTGGTGGAAATCGTAGTAGTAGAAGTAATCTATTGCTTGGAAGGTTTAGCTGCAGACAGGGGCTGGATTGAACCGACAACCCCATCAACAGGCATTTTTGTAGGTGGATTGGTCAGGTCTATGTTGGGACAAGGAGCCTGAGGGATTAGGTCATACAAAGTTCTGGACTGGAAATAAACCAAGTCCAAATACTGAGCGCAACTGATAGCCTTCTCTTTAGTAACAACGCCACCCATAACCACATCATGGGAAATGGGAGGCAACAAGGATTTCGTGAACCAATCATCCAATAATTGGTCTGGGATAGGAGCTTTAATAAGCCTCCGTTGTCTCCTCCACTCATGAATATGATTAGATATATGTGTGGAATTATTTTGACAAAGTGATTTCAAAATATCCATACCAGTTTCATAACAAATGGGCAGTTGGAAATGAGTAAGAAAAATGTTGCCAATGAGTTGAAGTCCATAAACAAAAGTTGCGGAAGTTCAATGTACCACTTGGCCTCTATACCAGTCAAATTTCACTCGAAGAACCTAAAACGGATCGAATCATCCATCAAGGAGTTGGAAGAACACCATAGATGGAAAGTCATAACATGTTTTTTGGGATCTTCTCCCTGCTTCCCATCAAATTTTTGGATATCTGATGGTAACTTAACTAGAATTGCAGGTCACGAAGGGTTATGGTGGATGGGGTCATTAATCAACTTGGACAGATCAGGAAAGTCCAAAGTTTCCAAAAAAGGAAATTGTCGATTAGGCTATAAAACTGGTAATAATAAAATGGCATATGTATACTAGTAGGACCATAGGTCGATTGATACACTGGTTGTTGGGGATTTGGATTCGTAGACGATCCTCCCAAAGATTCGCTAGATGGAGGCAGGCCTCCAAGAGGAAGGTTTCCTCCAGGTAGTGGTCCTCCACCAGGTGGGCCTCCAAAAGGTGGTCCCCCAGAAGGTGGTTCTCCAGGTGGTGGCCCCCCAAAAGGTGGTTCGCCATAGGGTGGACCTCCACTAAGTGGGACTTCGCTAGGTGGCACTCCACCAAGTGGCCCTCCACTAGGTGGCCCTCCAAAAGGTGGGCCACCATAACCTACCATAGTATTGATAGGTATCCCTCCAAGCATAGGCATATACAACCAATGGGTTGCCCCCATAGTGTAAATATGTTTCCAGGGTAAGGCATACCGGGATATACCGTTCCTGTAGATGTAGGTTGAAATTTCACATTACTTATAGATGGTATATTTCTGGGGTAATTATATCCCCAAGAAGGTTGATTAAAAATGGGTTGTACCCCTGAAGGTTGCCCCATACTAGAAGGGGGAGTAACCGCTTATGTTTTTCGTGGAAGGAACTACAACTACTAACTATTGTTATACCCAAATCCTGTCACTAGCATGTGATAAGATCTCTAACATATTTATTTGCCCTCAATCCCAAACATTGAAGTGAAAACAATGCTCTAGATGTTGATCCTACATTAAAAACTCAAGCACCGCTCTTACCCTTGAGCTTATAAGTGGTACCTTATGCAGCACCGCCTGAGTTATGTGGATGACAGGTGGTGCCACTGCCTTTCACCTTTGTTTTTGGCACGGCTCTCACCATGCACCGCTCTATCATAAGGGAGTATAAGCGGTGCCCTTGGTAAAAAGTGAAAAAAAGGAGGTTTCATGAAGCTTCTAGAACAAAAGCTTCATGTCTAGCCTTATCCCTACTCACCTGGGTCAGTTAAGCTCGAGATCCATGCTTTGGGGATCTCATGGCAACATCACCCACCTATTTCTCAACCATTCCTATCCCTTTGAGCCCTATAAAACCAGGCTCATACTCCATGGTTGAGGAGAGAAGAAAGGAGTAAAGTTATGCTGTTGAATTAACATCCTGGGCTAATCCATTAGAGAGCAAAGAGGAGCAAGTTGGAGTTAACAGGGATGAGATGTTAGTCTTATAAAGGAGTGCATTGACACTAAGGAGAAAAGGTTGTAAACTCTTTCATTTCATCTATTAATGCAAAGTTGATTTCTTTCCCATACATCTGTTGTGTTATAATCTCACATGTGTATTTTCAAATTCCTTAGTCACTGATATGGATCTATGGATAGTTTTCTGGTATCTTTGATGTTGTCATGTGTTTGATGTGTTTATGCAGGTCTTCTATCAGATATTTTATTCCAGGCATCTACAGTTTCCAGGGAAAGTCTTCGACCTAGTTGTGACTCAATTGTTCTGGATCTGAACCATTCAAACCAGAGGAACAACTTCTGTCCGCAGAAGGTGCTATATTCCTGATAACAACTATCCTACATTAGGGGTCTGTCTTGTACTAGATGTGACTCCACTAACGACTGATGCAACTTGTGCTGAGGGTTTCCCCCCAGTGGTAGAAGATACGGGAGAGCCAGAAGCTGACCCAGGATTTGGAACTGTAGTAATAGGGTTGGAGGGTTGGCCTGGATTAGGAACTATTGATCATTGAGCCCGTGATGTCAAACTAGGATTTATTTGAGACGTTGAGAGTGGACAGTATATGGCAGGATTTGATACCGAAAGATGGGGTAAAAGAGCCAACATGGGCTCCCGATGAGGAAGAGGCGAAGCAATAATGTTCTCAAGGTGCTCCTAAAAATTATGTAAATGATCTATAGTCGGTTGGAGCCTTCTATACATTTCCTAATTCGATGGAGGGTTAACAAAATATGGTCTAGTAATCCCGAATTTGGAAATTGCTTGACCCATAGAAGTTCTCCAAAAAGGAGCATTAGGGCCATATTATGTCCCCTCGGTATAATTAGACGGGCGATAAACCCAATTTGATGAACCAATGACCTTCCATTGGAAAATGAAAGGTGGTATCATCCATAAGAGGATGTTCAACCAAGGGATTATCATATGTAGTGAATTCTTGCCCCACTTCTACAACTGGATTCTCTTCCACATGAGAATTAGCCGCGAAACCTTGGTCTATGGCATCCATTGGTCCTTCTCTTGTAATAGGACGAAGGTGAGGCGGCAATCCTTGAACTCTTCTGGATCATCTCAAAGGAAACTCAAACTACACCGAAACACGTCTCTATCCTATCACTCAAGTTACTAAAAATTTTAGCCTATAGCTACCGTTAATTTTATCTTGAACAATTAGGTAAATGCATGATGTGTGGACAGAAAAGTAAAATCATGCAGCATGCTATGTAAATTTTTCACTTTATTGTTCAAAGCATGCCCTACTTACGGGAAGGAGAGAGTGTTTTAATTCCGTTTCAAAACAAAAAATTCCCAAACACTCACACTAAACTTATCTTTTCAAAAATGAAAACAAGCAACAAAAATTCTAAACTAATATTGAAAGTAAGAATGAAGTTAGATCTCTTTTCCCAAAAAGAAAGACACTAGTACTAAATGGCATACTAAGCACTTTTAAACATTCTTCAAAAAATGAAAAGATCTAATTTATAACTATGATATATTCTTTTTGATGCGATAAGAGTGTATAAAAGAAAAAGAAGAACATGGATGTCTGAAAGCTTGTGAATCTAATCAACGCTCCGATGATTCATCTTTAAATACAATTATGATTGAATCTCAAAAAAATTTCTTTGAATCAAAAGCAAAAATCAGTCTTTCATAAACTCACAAAGAACAAAAACCAAAAAGCAAAAAGCAAAGCTTCCTTTTCAATTTAATCAAACAGTAAAAAGAGATATAATTATACTGACTTCCAAGCACTCCTTTTAAAAATAAAAACCAAACATAC
>LPNX011074481.1:339950-363472 GCA_001517045.1 Pseudotsuga menziesii | reverse complement strand
TGTTTTGTCCATGTGGCTAAGTGGACCACCCAAGACTTCCTATGTTTGAATTTGAATAGTTTACAATTTTCAACTGTATCAGGATATAAGTAACTTAAACTAGATCCCATATCAATTAATACATAAATAAGGCAATTTTGTACTTTACGATCTACTTGAACCATGGATGGTTGGTAATCTACCTGGTGATTGTCAAGTGCTGCACTGATCTATGACATCCTGGCTATGGAATCAACTAAAGTGGATTCTTAGATATTATGTATTTTCTTATTATTTCCTTCTTGGTGCGGAAAATCCATGTAATCATGTGGCCCATTATATCCCCAAAATTTGATCCCTCCCTGCTTAATTTCTGTTGTTTTATTTACTGTATAGTCTATTGGTTTCATCTCACCTTGAGTTGATGGATGTACATTTGATAGTTGGGCTTGAAACCATTATGTGTAGAAAATGTTTTCTGATTATTAAACCTTCTAAAGTTGTTCCCTTGTTGAATTTTTGCTTGGCTTCTATTGACTGTTGGTCTATACCCGTTTTGTCTTTGGTCACTCTTTCTTTTAATTCTATCCTTCCTTACCAAAGCTAGTTCTGATCGCTCCTTGAACTCAATGTTACAACATTCTTCTTTCCTTATGGCTCCATCCAATGTTTTTGGTTTAATACATTATATTTTATCTTTGTAGGAAGAAGGTAGACAACTTAAAAACTGATGAAATCTAGCCTTTTCTTCTCTTATGCAAGGTACATAATGAAACATTTCAATAAACTTACTAGCAAAGTTTTCCATAGTAATCTGTCCAAGTTTTAATTCAAAAAATTATTTGGCTTTTTGTTCATAGAAATGTCCTGTCATATACTCCTTTTTAAAATGTTTCTTGAACTGTTTCCACTCTATCTTCGTAATACCTCCAAATAACACACTATTTTTTAGCAATAAATTACTAAATTATCCATTTAAGGAGTAACTTAGTTTTACTTTTGGATGAAAATTTAGCTATCAAACTTAATGTTATCATAGTTCGAGTCTTAGCCATGTCAAGTCATTTATATTTTTTATTTGCATCTTACTCCTTATTTCGTATTTTGTGAGAGATTCTGTTGGCAGGCGGTTTTGGGTTAAGCTAGCTGCGTAGCATCGTGGATGCTGCGTAAGGTCAAAGATGATGCACAAGGTGGAAAACAGGGTGCAAGTTGGAGTTATGTTATTTTATGTATTTTTGTCATTTTGGACCGCATTTTGCGGATTGTGGTCATTCTTTTGTAGATTTTGTTAAGAAGTAGTTAAGTAGTTAGTTAAGTGGAGCATGAATGTAAAAGCGCAAGCCAATAAGTAGATCTAGGATTGTGACTATGGAGATATCAATTAATTATCTATATGAGGTTGATACACATGTTATGTATGATCTACGCATGAATTAAGATTTGTTGATCTATGTACTAAAGAACTGTTTTGGAGAATCTATATTTTGATGCGAAGGCTAATATGACATGATGGAATTTGAGCACTGAGCAGAATCATTGTGTCCTTTCTATTTTCCTATTTTACGGTCTGCTGCGACTCAACTATGAATGCAATGTGTACTTGTGACATGGATTTGTAAATGATGTGATGTTTCCCTGCTTTAAATGATGTTATTCTATTAGATCTGTTTGCACATCAATGTTTTACTATGATAATGTGATCTGTTAAATGATGATGTGGTTCTGTTAACACATAAGTTGAATGATTGCATCTGTTGAATAATGTCACGCTAAATTAAGAAAGAGACACATGGTCCTCCTGTTGACACAAACCCGACCAACAAAACTAGTTGACAAGGGTTCCCACTCTGTCGATAGCCAAACCACTGTGATATCCCTAAGCACCAGACCATACATGTTTTACCCTGTCCAGCAACACTCGCAGAGCAGATCAAGTCTCACCCGAGATGTTCGATGGAGCACTGACGTAACCAGGTTTCTGCTGAATAGGGGAGAAGAATGTGACATCAACTTATCAGCTTTAGCGCAACATTAACATATCACTTGACTTATGAACCATTCATTACCATTCATCGACATATTGCATCATTCAACCATAATTGCAGTAAACATATTGATGCGAAAACAGAGCTAACAAAATAACATCATGTGGAACAGGAAAACATCACATCATAGATTATTGTCACACATTCACATAGCATTCATCATAGGGTCACAGAAAATAATAAAAAAGTAAAATAGAAAGACACAGTGATTCATATCAACTTTCTCCTTGTCATATTACTTCTACTCACAAATCACAGTTCGCAGATCGACAGATCTCAGTCAGATACTCAAAGATATTCTTCACTGAGCTCAGATTCTTCCCATTCTGGATGATTCACACTTACAATTCTTCATCTACTTATACGCTTGCGCCTTTACATTTAAGGTCCACTTAGACAACTTTCTAACTAATCTTTAACCGATTCTACAAAATAATGACCAATATCCACAAAATATGGTCCAAAAATACAAAAGGTGACATAAAATATTCAATATCCGTCTTGCATGCCATCTTCCACTTGCATGGTGTCTTTGTGCTTACGCAAAATTTGTGATGTTGCACAACTAGCTTATCCCAAACCCCTTGCCAACAGGCCCTCAACACAATCTTGTGGCTCACCCTCGAGCCACGCTAACTGGACATGGTGTACTCAGTAATATTGAGCTTGAAATATTCATACTGTTGAGTAATCACCCAGGCCTATTCTTTGACTCTATCCGCTATCTCCTTGCTTGCCATCATATCATGGGTGACTGGATGCTCAACCATTTTCTCAGTGATCTCCTTTTTAGCTTCTTGCATGATATGCAACGCAATAAGTACCTTACCAGAAAGCTATGCGCTATCTTGGAATTCATCTAACTGTTCAGTGCACTTTCGCTGACGGTCCTAGGCCTTCCCAACGCACTGTTGCAACTCCTTTAACTCTGCAGATCATGTGACCTGAACCATTAGTGGCATCGCTCTCATCGACATCTTCAAGGTCGCTAGCTGCCCTTATGCTTCCTACAACTGTGTGGTTAGTTGTGAGTTGTTCGTCCTACACTACGCTACCCCAGAACTGCATGGTTGCATCTGTCACTTCCTTGGCCTCATGCTCCATCTCGTTGAGCTACATTGCTAGATATTCAATTTCGCTCTTCCAAGCTGCTATTTCCTCTGGTGGCGTAGCTGGGTGCACCAGAGCTTCCAGAATGCTATTTTCACTCTACAATTTTGAAATAACGACCCCGAGTTTCTGTGCTCTTTCCACCACATCCATCTCAGTGGTGCTTTCCAACACGTACTAGAAGACATCAACAACTACCACTTCCAACTTGACTCAACTGTCAAAGAGATGTGCCTTCTCAACAAGAAGGCAATCTATTTCCTTTTTCAATTCCGTGATCTCTTCGACGCTCTTCATCCACAACTCCTCTTGTGCTTTCTTGAGCACTTCGATTTCCTGCGCTCTCTTCTAGCATCTTATCATTTGCTTGCTGCAGTTCTTTGATCTCTTTCTATGCTTTCTGCTCCTTCTCCTGCGACCGCAAGTATCGATCACTGACTTCTTTCTGCCTGTCTACCAACTCTTGGTTGGCAACTCGTTGCATATGTACCAATGTCTGCGTGGACAACACATTGATATCCAATGATATGTCTTGCAACTGCTGCAGCGAGGTATTCAAGTCCTCTCTTCCAGAGTCAATCGCAGTCAGCTGAATTTGAACATTCCTGACCCACAACTCTGTGTTGATTGACGTGAACTCCTGCACAGTTTCTCCTTCCTCTGGTGCTCTCTTCAAAACGACATTGTACAAAGAATCCAACTTTGTTGTTACCTCTGTGAATCCTTCCTGTGAAGACTTCATCATTTCCTTTATTGCTACATCGGTTGCATCTGTAACAGCCTTGACAAGCCGGTTCAACTACGCCTCCAATGTTGATGCGGTGCTACTACTCGCACCTTGATCCATGCGTCTCTTTGCTCTTAGTTCGTTAAATATGCGATGTGCTTCTGGGTCAGTAGGTGTTTCTGTCGATGACTCCTCATCAGACTCATGTTGACTTTGCTGGTCATCCTTCCATACTTGGTCAATAGGTGCATCTGCCAGGGGTCCCGTCGATATTTCTTCCAAACTGACTAGTTCGCGCCATTCTACAGGACAATTGTTAACCATGGCTTCCAACTCTACATCGGACACTTTGTACCGCATCGACAATCATTGCTTATTTGGGTCATGTCGCGATTAGACATGAATGGCATGTGGTCTTATGGAAAACTGCGTAATCCTTTGATACTTTGCTCTGGCTTCCTCATATAGTCTTGGAACTTTCACCGCTTCCTCCTGCAGTGCTTTTCAATAGATCCAAAATTGGATCACACAATCTGTCAATCTTTCTATTTCTTTTACCCACCATAGATTCTGATACTGGGTGCCCTTACATACTTCTGTCGCTTTTACATCCATGCCTTGGTAGTCATCGGTCTCTGTCCAAGACACTAATGTGATCAAGATAAGTAACCAACTGTAGGTGAATGGTCTTTCACCCGCCTGCACGGCCACCGCGTCTTCCGCCAACTGGTTCATGAGGAAAAGTGACTAGTTCATTTGTACACCTTGCGCACACAACTCAGCACATGCGACCACCCATGAATTACATTGGACGGGGCAGTTCTTTTCCATTTACCGTAGCAAAAGTGACTAGGAAAAGTATTTTGAATTTGGGATGCCCTTCTCTTCCATTTACCATAGCAAGAAAGGTCTTCGATGAGGTGGAGATCCCATCGATGCCATCTTGAATAAGATCATCCTCGTTCGTCTCCACACCGATGCTTGCAAGTTGATCCTTCACCTATGAAATATTTGTGAAGAATGAGGTTATGGTCTCATGTCTTTCCATCTTCATGTTGTGCAACTTGTTCTTCAAAGCCATATTTTGAGTAGGGGCCTTCTTCTCATAAGGATTCATGAGTGTGTCAAAATAATCCTTTGTCGTCTTCAATGGTGTGATCACCGGAATGAGGCTTTCCTTCATGGAGTCATATATGATCCTCTTTTCCTTTGCTTGATTCTTCTTGTAATTTCATTCTTCCTACATTTGTAGTAGGCTCTTCGATCATGGTGGTCACAAAGGAATCAAGATCATTCTCTTAGAGAATGTTGATCACTCTCGCCTTCCATGTGTTGAAGTTTGTTGTGCCTTCAAGTCGGTCTTCCGGTCAGACGGATATTGATGCCATTGCTTCAAACTCTTTCTCGATGCTTAAAAATCCTGCGTATGTTTATAATGTTTGCACAAAACTAAACTCTTGCATACCCTTACTCTGATACCACGTCAATGTTTGAACAAATATGAACTTTAAGCACAAGAATACTTTCAAGTCTTCCAACCTTCTAAGAGTGGCTACAAGGCCATTGCATTTTTCAATAAGGCTTTTAGACATAAACTAATGCCTCTCACTCTACTCACATAAGAGTGGTTTAAATGCCTTTTTATGGTTTTCAAATCCTTACTACAAATTTGCACATATGTCAAATGTCCAACATTACATAGATAATGTACAAAAATACCTTTTTGTTGCTACGGCACACATTTTTTTTTTAACTTATTACCCAAAAGCCATATACTTTGACTCTGGAACTGAAAAGTCGTTTGGTGCTCCCGGCCTTCATATGCGCTCTCAACCCTAGACATAAACCATACAATGCAGCATAACACTGTGAATGTGAATGTTGAACACCAACACCAACGCCATCTCCAATTTGGTCCTCTAAGTGATTTGCACTTAATATTAATATGTGGCATCCGGTCTTTAGCAGTCATACAATAGTCATCTACATGATTGTGGTTATAACAAGCAGCCGAAAGTTTGAACCCTTCCCACATCCGGCAACAACGCACATGGATAGAAAGCCAAAGCCTGTCTGCACAAGGATAATGAAAACTTCTCCTACACTTGTCTACTCGACAACCCAGCATAGCTCCAAATCGCTTACACTCTGCACATAACTGGAGACGGCCAGAGCGATCATATGGTACACGACCAACCATAGGCTCTCCTTGTCAATCAGTTCGAGCATCTTGATCACATATGCATCCATTCAAATTTATATGGGTGTAAATACTAGCCTCTAGATCATCGATGTCAAAAGTTACTGTCACAACCATTACATACTTTTGCTAGCTTCTCTTTGTTTGAAAGAACACTTTGCAGAATAGCAGTTGCAGGAGCCGATAACATGTTTTTCTGAGATATACTCGAAGTGTGGAACTGAATCATGATCTATAGGAGTAAGCTATCTACCTGACCATTTGCACAGGGGCTCACTTGACTCCGTCGGGTGAAAGATTACTCCGTTATCTTTCCGTGACAGTGAGACCAAGAACAATAGATTCTGCTTCTTTTCTTGCATTTTCATTTCAGATCAATTCAACAACAAACTATTATTACTCTCCCGTATAATGCAATAATGAAAAATACTAATTTACCAAATCAAATTGAATCTACAGACTGAACCGATCTAAACCTAATCTGAAATTGTGTTCTAAAAACTTGTAATTTGAAATTCATTTTTTATGGATTTGATTACACCAATGTTCTGTGTATGCTATTTTAAAACTTTAACCTCCGTGATCATGAAATCATGAAGGATAAAGAATCCAAGGTTTAAACCTGGATCCGGTTCCATAAAACAAACAAAGGAGTTGATTAATTGTTACAAGGAAGTGGGTAAAACGTTCCAAGTTTGAGATCTTTCCAGTTATTTTTATGAAGTTGACTAAAATTATACAGTTCTAAATATACATTTGCAATTTTCATAAAAATTCCAATCAAAACTTACAATTTTAAATTTGCATTTAAAAAACAAGAATTTTCATGGCTAAATTTATGGATGAATTGGTGAATTGGAGAGGGCAGTTGGTGTGAAAATAGGTGTTGAAATTAATTGTTCCTAGTCTCACGAAAAGGTAACGGAGTAAGCTAATCCGGTAGATAGCTTACTCCTGATCTATATCATTAGTGCTTGGTATTTTGATTACCTCCGTTCCATGTCTTCTGGCCTAGACATTTTGACATCATTGTCATGATCATTTCCTGTATGAAGTTACGATCTTTATAGTAGTGCCACAGCCACATGGTTCCATGGTCAAACCAAACAGACGTGCAACCTCATTCCTTCCACACCGCCCGCTCATAGACTTTTTGCAGTGGCTGGTGACTCTCTTTTCATTTGCACAACACTAGCACGTGTTTTCTGGGCAGCGATATGAGTGTTCACCTCTACCAGAATTAATAAGTACTCATGACCGTTTAGGATGAATATCATGCCACATGGCTGCTCCTTCGATACGTGGCAGCTCCAGCTACTTTAACATGATTAAGAGGATAAGGCTCCTCAGCAACGCTCTGTTCATATGCACGTGAATCTCGCTCTACAACAACATTATCTTCTTCTCCATGTAGACAGTACAACCCCATTGCTGACAGCTTCCCTTCGCACAAGCAGCGACCACACAGGCGGCCTGATCAACAACAGGTGTGGAATGTTGGGCGCGACTCCTCTACAGTAAACCGTGGCTCATATTTACCTCATATATGACTGTTCCATCGGATCTTTAGTAGATACAGTGCACTTCAATCAACAGACCTCAGTGTGTATAAGTAATACAAAACGCTGGATTCTACTCTACAAAATGTTGGTTCAGCAAATGGTTCACAACCGAGCAAATGCCAGTTGACATACCAGCGCAAATGGAGATCGTGGCTCGGTGTTGTGACATCATCATCTTTGCAACGACCGCAAATTCTATGTTTTCAATCGTTGTCATGGAATTGAAGAGATCACGACCAAATCTAACAGGAATGGTAGGGTTCTTATCTCCGTTGAATCGTCAACAGACTTCTGAATTAAGGTGCAACAGGCGGATCCTTGATCCATGGATCTAGAGGCTTCCCAACGGAGTACATTAAAAACCCAATTTTCCTCTTCGGGTTCCGACATGGTGACAAACCGCCAACTTTACCATGCAATTCAAGCTCGTTGTCCCCAATATTTGAACTCTGGACGATCCGGTGGCCTCTAGAAACAAAACAGAGGCTTAAATGCGCTGAGGCCTGCTCTGGGCATTCCATTGAATCATGTGGTTAAAGGCCATTATCAAAGATATATAAATATATAAACTAATGTGTTTATGGGAGGTTTCTGATTAGGAATGTTTTTGGGAAGTTTTTTATAACTGATAACTTTATTCATGTAACTAATTTTATGAAGTATATAGTGCATGGCTTGGATACGCAATGTATAGACAACAACAGCAATGGTTTACTCATGTAACTAATTTCATGAAGTATATAGTGCATGGCTGTGATATGCAATGTAGATAGTTGTCGTGACGTTGAAACCGTCTTATAATAAGCTTCAATACTTTGTCATGCCCATACATGTTTCCCCTTTTGACGTTTTACCACATGAAATACTGATGTTAAAATGGTGTTTTTTACTTCTATAGTTGATTTAAGTTGTCTCTGAATTATAACAAAATATGTATTGTGGCGAACACATGGCGCCAAACACAAAGCTTCTTTCTTCATAATATTACTTCAACCAGAGCACTCAAAACACAATGAACAACCATAAAAATAAATACACAAATCAACATACAACTTCTGCCTACATCATCTACAACCTTCTTTTCAAGAGGATGTGTGGAAACCTGAATTAGAATTTGCAAGCTACAACGATTTATTTTATTTTATTTTATTCTGTAAAGAATTGTTTTTAGCATCAGTTGTAATCCTTTTTTATAAATAATCTAACCTGATCTATGATCTTGTATTCAATTTATTATTTGTAATGTCATACTTGAGCTAAATGTAAATATTTTCATGCTTTCACAAATGAAAACAACATAAAGAAATTCAATTTTGTAGAAACTTTAACCATTTTTTACCCAACCAATCAAACGAATGTTGCTCATTGACTTTGGACAAACAAGCTGTGAATCAACTTTTTCTGCTGTGGATGTCTATCAGTTCCATCCTTCTTTTTCACCCAAAGAGAAGGATTCTCTTTCCATGACTTACTTTTAACTGCACCCTTCCTTCGACCATATGCTTTAAACTTCCAACATCGTGTAACATGATGGTTCCTTTTTCCACAAAAGAAGAGAAAATCTCATTTTTCATCTTATGAAAATTATCATCGAAAGCATACCTTAGGTGTTTGTTAACAGTCTTGCTCTCGGTGACCCGCTCCACATTTCATAATCACTATTAGCACACACTTTTCTTTTACCTTCTTGGATTTGAAACCATTTCGGTTTCAGTTCTGGATGCAAATCTCAACAGTGATTTGCGACATGTCCCCACTTGCAATAGTAGGAACAACTCTCCCAAGAGATTTCACTAGAAATCGCCTCTTGATATCCCAATCCCTGAGGGCATTCCTCCACTTCATTTGGTTGTGTGTTGCCTTGGCCATCAGTACCAAGGCCTCCTCCATTGAACCCCTTCTTGGTTAGAAGTTTCATACCAATCCTACATGTATGCTTTTCAAAAGATCCCAAATCAACATTTGAATGAGAAGCAACTGAATGAACATGGATATTACATACCTCATTTTTTTGCTGAGGGACAAATCTGTCCAAATACATCTTTCTTATCTCCAAGGTATCATCCTCCTATTTGATTGAAGATGTAGAAGATGAAACATTCATGTGATCTGCTTCCCCATGAGGACAAAAAGTGCAAATTTCATCACCTTCTACTGTAGTAAGACTTCTTGGATTGTCGGCTCGTTCATACTTAGCTAACAATTCCTCCTTGATTTGCATCTTATGCCGCATCTCTTTGAGTTGTTTTTGAAGTTCCTGCTTTTCGTTTGCCAAGACTTCCACTTGTCTTCGCAACTCAATGTTGTATGTTCCTTCATTATATAACTCTTGTACCTTTTTCTCCATAGAGAATAATCTTTCCCGAAAATATGTATCTCTACAAAGATTTTCATATATTGGAATAGAAAGATTATTTTGTAGACTTTCCATATTAGATCTACAAGTGAGATGACAAATTTCCTCAAATAAGTAAAACAAATCTGAAACCAGATCGAAAAATACTCTTATACATAATTTGATCTGAAAATGGATAACTTGCTTTCCTCCACTTAACAGATTCTTAAACAAATTCTCAATTTCTTAAATAACATAAAGAAATTGACATCATCAATCACATTCCGATAAGCAACTAATTGAAGATTTAACAAAAACACATATGAAAGATAATGTAAACCAGATTTGTTAATGGAGTTCGTCAGACCTGTTGAATTATTGTAACTTCAAAGAATATTCTAAATGTATTTTATTGGTCCCCAATGTTCCTATCGGAAGAATCATTTGTATTTCTTTGTATCCCGATGTTCCTATCGGGAGAATTACTAAGAGTCATGAGGAAGTCCCCTCCGTTGTAAGTCGGGTCATTAGTACCCTCCAGAATATATTATTATATTAAGTTAGCCCAATTATGTCTACTCGAGCATACATAACTGAGTCAAGTTTACTCGAGCCTACATAATTGGGTTAAATGTCAAGTGAACAAAAGGATATAAATAGAGTGAGGCGCCTCTCATTTGAGACACACACACTCACTTGTGTAGCGCATAAGAGAGAGAGAGAGACATAGCTGTAGCTGGAGAAGGAGGAGGATTAGTTTTGGGTTTTACCTTTTATCTTTTGGGGCATCTATATTGAGGAAGCTTTTGCTGGGTTCTTCCCATTAGGGTTTTCCTAGGATAAATCTATGTTGTTCTTGTGATACTATTTCTTTCAGTGATCCTATCTATATGCTTTTATGAAATTGAAATTAAATGTTGATAATTTAGCTTAGCATATGGAATTCTAACATGGTATCAGAGCTAACATAAATAGGACAGCTTTCATAAGAGAAAAATCCCTCTCTCTCTCCTCGACAAGAAATTAGGGTTTCGGGAAAAATTTTGAGTTTTGGAAAATTGCTTGCATGGAAAGTTGCACCCTCCCAGAGTGCATCTTCTAAGCCAGGGATCGAAGTTTCTAGAGGAGTATATCTCCTGGAAAGTCAAACCCTATTTTGATAGTTGCACCCGAAAACTGCTGGAAGCTGCAGTGCTAAATCTCGCAAGTCACATTTGAAAGGTGAAGACTTAAGATCTCCAGAAGCCAAGCACACCAGTCAACTCACCTCAGTCAAGCGCATCTCCTAGTAAGTACAGTTTCTCATTCTGTGAAATTTCAATTTTTTACGAATTTCTGACAAGATGGCCCCAAGCACTAAGCTTGAGGAAAAACTGGAAGGCATAGAGAATTTTCAAGCATGGAAATACAGGATTGGCCTCATTCTCCAAGAGAATGATATTGATAAGTATATCAAAGATGAAGTTGCAAAACCTGAAGAAGTTGAAGCTAAGGAGAAGCACAAGAAGGATATGATTAGGGCACAAAGGATTATTGTTGACTCTATCAAGGATCACTTGATCCCTCAAGTGTCATCCAAGAAGACTTCTAAAGAAATGTATGATTCCCTAGCAAGGATGTATGAAGGAAGAAACATCAACAAAAAGATGAATCTAAGAGCTCAACTGAAGAGCACCAAGATTAGTCGTGAAGAATCCATCCAGGACTACTTCACAAGGGTCTCCCAATTTAAAGTACAACTAGAAGCCATTGGAGACAAACTTGATGAAGATGAGTTGGTTATGACTGCCCTCAATGGTCTCACTAGACCCTTGGAGTCATTCATCTAGATGATGTGTTCCAGGAAGGAAAGCTTGAAGTTTAATGTTGTATGGGAAGATAATATTCAAGAGGAGACTAGAGTGGCAAACAGAGAAACTCTACTGAAGGAAGATGATCAAGCCCTAGCCACTCATAACAAAAGAAGAAGAAGTCAACCTAACTTCAACAAGAGAAACCACAAGGAGTCTCAATCTCCCAGAAGAATCCAAAGAACAAGAGAAAGTCCTCCAAGTAAGGACTACTCCGGCTTTCAATGTTTTCATTGTGATAAGATAGGAAACATTGCCAGAAATTTCCTATGAAGAAACAAGAATATAAGAAGAGGATCAACACCAACAAAAGACATCATGCTCATCTAACTGAAGGTGAGGATGAAGAAGAAGAAGAGGAAGGACCTCCAAGAAAGCAAGCAAGAGAAGAGGATGCAGAAGAGTATGTACTATTCTATTCATAATCTGGATCTATAACACCTGGAGAGGACACTTGGCTTATTGATAGTGGTGCTTCAAAGCACAGGATGGGACAAAATAAAAACCTGTCAAGACTTGAAGAAAAGAACTCCCCTCAGAAAGTATCTCTAGGAGATGACTATCAATATCCGATCAAAGGAATTGGGGAAGCAAGCTACAAGCTTGATTCAGGAAATCCCCTGAAGATGAAAGAAGTATTGTATGTACCTGGTCTAAAGAAGAATCTACTTTCTATCTCAGCTTTAGATAAGAAAGGAGTCAGAGTTGCATTTATAGATGGCCAAGTACTCATGTGGCCCAAAGGAAAGAAAATTGAAGATGCAGTTGTTATCGGTGAAGAAGAATGAGGCCTATATAAACTCAAGGGACATTCAGAAACAAACCTTGTTCATGAGTCCACTGACCCTAGTGAACTATGGCATAGAAGGCTTGCCCACATCAATTACAAGGTACTACCTCATGTGAACAAAGTAGTGACGGGACTACCATACTTGAAGATCACACATGAAGGCATTTGCAAGGGATGTGTGAAAGGGAAGATCACACATGAAGGCATTTGCAAGGGATGTGCGAAAGGGAAGAACATCAAGAATCCATTTCCAAAGAGTGAAACAAAAACAAAAGGTAGGTTGGAATTGATTCATTCAATTGTGTGTGGTCCAAATCCCTACACATCTTTAAGTGGATTTGAATATTATATTACATTTATTGATGATTATTCAAGAAATACTTGGATATACTTATTGAAAGCAAAGAGTGAAGTGTTTGAGAAATTCAAGGAATTCAAAGCTTTGATAGAGAATCTTTCAAACAAGAGAATCAAGACACTCCGATCAGACAATGGCGGAGAGTATACCTCGAAAGAGTTTGAAGCCTTCTGTAAAGATGTCGAAATCAAGAGGGAACTAACCACTCCCTACAATCCTCAACATAATGGTGTTGCGGAAAGAAATAACAAAACCATCATGGGGGCAGTGAAGACAATGATATATGATCAAGATCTTCCAATACATATATGGGCAAAAGCAACAAGAACTGTTGTCTATGTACATAATAGAATATCTCACAGTGATCTTAGATTCAAGACTCCAGAAGAGATGTTCACGAGAAAGAAGCTTGAGGTAAGTCACCTCAAAATATTTGGTTTTCCAATATATATTCATATACCAAAAGAGAAAAGAGCCAAGTTGGACCCTTCCGAAAAGAAGGGGATATTTGTTGGATACTGTGAAGTATCCAAGGCATTCAGAATTTACATTCCTGGATTCCATCACATGGAAATCAGTAGAGATGTAACATTCGATGAAGAAGAAGATCTTAAGAGATCTAGAAAATGCCAACATGAAGATGTTTATGAGGAAGATGCACCACCCAGAAATGTAGAGACTACATTCCTCCCTGAAGATGAAGCTCCTGAAGAACATGATATGACAGAACCACAAGAACCTCCTATGATGGAGATATCATGAAAGAGAAAGCCTTCTTGGGAAAGAGAAATTATACAAGAAGCAGAAAGATATGGAGCTCCTGAAGGCTCCACAAGGGTAAGTAAGAATCCCAAGACATTTTCCAAGTATGTAGCTTTGATGTGTGATCTTGTAGATCAAGAACCTTCAAACTATGAAGAAGCTATACAGAAGAAAGAATGGGTAGAAGCAATGACAGAATATTATCAGTCAATAATGAAGAACGATGTGTGGGATATAGCTCCCAAACTAGAAGGCAAGAGTGTAGTATCCTCCAAATGGATCTACAAGATAAAACATACAGCTGGGGGAAGTATAGAGAAGTACAAGGCTAGATTTGTGGCTAGAGGTTTCTCTCGAAAAGAGGGAATTGATTACGAAGAAACATTTTCTCCAGTAGCAAGGTATACTTTGATTAGAGACATCATGGCACTTGCAAGCATGATGAAGTGGGACTTACACCAGATGGATGTGAAAACAACCTTCCTAAATGGTTTGATTGAAGAAGAAGTATACATAGAACAACCACAAGGATTTAAGGTTGAAGACATATGAAATCATGTATGCAAGTTGAAGAAGGAACTGTATGGCCTGAAGCAAGCTCCCAGAGCTTCTTATGGAAGGATAGATAGTTTCTTGATGAGCATGGGCTTTTCTAAGAGTAAAGTTGATCCTAACCTTTACTTCAAGGTTATAGAAGATGAACCTGTCATACTATTACTGTATGTGGATGATTTATTTCTGATAGGGAATGAGAAACATATTGTAAAATGCAAGAATAAGCTCACTGAAGAATTTGAGATGAAAGACCTTGGTCTAATGCATTATTTCCTAGGTTTGGAAGTATGGAAGAACTGAGAAGGAATCTTTCTCAATCAGGGAAAGTATGCAATGGAAGTTTTGAAAAGATTTGATATGTTGGAATGTAAAGCCATGGCCACACCCATGGATTCCAACCTGAAGTTGTTAGTTGATGACTCATCAGATGTGACTCAATACAGACAGATTATTGGGTCGTTGATGTATCTAACCAATACCACACCGGACATTTTCACCAGTAGCAAATATTAGATCTACAACTGAGATGACAAATTTCCTCAAATAAGTAAAACAAATCCGAAACCAGATCGAAAAATACTCTTATACATAACTTGATCTGAAAATGAATAACTTGCTTTCCTCCACTTAACAGATTCTTAAATAAATTCTCAATTTCTTAAATAACATAAAGAAATTGACATCATCAATCACATTCTGATAAGCAACTAATTGAAGATTTAACAAAAACACATATGAAAAATAATGTAAACCAGATTTGTTAACGGAGTTCGTCAGACCTATTGAATTATTGTAACTTTGAAGAATATTGTAAATGTATTTTATTGGTCCCCGAAGTTCCTATCGAGAGAATCATTTGTATTTCTTTGTACCCCGATGTTCCTATCAGGAGAATTACTAAGAGTCATGAGGAAGTCCCCTCCATTGTAAGTCAGGTCATTAGTACCCTCCAGAATATATTATTATATTAAGTTATCCCAGTTATGTCTACTCGAGCATACATAACTGAGTCAAGTTTACTCGAGCCTACATAATTGGGTTAAATGTCAAGTGAACGAAAGAATATAAATAGAGTGAGGCGCCTCTCATTTGAGACACACACACTCACTTGGGTAGCGCATAAGAGAGAGAGAGAGAGAGAAAGAGTTGTAGCTGGAAAAGGAAGAGGATCAGTTTTGGGTTTTACCTTTTATCTTTTGGGGCATCTATATTGAGGAAGCTTTTGCTCGGTTTTTCCCATTAGGGTTTTCCTAGGATAAATCGGTGTTGTTCTTGTGATACTGTTTCTTTCAGTGATCCTGTCTATATGATTTTATGAAATTGAAATTAAATGTTGATAATTTAGCTTAGCATATGGAATTCTAACATGGTATCAGAGCTAACCTAAATAGGACAACTTTCACAAGAGAAAAAGCCCTCTCTCTCTCCTTGACAAGAAATTAGGGTTTCGGGAAAAATTTTGAGTTTTGGAAAACTGCTTGCATGGAAAGTTGCACCCTCCCATAGCGCATCTTCTGAGCTCGGGATCAAAGTTTTTGGAGGAGTATATCTCCCGAAAATTCAAACCTTAGTTTGATAGCTGCACCAAAAACTGCTGGAAGCTGCAGTGCTGAATCTCACAAGTCAGATTTGAAAGGTGAAGACTTGAGATCTCCAGAAACCAAGCACACCAGTCAAAGCACCTCAGTCAAGCGCATCTCTTGGTAAGTATAGTTTCTCATTCCGCGAAATTTCAATTTTTTGTAACTTTTTAACAAGATGGCCCCAAGCACTAAGCTTGAGGAAAAACTAGAAGGCATAGAGAATTTTTTAGCATGGAAATACAGGATTGGCCTCATTCTCCAAGAGAATGATCTTGATAAGTGTATCAAAGATGAATTTGCAGAACCTAAAGAAGCTGAAGCTAAGGAGAAGCACAAGAAGGATATGATTAGGGAACAAAGGATTATTGCTGACTCTATCAAGGATCACTTGACCCCTCAAGTGTCATCCAAGAAGACTTCTAAAGAAATGTATGATTCCCTAGCAAGGATGTATGAAGGAAGAAACATCAACAAAAAGATGAATCTAAGAGCTCAACTGAAGAGCACCAAGATTAGTCATGAAGAATCCATCCAGGACTACTTCACAAGGGTCTCCCAATTTAAAGAACAACTAGAAGCCATTGGAGACAAACTTGATGAAGATGAGTTGGTTATGACTGCCCCCAATGGTCTCACTAGACCCTTGGAGTCATTCATCCAGATGATGTGTTCCAGGAAGGAAAGCTTGAAGTTTGATGTTGTATGGGAAGATTGTATTCAAGAGGAGACTAGAGTGGCAAACAGAGAAAATATACTGAAGGAAGATGATCAAGCCCTAGCCACTCATACCAAAAGAAGAAGAAGTCAACCTAACTTCAAGAAGAGAAACCACAAGGAGTCTCAATCTCCCAGAAGAATCCAAAGAACAAGAGAAAGTCCTCCAAGTAAGGACTACTCCGGATTTCAATGCTTTCATTGTGATAAGATAGGAAACATTGCCAGAAATTTTCTATGAAGAAACAAGAATATAAGAAGAGGATCAACACCAACAAAATACATCATGCTCATCTAGCTGAAGATGAGGATGAAGAAGAAGAAGAGGAAGGACCTCCAAGAAAGAAAGCAAGAGAAGAGGATGCAGAAGAGTATGTACTATTCTATGCACAATCTAGATCTATAACACCTAGAGAGGACACTTGGCTTATTGATAGTGGTGCTTCAAAGCACATGATGGGACAAAAGAAAAACCTGTCAAGACTTGAAGAAAAAAACTCCCCTCAAAAAGTATCTCTAGGAGATGACTATCAATATCCGATCAAAGGAATTGGGGAAGCAAGCTACAAGCTTGATTCAGGAAATCCCCTGAAGATGAAAGAAGTATTGTATGTACCTGGTCTAAAAAAGAATATACTTTCTATCTCAGATTTAGATAATAAAGGATTCAGAGTTGCATTTATAGATGGCCAAGTACTCATGTGGCCCAAAGGAAAGAAAATTGAAGATGCAGTTGTTATCGGTGAAGAAGAACGAGGCCTATATAAACTCAAGGGACATTCAGAAACAACCCTTGTTCATGAGTCCACTGACCCTAGTGAACTATGGCATAGAAGGCTTGCCCACATCAATTACAAGGTACTACCTCATGTGAACAAAGTAGTGACGAGACTACCATACTTGAAGATCACACATGAAGGCATTTTCAAGGGATGTGCGAAAGGGAAGAACATCAAGAATCCATTTCCGAAGAGTGAAACAAAAACAAAAGGTACGTTGGAATTGATTCATTCAGATGTGTGTGGTCCAAATCCCTACACATCTTTAAGTGGCTTTGAATATTATATTACATTTATTGATGATTATTCAAGAAAGACTTGGATATACTTCTTGAAAGAAAAGAGTGAAGTGTTTGAGAAATTCAAGGAATTCAAAGCTTTGATAGAGAATCTTTCAGACAAGAGAATCAAGACACTCTGATCAGACAATGGAGGAGAGTATACTTCAAAAGAGTTTGAAGCCTTCTGTAAAGATGCCGAAATCAAGAGGGAACTAACCACTCCCTACAACCCTCAACATAATGGTGTTGCAGAAAGAAATAACAAAACCATCATGGAGGCAGTGAAGACAATGATATATGATCAAGATCTTCCAATACATCTATGGGCAGAAGCAACAAGAACTATTGTCTATGTACATAATAGAATATCTCACAGCACTCTTGGATTCAAGACTCCAGAAGAGATGTTCATAGGAAAGAAGCCTGAGGTAAGTCAACTCAAAATATTTGGTTTTCCAATATATATTCATATACCAAAAGAGAAAAGAGCCAATTTGGACCCTTCCGGAAAGAAGGGGATATTTCTTGGATACTGTGAAGTATCCAAGGCATTCAGAATTTACATTCCTGGATTCCATCACATGGAAATCAGTAGAGATGTAACATTCAATGAAGAAGAAGCTCTCAAGAGATCCAGAAAATGCCAACATGAAGATGTTTATGAGGAATATGCACCACCGAGAAATGTAGAGACTACATTCCTCCCTGAAGATGAAGCTCCTGAAGAACATGATATGATAGAACCACAAGAACCTCCTATGATGGAGATATCATGAAAGAGAAAGCTTGCTTGGGAAGGAGAAATTATACAAGAAGCAGAAAGATATGAAGCTCCTGAAGGCTCCAAAAGGGTAAGTAAGAATCCCAAGACATTTTCCAACTATGTAGCTTTGATGTGTGATCTTGTAGATCAAGAACCTGCAAACTACAAAGAATATGTATAGAAGAAAGAATGGTAGAAGCAATGACAGAAGAATATCAGTCAATAATGAAGAACGATGTGTGGGATATAGTTCCCAAACCAGAAGGTAAGAGTGTAGTATCCTCCAAATGGATCTACAAGATAAAACATACAGCTGACGGAAGTATAGAGAAGTACAAGGCTATATTTGTGGCTAGAGGTTTCTCTCAGAAAGAGGGAATTAATTACGAAGAAACATTTTCACCAGTAGCAAGGTATACTTTGATTAGAGACATCATGGCACTTGTAACCATGATGAAGTGGGACTTACACTAGATGGATGTGAAAACAACCTTCCTAAATGGTTTGATTGAAGAAGAAGTATACATAGGACAACCACAAGGATTTGAGGTTGAAGACAGACGAAATCATGTATGCAAGTTGAAGAAGGAACTTTATGTCCTGAAGTAAGCTCCCAGAGCTTCTTATGGAAGGATAGATAGTTTCTTGATGAGCATGGGATTTTCTAAGAGTAAAGCGGATCCTAACCTTTACTTCAAGGTTATAGAAGATGAACCTGTCATACTATTACTATATGTGGATGATTTATTTCTGATAGGGAATGCGAAACAGATTGTAGAATGCAAGAAGAAGCTCACTGAAGAATTTGAGATGAAAGACCTTGGTCTAATGCATTATTTCCTAGGTTTGAAAGTATGGAAGAACTGAGAAGGAATCTTTCTCAATCAGGGAAAGTATGCAGTGAAAGTTTTGAAAAGATTTGATATGTTGGAATGTAAATCCATTGCCACACCCATGGATTCCAACCTAAAGTTTGTTAGCTGATGACTCATCATAGTTAGTGGACGTGACTCAATACAGACAGATTATTGGTTCGTTGATGTATCTAACCAATACCACACTGGACATTTGTTTTGCTATGAACACCTCGAGTCAGTATCTAGTTCAACCTAGGCGAGTTTACCTGATAGCTGCAAAACATGTGATGGGATATCTGAAAGTGACTATAGACTTTGGTCTATACTATGATGGAAACCATGATTATAGATTGTATGGCTATATAGATGCATATTGGACTAGAAGTTTCTTAGACAGGAAAAGCACATCAGGTGGATGCTTTTGTCTAGGGTATGCTATGATTTCATGGTTTAGCAAGAAACAGTCAAGTATTTCTCTTAGCACGGCCGAAGTAGAATACATAGCAGCTTTCTCTGCTAGTTGTGAAGCCATATGGCTTCAGAAGATGATGGCAGGTCTCTTTGACCTAGAGATGGATACTACTGAGATTATATGTGATAACCAAAGTTGTATAAAGATGTCGAAGAACCCAGTGTTTCATGATAGATCGAAGAAAATAGAAATCCGATATTTCTACATACGAGATATGATACAGAAGGGAGCCATAAAGCTCTAGTATGTGAGTACTGATGAGCAAGTTGCTGATGTGTTGACGAAGCCTCTGTATCGGGTAAAGTTTGAACACTTTCGAGACAAGCTTGGTGTTGTTTGGAAAGACCTTCCTCGAAAGGGGGAGCAGTGATGTTGCAGTGAGATTGTATCATCCCGGGACACTTGTCCTAAAGTGATTCGGTGACTTCGGTCCTTGAGAATGAAGAGGGATTGTATCATCCCTGAAATTCGGTTCAGAACAGATTCGGTGACTTCGGTCCTCGAGAATGTGGTGAGATTGTATCATCCTTGAACTTTTGTTTAGAACTGATCCGGTGACTTCGGTCCTCGAGAATGTGGTAGGATTGTATCATCCTTGAACTTTTGTTCAGAATGGATCCGGTGACTTCGGTACTCGAGAACGTGGTAGGATTGTATCATCCTTGAAATTTTGTTCAGAATGGATCCAGTGACTTTGGTACTCGAGAATGTGGTGGGATTGTATCATCCTTAAACTTTTTTTCAGAACGGATTCGGTGACTTCGATACTCGAGAATGTGGTAGGATTGTATCATCCTTGAACTTTTGTTTAGAACTGATCTGGTGAATTCGGTACTCGAGAATGTGGTAGGATTGTATCATCCTTGAACTTTTGTTTAGAACTAATCTGGTGACTTCGGTACTCGAGAATGTGGTAGGATTGTATCATCCTTGAACTTTTGTTCAGAACGGATCCGGTGACTTCGGTACTTGAGAATGTGGTAGGATTATATCATCCTTGAACTTTTGTTCAGAACTGATCGGGTGACTTCAGTACTCGAGAATGTGGTAGGATTGTATCATCCTTGAAATTTTGTTCAGAACTGATCCGGTGACTTCGGTACTCGAGAATGTGGTAGGATTGTATCATCCTTGAAATTTTGTTCAGAACGGATCCGGTGACTTCGGTCCTCAAGAATGTGGTAGGATTGCATCATCCCTGGACTTTAAGTCCGAAAGTGATCCGAAGACTTTCGTCTTCATATTGTGGATTGCAGGTTGTTGCTGATGATGATGATGTCACTGATCGAAAGATCGGAGTGTGATGATGATGATATTACTAATCGAAATATCAAAGTGTGATGATGATGATGTTACTGATCGAAAGATCAGAATGTAATGATGATGATGTTTCTGATCGAAAGAGCAAAGTATGATGATGATGATGATTGTTGATCGAAAGATCATAATGTGATGATGATGATGTTACTGATTGAAAGTTCAGAGTATGATGATGATGATGATGTTGATTGAAAGTTTAGAGTATGATGATGATGATGATGCTGATCAAAAGTTCAGATGATGATGTTGCTGATAGAAATGATGTTGTCGATCGAGCGGTCGAAGTGTTGATGCTACTGAAGTTTGAAGATGAAGAATATATGTTGAAGATGATTAAAAGCTTCCAATGATTTATAGATATATCACCCTGATGATGTTGATGATGCCCTCTCTCTCCTACAACTGTTGTTGTAGAATACCCTTCTCGTTAAGGGGGAGTGTTGAATTATTGTAACTTCAAAGAATATTCTAAATGTATTTTATTGGTCCCCGATGTTCTTATCGGCAGAATCATTTGTATTTCTTTGTGCCCCGATGTTCCTATTGGGAGAATTACTAAGAGTCATGAGGAAGTCCCAATCGTGCTCACCTCCATTCGAACTGTCATGCTGTAATGAGTTCTCACCTCCATTCAACTATCATGTTGTAACAATTTCAAGTCCTCCACCAACTCTTCATTTCCCACCCATATGGTATCAACAAAAGTGAAAATTTGAGGCTCACAAGACGTTTTTTTCTCTAATTCTAGGTAAAACTCTTTCCTCTATGCAAACTGAAATGTATAAAGGAACTCTTTTACTTATAATTTTATTCTCTTTAGCAATAATTCTCTTTTATTCCCTTCAAGCAGGAAATTGAACTCTTTTACTTATAATTTTATTCTCTTTAGAAATAATTCTCTTTTATTCCCTGCAAGCAGGAAATTATGTAATCGATCAAGTTCTGACAACCTGCCATATCAATTGCAATTTTTTATGCTATAGTTTTATATATAAATTAAATTGTTTTCCTTAAGTTTTTTCCATCAACTCTCTTATTGTGGATTTACCTTTTTAGTTTTCGCTTGTCAAATACCTCTGACAACAGTCACTACACTTCTTAGTCAAATGCATCTCACAATAGTCACTACACCTCTTACAACCCACAGTTCGCTGCAGTCGATGAAATACAGACTGACAACCCTGCTATCCTGCAGCATTAGGACACCTTGACAACCCACCTGCATTGACATGATAGACCTGAGGGCAAGTGGTTCATCTTGCGAGTTGTATGTGGTTAGTGTGTAATCTTCCCATCTGTCCCATGGCATGCATGCAACACAACAAAATCATGTTGGAAAAATGTAATTACTCGCAGATATGTACTTGACTTCCAGCTGACTCTGTCAGAGTCTATACCAGTCAAATATCTTGTATGTCAGTCTGACAAGAAGGAAGACTCCATGATTCGGCAATGTATACCATGTCGAATTTATTTCTGAAGCTAAGTTGTTAGGTAGATAGTTATTACAGTATTTAATGGTGATTCAGTTGGCCCATGTAGAAGCAATCTTCAGGTTGCCTATAAATAGAAGAAGTAAATTGTAAATCAGTTTACGCAGAGACATTAGACAGCAGAGGAACTCAGGGTGAGAAAGAGAAGTCGAAGCTCAAGCTTCTGTGCATGTGATTTAGTCGAAGAGCTGAAGCTCTGTAGACCGATGAGTCTAGACTGACAAGTCTGGACTGACCAGTTTGTAATCGACAAGTTTGTAATACTTTGTTATTTCTACATAATTAAATATATGAAACACGTCTCTATCCTATCACTCAAGTTACTAAAAAATTTAGCCTATAGCTACCGTTAATTTTATCTTGAACAATTAGGTAAATGCATGATGTGTGGACAGAAAAGTAAAATCATGCAGCATGCTATGTAAATTTTTCACTTTATTGTTCAAAGCATGCCCTACTTACGGGAAGGAGAGAGTGTTTTAATTCCGTTTCAAAACAAAAAATTCCCAAACACTCACACTGAACTTATCTTTTCAAAAATGAAAACAAGCAACAAAAATTCTAAACTAATATTGAAAGTAAGAATGAAGTTAGATCTCTTTTCCCAAAAAGAAAGACACTAGTACTAAATGGCATACTAAGCACTTTTAAACATTCTTCAAAAAATGAAAAGATCTAATTTATAACTATGATATATTCTTTTTGATGCGATAAGAGTGTATAAAAGAAAAAGAAGAACATGGATGTCTGAAAGCTTGTGAATCTAATCAACGCTCCGATGATTCATCTTTAAATACAATTATGATTGAATCTCAAAAAAATTTCTTTGAATCAAAAGCAAAAATCAGTCTTTCATAAACTCACAAAGAACAAAAACCAAAAACCAAAAAGCAAAGCTTCCTTTTCAATTTAATCAAACAGTAAAAAGAGATATAATTATACTAACTTCCAAGCACTCCTTTTAAAAATAAAAACCAAGCATAC
>LPNX011074481.1:276806-338017 GCA_001517045.1 Pseudotsuga menziesii | reverse complement strand
TGTTTTGTCCATGTGGCTAAGTGGACCACCCAAGACTTCCTATGTTTGAATTTGAATAGTTTACAATTTTCAACTGTATCAGGATATAAGTAACTTAAACTAAGTTGGTTTATGGGAAAGAGATATTCATGTTGATGGAGTACATCGTTATTCCTAGCTTACGTATTGCTACGGAAATACGCATGGCGGATGCAGAGGCACTAAAAGAACGTGTTGTACAGCTACTTCAGCTCGACGAGGATCGCTTCATCGCAGGATTCCAGTAGCAGGTTGTGAAATATCGACAGAAGGCATGGCATGATCACCACATTAAGCACAAACAGTTCGCAGTAGGTGATTTGGTACTGTTATATGACAGTAATTTTATCAAGCATCCAAGAAAGTTACAAATGCACTGGTTGGGTCCCTATCTTGTTCAGTCTATTACTTCTGGAGGCGCTGTGTAGTTGCAGCAATTAGATGGTATCATGTTGCCAAAACTCATTAATGGGAGTCGCTTGAATCCCTATAGAATGAGGTCGGTGATGCATACCACCTGAAGTGAAAAAAAAACATTTCTAAGTTCAGCATAAAGAGGTGAGCCTCGGAGCGGGTCTATGCAAAGAAGATACAATCTTTGGAAGTAGTTGGTCGATCATTCATGACAGTCGTCGCGCTGGGAGATGGTCAAATCAGGTAATAAATGCAGGTAGTTAAACCAGTTGGATGGCGGCACTTGTTGAAGTGACCCGCATTAATGTGGGATTCGACTGTTAGCCGCATAAGATCGTAGATGGATTCGGCGTCATTAATACCCGATTTTGAAATAATGGTGCAGTTAGATTTGGTAATGATGGATTTGGCCTTCGAAGTGATTATAAAACACCGCGCGGGAGGCGTTGGTTGGTATTATTCAGTTGTGAGAGATGAAGGTGTAGGTTAATTTGGTGTAGAGTATTGAGCTAAGTGTTGAGCATAGTTTGTGTTGTTGAAGCGTATCTTCTGGTTCTCTGGGGTAAGGGATGTTGAGCGGCCTTGACGCCATTGAAATTTCGAGTGAATATGGGTCCCCTGTTCAGCCCACGGCTGTAGAAGAGGAAGTTATGATTATGCCAGTGGGTTCGTCGTCCATCCCAAAGCGAAAACAACAGGCTCAGCGACCCAATCCAACACCCCTTAAGAAGCAGCAAACTCGCACCTCTGTGCGAATGCGGGGACAAGGCACTTCCCAGACGGGGTCGTCGAGTTTCAGAGCGGTTGAGTCCCCGGGGCCCTGAGGTGTCTAGGTGAATTATATTTTGGGATATGTTGCTCCCACGCATCCAGGTGCTAAGCCACGGCAGCTGTCGAAGAACCAGAAGTACCCACCCAAGTTGCCATCGCTGCCAGAAGGGATGAAATGCTCCATAGATATCATCCCTACATTGATTCGGCTCAAGTTTGACGATCATGAATTACTGTTGCTAAAAGATGTCCGGGATGAGCCCTACGAGTCTGTCACGACAGCGCCTAGTGAGCCCATTCAGCGAATTTTGAATCCATGGGCCAATGGCTTAGAGAAATCTGGATTGTTGGAACTCATCAATATGCCCCACTTTGGCAGGTTAAACAAAGCGCATGCATGTGTAAAGCAACTATTGGCATGCTTCCATGGAGGGACGCTCTGGATGACTACGCCAATCCCTGTTACTATTGACTTGATTTCCAGTATTACTGGGTTTCCTAAGGCTAGGGAGGACCCAGCGCAATATATTCGTGGGTGAGAAACGAACAAAATGCTTGCGAAGCAGCTGAAGGAGCGCTTCGGGTTACAACGGGATGGTCGTGCTTATCGTATCGGCAGTATTAAACTGCAGACAATGTGAATTGGTGCTAGAATTCTGGCTAGTAAAGTTGTTCGTGGCAATCGACTGGTGCAATGCAATTCGGGAGTTGTCGCTTGTGCCTAGAAATGTGCGGAAGGAGTTTAGATGAATTGGTCTTTATTTATGTTAAATCAGTTGCTCGACGATGCGCTCACTGCTCAGAGCGGGAGCCCTTTCTCTTATAGTTTCCTTTTGATTCTCATTACCCTAGTTGCTTGGATGGAGCTAGAGGACTACCAGCCAATGACGGTTGAGGCAACCAAGGTTTACTGCGGTGCCCGCTATCAAAACTTGTGGTGGGTCGAAGAAACCAGTCGTCAAACAGATTGCGCGATTCATTTTTGGATCTATTGGGAGGCCCTGCAGGCAGCCACTGTAGCAGTTCCAAGGATCTCTCCCTACACTGTGGCCAAGTAACAGAGGATTATTCAATTTGTTGTTGGCCCCCACTACATTCATATTCAGGCTAGGAGGGATCCCGATAAGCAATGGCTGTCATAGCCTTACAAGATCACCATGAAATATTTGGATGTGATTGTACAAGACTAGATGGGCAATTGGCACGTCCGAGTAAGTCAAGAGGATTTAGATAAGGAGATACCCCCGAAAGCCCCTAAAGACCTTACCCCACCGGAATTAAGTTCCCATGACTCTGACAATGAGTCATCCACGGACCTGGAAGATGCAGCACAGTGGATACGGGAGGAGACTCGCACCAAATGGAGACAAGAGTACGAGGCTGGTAGCGGTACTAAATCTGGCTTAGAAGATCAATTGTAGTGGCTTATGAAGGTCGTCACGGGTTCATCCACAGTGGTGACTATGGAAATCCGTGAGTCAAACTAGGTAGAATTTGGTACAGTAAGAACTAAGCTTGAATATATTTTTGATATTGTTTCCAGGAAACCATCGACACAACCTCTATTGCAGGATAGCCCATCGATCAGCACTGAGCCCTAGGTTCGAAACATGCAAGTTCCCCAAATTGCGATCAACACGAGAAATATCGCAGGTTCTCAGCAGTTGCACCCAATCCAGAGCATGACTCTGGACCTGAACAAGCTGTCCACTATAGAATTGGTTGAGTTGCAGCATGGCATCGCACTGGATTTAGAGGCTCAACAACAGGCATTGATGGCAGGATATATTGAAGCCCGGGATTCTTCTAAGCAGCTGAAGAAGGATGTCACAGAGCTGCACTGGGTCGGTGTGCAATTGGACGAAGAAAATTTGCAAGAAATCAACACGCTCAAGGCGACACAGGATGAGAAGCAGCGGAAAGCTGTTGCGGAGATTACGGATCTCAATAAGGCGCAGGATCGCCTGATTATGGAGCAAGCGCAGCTGTGTGTGTGGTATAGTGAATTGGAGCAGGTTGTCTCTACGGCCTGTTAGGACATGGTTGACACACCCACCAAGCTCACTCCAATAAAGAAGGCCCAGTGATTGGGGTAGACTTTGATTCAAATTCAGGACCATAACTTGCTGCTTCAGGCTCAAGCATAGCCCACTACCCAGCTGGAGGAGGTTAAAGAGCGTAAGGCCTCCCCAGAGGAAATTACTACTCAGTTTGTCCACATGGAGCAAGAGGCCAAATCTATTATGGAGGAAACCATGCAGTTTTGGCAAAGTATTGTTCAGGATGAGCAGCTGGACTAACTCACTGTGTAGGTGCAGGAAGCAGAGGGTCAATTGACAACTCTGAAGTCCGCACTTAAGGCTATGTCGCTGATGGTGCAAATCACCCGGCCCACCGAACTGAAATATCTCCAGCAGCGAGCTGCCCATGCCCAAGAGTGCCAACAAAAGCGCCACTAGCAGCTTGATGAATTCCAAGATATTGGCATCCAATTGGCTGTTAAAGATTTTTCCACACTTCAGGTTGTTCAGGAGAGTCGACAAATGGTCGACAGCAAGGCTACTGAGGAGCACCCGGTCCAGCAAACGGTGAGCAATTGTCAGAATACCGTTGCCAAAGTGCAGCTCCAAGTTTAGGAAGTTTCCCAGCAATTTGCCGATTTTAAGGATAAGACTGTCGCATACACCTTGTCAACTTGACGTGGCTCAAGGGCGAGCCACAAAACTGTGTTGGGGGCCTATTGGAAAGGGGTTGGGGCAAGTGAGTTGCGCAGTGTCGTGGCGGCTGTGCAAGCTCATGTGGCACTACGCAAGGGTCGTTTAGCGTGATAAGCGGAGAATTAACCACTTTTTGAATTTTTTTTATATATGTGGACCTAATTTTGTTGTAATAGGTCAGTAGCGGTTAGAAATTAGTTAATAGTGGACTCTTGAGGTGAAGGCGTAAGCCTATTTATAGATCCATTTTTGTAATGATAGGGAGACATGATTTTCGCATGGTAGATGTCGCTCTCAGTACTAGGGATTGCTCTGTCATCAATGTGATTATGTCTGGGTCTCTTTTGATGAACTCTCTGGTTTTGGAGAAGGATGATGTAATGTGGTAGGTTCACACAAGGTTAATATAAGATGTGTTGAATATGGTTCAATATCTATCTGATTTATGTTATGATGCGACAGTACTGCTTTTTGTTATGATGATGCAATGCAATGTATGTAGATCTGTTGTGATGCTATGATTTTGCTTCTGATATAATGATGCGACTTAGTTTCTCCTTGCTCTATTAATGCGATCTGTTAAATCTATGAATTTTTTGAATTTGGTATGATGTTTCATAATTAATGTTGCGATAACATAGGGTGATCACATAATTCATGGTTTTATCCAGTCGGATCCCCATGTCCTCCTTCCCCACTGTCGAAAACTCGGTTCTGACAGCTCTCCCTTGAACACCTCGGGTGAGACCTCATCTGCTTCACAGACGTTGTTGGGCAAGGTAAAACTTGGTCAGGCCAATGCTCAGGGAGATCACAATGCAGGGAGTCGATAGAGCAGGAACCCCTGTCAGCGAGGCTTTGTTGGTGGATTGTGCCAACACCTTGAAGAACTTGAGAAATGTAGGAAAAAGAATAGACAGTCAAATATTCTCATCAGTCAGTTGGAAGCTCAACTCCTAGATGCCAAAAAGGTTTAGGAGGAACTAAACCTACAGCTCAAAAGAAGAATACATGAGTCTGAAAAGCTTGCAGAAGAAATCATGCAATTCAAGAGAAAGCTTGATGAAGGATCTATCAAATCAAAGTTTGAGAATAGCTCAAGGATTCTAGATGACATTATGAGTAGCAAAATATCATCAGGTGATAGGTCTGGTTTGGGGTTCGTTAAAGAAAAGAAGCCAAATAGTTTTCCTGTCACAAATCAAGGAAGAAGTAAGAAAAGCTATGATGAGGTACTAAAGACTCCAGCTAAAAGGGAAAGAACCAAGAAATATGGCTTAATTTATCAAGATAAAAATAGAAATAATCTAGTACCCAAGACACCAAATAGATATCTACATATCTTTTTAGGTCACTGCTTTGCTTGTAATAATTTTGGTCATAAAGCTTCAAACTGTAGAACTGAAAGAAAGGTTTCTGAATTCAAGAAGAAGTCATCAAGTAATGAGTCGAAAGGAAATAAGAATCTTTTTACATTACTTCAAAAATATGGCATAGAATGTTATAAATGTAATAACCATGAGCATATGGCAAGAGATTGTAAACTTAAGACACATACAAGGAATACTGTTGCAATCAAACCTCAAAACACCAAACACAAGAAGCATTGCAGAGAGAAGGAATAAATAGAAATTTCCATGATTGCTTTATGTGCAACCGAAAGCCAAAACTTATGGCACTTAGACAGTGGTTGTTCAAAACATATGACAGGTGACTCAAGCAAATTCATAACACTAAAAGACAATAAGGGAAAAGTCACTTTTGGAGACAGTATGTCTTCCAAAATAATCGCCAAAGGAACAGTTGTTGTCAACAGCAATATCAAAGAAGAAAATGTTTTGCTAGTTGAAAACCTCAAGCCTAATATTCTCAGTGTCAATCAAACATGCGACCAAGGAAACATTTGTATCTTTGACTCTAAGAAATGTGAAATCAAGAATAAGAAATCAGGAAAGGTCGTTGGCATTGCTACAAGAAATACAAACAATGTATACATCTTGGAAAATGAAAACCAAAGATACCTAAGTATGGTAGATGAAAGTTGGTTATGGAACAGAAGCTTGGGACATTTAAGTTTTGACAATCTTGCCAAAGTAAGCATAAAGGAAGTTGTAAGAGATCTACCAAAAATTGTAGTTCCTCTAAAATCAGTATTCAAACATTGCCAACATGGGAAGCAAACCAGAGCCACATTTAAGATAAAAGAACATATGACCTCACATCCTCTGGAAATTATACACACAGACCTTTGTGGACCAACCAGAACTAAAATCCTGCACGAATATCACTATTTCATGTTTCTCATTGATGATTACACAAGGATGACATGGGTGGCATTCCTAAAAGAAAAATCAAAAGCCTTTGAAAAATTTAAAATCTTCAAGGCAATGGCTGAAAATGAGTCTCGTATGAAAATCAAGTGTCTTAGATCAGATAATGGGGGATAATTTACTTCCAATGAGTTCAGTGAATTCTCTAAAGATCTTGGAATTAAGAGACAATTTTCAGTCGCAAAAACTCCTCAGTAGAATGGAGTTGTTGAAAGGAAAAGCAGAACAGTCCAGGAAGCTACCAAAACAATGCTTAATGAAGCAAAACTGTCAAATTCATTTTGGAGAGAAGTTGTATACACAGATGTATACACACTTAACATAGGGAAACTTGGAGTAAATAAGGATAATACCCCCTGTGAATTGTGGTATCGAATACCAGCCTTAGTAAAATATTTTTAAGGTATTTTCCAGTAACTGTTACATCAAAAGAAACGATGATGACCTTGGAAAGTTCAACTCCAGGACTGATGAAGGAATATTTTTAGGATACTCATCCACCAAAAATGTATATAGGTGCTACAATAATAGGTTACATAAAATTGTAGAAAGTGATTATGTGAAAGTAGATGATATAAAACCAAGGAAAGAGAAAAATCTTGACAGCATCAAAAATACATGTGATGATGAAATTAAAGACTCACAAAAAGACAAAAGCATTCATAACAAAGAAGAATACAAAGAGAAGGAAGATACACATGAAGATGATGAAGACTTTTCTAGACATAACACTAAAACTCCTTCTAGAAGGATACAAAAGGATCATCCCGTGTCATAGATCATGGGTGATAAAAATGTTGGGGTCAAAAGAAGAACACAACTACCAGATATAGAACAAGCCCTACTCTCAATAGTGGAACCCAAGAACTTTACAAAAGCCAACAAAAGTGATGAATGGGTCAAAGCCATGAATGAAGAACTATATCAGATTGAGAAAAATGAGACATGGGAACTTGTCCAAAGACCTAAAGATAAGAACATTGTAGGAACCAAATGAATTTTAAAAAACAAGTTCAATCAAGATGGTCAAGTAATAATGAACAAAGCAAGATTGGTGTGTAAGGGGTATGCCCAAGTAGAAGGTATTGATTTTGAAGAAACCTATGCTCATGTAGCTCTATTTGAAGCAATCAGAATGTTTTTTTCATTGTCATGCCATAAAAACTTTGAGGTATATCAAATGGATGTCAAGACTGCATTCTTAAATGGAAAACTAGAAGAATAAGTATATATTGAACACCTCGAAGGTTTTCTCTTGTTAGAGAACATAGACTATGTCTGTAAACTGAAGAAGGCTCTTTATGGTCTCAAACAAGCTCCAAGAGCGTGGTTCTCAAGACTAGACAGTTACTTAAAATAGCAAGGTTTTAAAAGAGGAGCCACTGAAAGTAATCTTTACCTAAAGATTGAAGATAAAAATATTATCATTGTTGTTGTCTATGTGGATGATATCATATTTGGGAGAAATCTTCAAATCCCAAGTGTAGACTTTTCCTCTAAAATTAAGAAAGAATTCGAAATGTCAATGTTGGGTGAATTGACATTCTTCTTCGCATTACAAGTCTACCAAATAGATGAAGGAATTTTCATATCTCAAACTAAGTACATCAAAGATATGTTGAAAAAGTTTAAAATGGAAGAGTCCAAACCTGTTGGTACTCCTATGGTCACTGGTTTCAAGTTAAGTAAGGATGATGACTCTCTGGAACTAGATCATACCATGTTTATATCCATGATTGGTAGTCTTCTATATGTGAAAGCCACAAGACCAGACATGATGTAAGTTGTTGGATTGGTAGCTAGATTCCAGTTAGCTCCTAAAGAAACACATGTAATAGCAGTAAAAAGGATTTTCAAATATCTAAAGGGTACTATGGAGTATGGTTTATGGTATCTGAAAGGACAAGGCTTTAACTTAAAGGTGTTTACTGATGCAGATTAAGCAGGAAGTGTCAATGATCGGAAGAGTACTAGCGGAGCAGCATTTTTTCTTGGAAATTGTTTAGTATCATGGTCAAGTAAAAAACAATCCTCCATTTCACTCTCTACAACAGAAATATAATATATTGTTTCCGCCTCATGTTGCACTCAGGTTATTTGGATGAAACAAACCCTAGAATATCTACTTGTAAAATATGAACATCCAATAGTGATCAAATGTGATAACACTAGTGCTATAAATATGTTTAAAAATCCTAACATGCATTCTAAGCCAAAACACATACCAATCAGGTATCACTATCTAAGATGACAGGTATCTCAAAAAGCTGTCAAATTAGAATACATTGACACAAAAGAACAGATTGCTGACATTTTCACCAAACCATTACCTAAGGAAGCCTTTGAGAGACTTAGACAGAAAATGGGAGTAATTCCATTACAAAAGGACTAAGAGGAGGAAGCTCAATTTCAGGGGGACAATTGCCGATAGGGGGAGCTGTCAAACAGAAAGGTTCCTTTGTCATTGTGTCAAAGGGGGAGAAAGTGAAGAGGTTTCCATCAATGCTAAAGGGGGAGATTGTTGATTATATAGTTTTCATTGATGTCAAAGGTGTTCACAAATGACAAAGGAAGAACCAATAGATATGGTGGCAGACTGAAGGTTGCAGGTATCCAGAATAACAAAGGAATAACCCTATTACAGGTTGCAGGTTGTAAGGTGAAAGACAAATGAATAACCCTTTACTAAAGTTGAAGGGCTAAAGATCAATCATCCAATATTGTTGCTGAATGAACTGTCACAGAATATTTCAGCAAAGAAATCGTGCAGATGCGCAAAGTCATGGTGAGATCCAAACTTGATCTGAAATCAACGGTTAGGAAGCATCCTGCAAGAGATCCAACGGCTGAGGATCAGTTCGCAAAATATCAAGATGGACAGTCAAGGGTAAATCCGTAAGGAAATCAACGGTCCAAGAAAATGCGAAAACAAAGTTGAGGAAGGAAATTGCGGAAGTCAAATATAGGAAAGTGTGATTCCGCATCCCTCAATCCGCAATGCGGAAACAAAGTTGCGAAAGTCCAAAATAGGAAAATGTGATTCCGCATCCCGCAATCCTTGAGATCAATGGTCAGGAAAGACTCTGCAAAAGCTCGACAGTGTGAAAGAAAAATTGTGGAAAGGAGATTGCGAAAAGAATCTTGCAGAAATTCAAAATGTTACGTTTCTGCATCCCGCATCCCACATTCCGCAATCTGGAAAGATCAGACGGCTGAAGTTAGTTCCATTAAAACAGTTCGACGGTGGGGAAAGAATCTTGCGGAAAGGATCTTGCGAAAAGAAGTTTGCGGAAAGGATAAAACGGACAGTCGACCTCCCGCAATCTAGAGATCGACGGTCATGAAAACGCTTGACGAAGATCAAAGGTGGGGAATCGTTGATGAAGTAATCTTTGTGCGGAAAGGCAATTTTTAGATGGAAATCGATCGTTAGATCAATGGTCTAGCTTGAATTAGAAATACGATCAATGACTCTGATTAGATCAGGAAGATGATCTTGCGGAAATAAGTTTGGCACCATGGAAGCACCTGCAAACATAGTACAAAGGTGCAGAAATGGTTTCCAAGATACGGAAATGATCTCTAAGGTGGAGGATCAATGGAAGAACGTGAATGTACGTTATGAAAGGTGTGATATTTAGATCTGAAAGTACACAACAGTTAAAGCTATGTTTGTTTTGTTTGAAGAGACGTGACTGTTAAAAGAAGCTTTAACATTGAGAAGTATTTAAGCAGCGGCCTGAGTAAGAAGGAAAATGTCTCTATTTGCAAGTTTGACAGAGCCCAAAGTGAATAGTTTTCAACTATTCCAAAAGACTGATAAATTCAGTTTAGGGTGGCAGGGTGGTGCTAGGGCAGGCCATAGGTCTGCAGGGGGTTGAATCCTCCCTCCAGTCATAGTTGGAGAACAAGGTGTCGTAGCATCCTTGTCTATTGGAGTAGGTAGAAAACCACAAGGGTGTTGTAACATCCTAGTCTGTAGTTGCAGGAAAAACCTAGGGTGTGTTTTTGCATCCTTTCTGTTGCAGCAAATAAATAATTTTGTAAATTCATCTTATTAATGAGTTTGTGTTGGTGGTTTGCTTTTTTGAAGTTTCCACGATAAAATTTGTGTCTTGTTTGTTGATTCTTTGTATTTTAAATTAAAAACTGACAATATTGATTCCCCCCCCCCCCCTCTCAGTATTGTGGGATAAACCAACAATTGGTATCAGAGCGGGTTCATTCACAATAGTTTAACCACTAGAAGGAAGATCCCATCCAAAAATCACAATGGATCAATAAGAAGGTTTGACCAATAACAAACATCCACTATTTACTGGAGAAAATTACGCATACTGGAGTGTAAGGATGAGGTGTCATCTTATGTCCCTGGGATGGAAGGTTTGGGAAGCAACCCAAAAGGATCAGAACATAGGAAACCAATACCCTACATACACAGTTGAACTAGGTGAATATGAAGGCAATGCCAAAGCCTTAAACATAATCTTAAGTGGTTTAAAAAACTCAGTATTTACTAAAGTGATGCAATACACATCTGCCAAACAAGCTTGGGACAAGTTGAAAATTATCTATGAAGGAGAATCCAAGGTCAAAGAATCTAAACTTCAAACTTATAAAGGTCAATTTAAAAGTCCTAAAATGAAGGCAAAAGAGAATATTGGTTAATATCTTCTTCATGTAGATGAAGTTGTTAATGCGATCATAGGTCTCGAAGGAAAATTAAAGGAGAAGGAAGTGGTAATCAAGGTACTAAGAACATTACAAATGAGATATGATCCAAAGGTATCCACCCTAGAAGAACGAGATTATATTAAAAAGGTAACATTAGATGAGTTACATGGAATACTCTATTAAATTGAGCACATATATCTGTAGACAAACCCACAATTTACTCAATTATTAAAGAATGAAACAGTGCAAAAATGGCTTGCAGCTGTGAATGCTTTTCATTAATCAAAGAGTAATTAGATAATAATTACAATGAAGTACAATGGCTTAAATAGCCACATGCAATTTGAATCCACGTGAGGAAATTCAAATTGATTAGACTCTACTTGACTATAGGTAACTAAGTCCTTGTCTAAATCACTATCGGAGGACTCAATAGTTAACTGACCTTGTCTAAACCATTACCGAAGTTCAACAGAGCTCTAAAACACAACTCAAGTGTCTACTTCAGTGTTAACTGAGGCTAACTGACTATGGTAGGTGAGAAATGCGCCTCTCCTACATGAAGCCATGCAAACCTAGCACTAACTGAATGTAGAGGACTAGAATTGAATGTAACTGACTCCTAACTCAGCTTGACTAGTCACTAACTGAACTCAATTGATGAAGGTTGGTATCGGCACTCCCAGTGGCTCCTAAATTGTAGGAATTGATCTAGGAGGCTCCTAAACTGATGCATGCAAGTGAAATCAGTGGAATTAGGCCTCAATTAGTGTTCCCCACACTTTAGTAACTGGAACATGTGCCCCAATTAGGCCAAGTGGACCCAATGGTGTTAGTGACTAAAAATAGACTAGATAGACTCTCGATTTAGAGATGACTCCTGATTTAGACATATGACCAAATTGGACAAGGGAGGATTAATTATCCTAACACCCCCCCTAAATGCTAACTTGGAAAATCTGTGGGCCCTGGAAACTAAGACCATATGTCACCCATTACATCAAGTAAAGTAAAGTAACTACTCAATACAAGAAGCTGGGGAAAAAACCACATGGGAAAAAAGGCCCCCCTCTAATTAAGCAGGTAGAATCAGGATCAATTTGGTTATTTTGTGCACAGGTATCTTGGGACCTGGCATGTGAAACTCTCCATCATTATGTCTGGAGGAATCTTCCTCTTTGGAAGAAGAATCATATGCTCAACTAAATCAGAAATATAGACAGCTGCTGGATGAAGACTAGACCCATGTAGAGCAACTGAAATCAACTGATAAGTGAGAAAAGGTTCTTGAGGATTCAGAACATGTGAGGAACACTCAAGAAACTGATATGTTTCAGCCATGAACAGCAAACCATGAGTGGTAAAATCATCCCCAAGTGTTCGGAGCAAGTGTTCAAACGGATGCAGAATGTCTTCCTCTTTACTAGTTCTGTGAGGAGATGAGCATGCGATCAATGGTAGAGAAGCACTGGGACTGTGGAGAGTGAAGGATTGAGCTCCATAGTCTGATATAGCTTCAAAAATATATAATTATTCACAAAATAAAATATCAGCAACCTCATAAGAGGAAACTAACACCAAATCCCCAGTAGCAGTTTTGAAGAGAAATTGCGGTAATTGAATTTTCACACCGGAATTGGTGACAGCGGCTACAAGCATGATTGAAAGCTCTTGGATTTTAAAATATGAACCAAATAATATCAGATCATAAATTAAATCAGATCTAAATAGGTTCACAACAGATTCAAAACTGTGAAAGGAAATCAAATCCCCAGCAGCAGTTTTGTAGGAGACTTGTGGTACTTATTTCTTCACACTGTTGATGAGAATAGCAACAAGCAAAACTGAAAGATTATGAATTTGAAATATTAAACCAAGAAATATCAGATAATATCTAAATAATATCATATCAGATCCAATAAGGTTCATATCAGATCCAAGAGTATGGTCCACTAAGACGGTAGATGCACAGTCTTCTTCTTCTTCAAAATTCTGAATTTTGGTGCATGCAATCTTGCAGGAATTTGTTGGAAGATCTAGATCATGGGGAGCGAATGGATCACTCTGGTAATCTGATATTGCTTCCAAAATATCCAAGGTATTATATATCTGCACATGAACAACAACATTAGAGGGAGAAAAATCAAATTTCTCTTCACTTTCGGAAGCAATTACTGGCAAATTTTGCACAGAATTCAAAGGAAAATGATTGGAGGAGGACTTTGCTTCTTTTCTATTTTGAACAAATTCAGCACAGAGAATAGAGGCTGAGAATTTTGAATCAGGAACTCTTATGGTGCTGGATGTGCTCTCCAAAGTGCTATTATGATCCTCATCAATCTTTCCAAAGGTTCTGCCCAATCTTGTCCAGAGTTCCTTTAGGTCTTCAATAGATCTATTGAGGTAGCTCAAGCTAGGAGAAAGATCCAGTGTCATCGTTGCAAAAGCTGCATCACATTCATTCAGCCAATCATTCTCACTAAAACACTCTTCACCAAGTCCAATAGACACCCCATAGAAACCTCGTCTCATCAGAGATGCAATCATCTTCTTCTTCCATTCTGAATAGTTTGTGAATAGGGTGAGAAGAGGAACTGATGAATCCATTCGAAGTTGTACCTGCAATTACACAAAAAGACAAAGTAAGGTCAGAGAACCTGCACATTTCAGGTTTTCATCACACCCAACATAATTGATCAAGCAAGTTTGATCAACAATTCCTTAACTTGGGGTATTAAGTGGTAAACCTTCTACTTCTGGTGAAAAGCTGGAAGGAGCAATTTTTCTCAAAAATGATCCAGTAGGAGATCTGAGGAGGAGAAGTGCCTTTTCCATTGAGGCTCTAATACCATATTAAATTGAGCACATAGATCTGTGGACAAACACACAACTCACAAGATAAATCACACAATTTACTCAGTTATTGAAGAATGAAACGGTGCAAAAATGGTTTGCAGCCATGAATGATTTTCATTAATCAGAGAGTAATTAGATAATAATTACAATGAAGTACAATGGCTTAAATAGCCACATGCAATTTGAATCCACAAGAGGAAATTCAAATTGATTAGACTCTACTTGACTATAGGTAACTAAGACCTTGTCTAAATCACTGTCGAAGGACTCAATAGTTAACTGACCTTGTCTAAACCATTACCGGAGTTCAACCGAGTTCTAAAACACAACTCAAGTGTCTACTTCAGTGTTGACTGAGGCTAACTGGTTGTGGTAGGTAAGAAATGCACGTCTGTTGCATATAGCCATGAAAACCTAGCACTCACTGAATGTAGAGGACTAGAACGAAATGTAATTGACTCCTAACTCAGCTTGACTAGTCACTAACTAAACTCAACTGATGAAGGTTGGTATCGGCACTCCCAGTGGCTCTTAAATTGTAGGAATTGATCTAGGAGGCTCCTAAACTGATGCATGCAAGTGCAATCAGTGGTAGTAGGCCTCAATTATTGTTCCCCACACTTTAGTAACTAGAACATGTGCCCCAATTAGGCCAAGTGGAACCAATGGTGCTAGTGACTAAAAATAGACTTGATGGACTCCCGATTTAGACATGACTCCTGATTTAGACTTATGACCAAATTGGACAAGGGAGGATTAATAATCCTAACATCCTCAGTGCGTATGAAATGAGAACATGACAAACTGGATCTTCAAGAAAAGAAGCAGCCTTTAAGCCTCCTTAAAAAATCAATCAGAAAACCCTAATGATGAGGAAGCCTTTTACATTAATAAACTTGAGAGAGGAACTGGAAAATACAAGGGAAAGTTACTTCTAAAGTGTTTTAATTGTAGAAGGATTGGAAATTTTGCCTTTAAATGCACCTACACTAAACAAGATGAGAATGAAGATAAAGAAACTTCGAAGATCAAAATGGGTAAATCAGGAAACAAGAAAAAATACCATGGGAAAAAGAAAATTGTTTACACCATGGAAGACAGTGAGGTTTCAAATGGAAGTCAAGATAAAGAAACTGAAGTTTTATTCATGGGACTAGATACTCAAGCCTCAAATAGTGCCTCAGATATGGAAGAAGAAGTAGACCTAAGAGCTAAACTTTTTAGCGCCCTTGCGTTGGCAAGGGGTTGGGGTGAGTGAGTTACACAGCGTCACGGCAGCTGCGCAAGGTCACATGGCACCGTGCAAGATCCGTTTAGCATGATAATTGGAGAAGTAACCACTTTTTGAATATTTTATATATATGTGGACCTAATTTTGTTTTAATAGGTCAATAGCGGTTAGAAATTAGTTAATAGTGGACTCTTGAGGAGAAGGCGTAAGCCTATTTATAGATCCATTTTTGTAATGATAGGGAGACATGATTTTGGCATGGTAGTTGTCGCTCTCAGTACTAGGGATTGCTCTGTCATCACTGTGATTCTGTCTAGGTATCTTTTGATGAACTCTCTAGTTTTGAAGAAGGATGATGTAATGTGGTAGGTTCGCACAAGGTTAATATAAGATGTGTTGAATATGGTTCAATCTCTATCTGATTTCTGTTATGATGCGGAACTACTACTTTTTGTTATGATGATGCAATGCAATGTATGTAGATCTGTTGTGATGCTATGATTCTGCTTCTAATACAATGATGCGACTTAGTTTCTCCTTGCTCTGTTAATGCGATCTTTTAAATTTTTGTAATTGTTGAATGTGGTATGATGTTTCATAATTAATGCTGAGATAAGATAGGGTGATCACATAAGTCATGGTTTTCTCCAATCGGATCCCCATGTCCTCCTTCCCCACTGTCAAAAACTCGATTCTGACAGCTCTCCCTTGAACACCTCAGTTGAGACCTCATCTGCTTTGCAGAAGTTGTCGGGCAAGGTAAAACCTAGTCGGGCCGGTGCTCAGGGAGATCGCGCTGCAGGGCATTGACAAAGCAGGAACCCCTGTCGACGAGGCGTTGTTGGTGGATCGCACCAACAAATGGTTTCATTGATGGGACCAAGTTGCAATTAGGAGGGGGATATGTTTTGGCATCCAACTCGATCAGAGATCAAGGATTGGTTTGATCAAAAGTTGCGGGAGTTTGCAGCGCTCGTCCCACATATTCCGCAACCATTAATGTATCAAAATATTGTGAAACAGAGCGAGGCTCTGGAGACCACGATGAAACTGGAAGCATCACCAGTAGGAGAAACCACTGTTGGGATGAATCAAATTCAGGTGCAGCTAGCCAATCTAATGTTGCAGCTGCAACACATCAAGAAGGCTAAGGAGGATCGTGATGATCTTTGGTGTACCCAGTGCCATGCAGGTGGACATACCAAGGATACATGTCTGACATTTCTAAATTATTTTCTATCAGGAGCCCCTAATCTGTTGATTTGTGCTCGTGCACCTTGGTGTCATATCTACCACGTATATGGGCATTGACATGAGAACTGTGATTACATGCAAAAGATGGTTACCAAAGCAGAGAACTTGTACTGTACATTATGTCGGTCAGTTGGACATGACGACATAAACTATCACGCTTATGATTTGCTCAAAGAAAGGACATATGATTCATACTTCGTGAAAAGGGAGAAACTCCGGACAGCACAAGCACTGCCACAAGTAGCTTAGCCAGCAGCACAGGTACTGTACACACCGTCGCCTCCATTACAGTTCATCCCTACACAATCTCAGCCGCAGTTTCCATCACAGCCGCAAATAGTTTTACAACCACAGTATAGCCAGGTGCAGCAACCATAGTATAGTCAGCCACAGGCTGCATAATATGTTCAATAGCAACTTCCTTGGCAGTAGCAAGCTCAATTGCAGTTCCAAAAGGGAGGAACCTGAGGAGGATTCTGTGGAGGCTTTAGGGGTCGCAGCGGAGGCTTTGGTTGAGGAAGTGGCTGAGGTTGGGAAACCATCCAGTGTTATACATGTGGAATATTTGGGCACTAACAAAGAGAATGTCCCCATGCGCAATGTACTTACTGTGCAGTCAGTGATCATAACATCGAAAATTGTCCTCAGTTGATCGTGAAATGGCAGGCTGGCCATATTCCCTAGTTGCAGAACATTTAGAATCAGAACCAGCCTCTGTTCTAGGTGCAGAATCAGCCACCCCTGCAAGGTCAGATCCCTCTGCAGAATCAGACTCCGACTCAACCCCAGGCTTAGAATATACCAATGAATCAAGCTACGAATCAACCAGTAGCTCAAGCCCGGAACTTGCATCAAGGACCAACAGTTGCAGCAATCCATGCAGAGCCTAGGATGAAGGATGCCGATGTCGGCGTTGTCACTTGCGTTGGAGTGACAACTGGTGATGATGGACCATGGAAACATGTTCGACTTGTTGGCAAGAAAAAGGTTGCATTCGATATTGCAAAAGAGAAAGACACTTTCTTTGAAGCACAGCAGGCGATTGGAAGGAATTTGGGTAAGATGCCAATTATTGACATGCCTTTCGCTTTTGACCCAACTGTAGAAGCAGGACCATCTTGGTAGCATGGCACTTTGCGTAGGTTTTTTGAAATCTATCTATCGCTAGCAAGGGACTTGAATGCCCTTATTGAGCTTGAGACATTGATGCACCTTCCAAACAAAACGGTGAAGGATTCTGCTGTAAATTCTTTGCAAAAAAGAAAGACAGGCAAGGAAATGAGGATGAATATCTAGATCGGGGATTATGAGGTTGACTCAGTCATTCTAGACCTTGGATCAGATGTCAACATTCTGACAAAGAAAACTTGGCAGTTGATGGGGAAGCCAACGCTAGGATGGTCACCAGTGCAGCTGCGATTAGCAAATCTGGTGAAAGTTCAGCCCATTGGTTGGGTTTCAAATTTAGTTGTCGACATTGAAGGTATGTGAACACATGTTGACTTTAATGTGATAGAAGTTGTAGAAGATGGTGGTTCCTATCCAGCGCTACTAGGAATTGGGTGGGATAATGACAACATGGCAGTTATCAATTTCAAAAACCGAGTCATGACATTTGAGAACCAGGATGTTAGGGTCATTGCTCCTATGGACGCCCAGGAAGGACAGCGCTATATTGAACCTGTGAAGGATGAAGTCGGGAGAATATGGGATCAGGAATACGACATTTCCGAGGACTACATCCATCCCACTGTCGATGGTGAACTTGGATGGCACAGCGCAATTTCCACATATTCAAATTTCAAGGATTCTCTAGAAAATTGGCAGAATCGGTTGCATGAGGTATCATTCAGGAAGTGTGGGTTAATTACATAGTCTCTCAGACATGTTGCAACTGATATGGTCGAGTTTCCCATTTATGAAGGACTGCCAAGACTCTATGAGTTCTTTCAATAATTTGAAAAGAAAGTGTTGGAACCGCAAAGGATATTGGCTCTTGATGTAGCACTAAAAGCTACCACAGCCCATTGGTGGGCGACACACAAATGGACCATCCACGACTGGGAGTAGTGTCGAATATTGATGATGGTTCATTTTGGTGAGATAGAAGTTTACCACGCTGGGAGATCTGATGGACAGAATGACCCCGCCAATCACTTGATCAAATGTCAGATGTTATGGACATCACGACCCAGAGATGAGTAGGTTCATGCTTTTGTTCATACTCTCGAAGAAATGCCACGGTCCTGGTATGTAGCAGCAGAGTTGTGCAGAACCATTACCATGTGGGAGGAGTTTTCAAGTCACTTCGGGCAGACGTTTAACTTCGAGGATGCTGATGCTGCGGTATGTAATTCTTTACACCTTATCCCTGACATAGTACTAAAAGTCACACCTGTCGCATATCCAGTTGATCCCCATGCAAATTGTTCCATCCAATCCATGATGATGTGCTACAATTTGTCTAGGGAACTTGAAAAAGGATGATGAGCTATGCAATTTTAATATCCCAGATTTTGAGGGAAGCCGCGGTGTCACAGCTCCCAACATACCGACGGACTCGATGAACCAACTGCTGTGCATTAGAAAAGTTGACATTGGGACGGCAGAAAACCTGAAATTAGCCAATGTTGGGGACTATTGGGGTGAAGAAACGATAACAAAAATCATGGATCTCCTGCATGAGTTCCAAGATCTGTTCCCCACACGGTTTTCTGAGATGAAGGGGATCCTTGGCGATTTAGGAGAAATGAAGATTCCGCTCAAACCTGATAAAAAACCATTCAGCCAGAGGCCATATAGACTGAACCCGCGATATAAGGATCGAATGAAAACTGAGCTTGATTGAATGCTTGGTGCTGGGATTATCGAGCTGGTAGAAGAATCAGAGTGGACAAGCCCGATGGTCGTCCAAGATAAGAAGACTGGAGAAATCCACATATGTGTCGATCTACGAAAAATTGAATGACGCATGTATGCACGATCCGTTCCTGACCCCTTTCACAAATGAAGTCCTGGAAGGTGTAGGCGGCCAGGAGGTATATTCCTTCACAGATGGTTTTTTAGGCTACCACCAGATCTGGATTGTGAAGGAGGATCACCATAAGACTACATTCATCACCGAATGGGGCTGTTTCCAGTATACGATCATGCCATTTGGGATGAAAAATGTCCCCAACATATTTTCCCATGTTGTTATCACAGTTTTTAAGGATTTTGTTTAGAAGTTCCTACAGGTCTATATGGATGACTAGACCATCTACAGTTTGGCTAAATACCACCTAGACAACCTGCGATTAATGCCGGAACGGTGTCGATAGCATCAGATTGCATTCAATTCCAAGAAATGTATTTTCTGTGCACCCTTTGGTATATTACTTGGGCACGTTGTCTGCAAAGAAGGTCTATTGGTAGATCCAACAAAGATTGTGTTGATCCTCAATTTACCACCTCTGACGAATGTAAAAATGCTACGAGCAACACTAGGCCACACAGGCTACTATCACAAGTTTATCAGGGGATATGCTGCGATTACTGCTCCTATGGAGAAACTGCTAAAGAAAGATGCTGCATTTGAATGGACTCAAGAATGTCAAGGCAGCTTCGACACTTTGAAGGCCAAGATGGCTTCTACACCCATACTGGTTTTTCCTAACTGGAATAAGGAATTCCACGTGCATGTTGAAGCCTCTTCTACTACGTTGGGGGTTGTTCTTGCGCAACTAGGCGAAGGCGAATTGGATCATCCTATAGCATATGCCAGTAGGAAGTTATCATTTGTTGAACGGAATTACACCATGACTGAAAGGGAAGGCCTGGAAATGGTGTATCCTTTGCAAAATTTCAGGCACTATTTGTTGGGTGGACACTTTAAGATGTTCACTCATCATTTAGCTTTGCAATACCTAGTAAATAAGCCTGTGTTGGGGGGGAGAATCTGCAGGCGGTTGCTTTTGTTCCAAGAATTTGATTTTGAAATAGTGGTCAAGCCAGGACGGTTGAATGCTGGCCCCGATCATCTATCATGTATTAAGAATGGTGAAGAACCCACTAATGTTGAGGATGGGCCGCCTAATGCGCAATTATTCTGAGTTGAAATTGCAGACAATTACTATGGCCCTATTCTTCAGTTCTTATCTACTGGCCTTGCCCCTACAGACATGTCGATTAGCCAGAAGAAGCAGTTGGTCATCAAGGCTTTTGATTTTTCACTCATTGCAACACAGCTCTATAAACTTGGACCAGATGAGATACTGTGACAATGCGTCTTACCAGATGAGCAGGGTCCTATTCTAAAGGAAGCGTATGCAGGTGTTGCGGGAGGTCATTGCGGAGGCCATGCCACTACCCGAAAGGTGCTGCGTGCAGGGCTTTGGTGGCCCACATTGCATAACGATGCCACAGACTATGCCAGGAGTTGTGATGTATGCCAACGGGTTGGTAAACCATCGTTGAGAGATGAGATGCCACTGGTACCACAGGTGACTTTGCAGCCATTTGATAAATGGGTCGTCGACTTTGTAGGTCCCATCAATCCACCAGGTAAGCACACTGGCACCCATTATATTATCACTTCAACTGACTACCTAACTCTGTGGGCAGAGGCTGCACCAGTCATTGATTGCACCATCGTGATAGCAGCACGGTTTATTTTTAATAACATTGTGATGCGCTTTAGGTGTATGCGCATCCTGATGAGTGACCAAGGTAGTCACTTTGTCAATCAAACGATAAAAGCGCTAACTGAGGAACTTCAAGTACAACATAAGCATAGTTCTCCCTACCATCTGTAGGCTAATGGCACTGTTGAGGCCTTCAACAAAATTTTGGAGACAGCACTGACCAAGGTATGTAACACCAACCGAGATGACTAGGATTTGAAAATTCCTGCAGTTTTATGGGCCTATCGTGTCACCTGCAAACGGCTCAGAGATCACACACCGTTTAAGTTCGTTTATGGGCAAGAGGCAGTCATGCCGATGGAGTACATCGTTCCCAGCTTGTGTATTGCTGTGGAAACAGGCATGGCGGATGCAGAGGAATTATAAGAATGTGTTGCACAGCTACTTCAGCTCGACGAGGATCGCTTCATCGCAGGATTCCAACAGCAGGTTGTGAAAGATCGACAGAAGCCATGGCATGATCACCACATTAAGCACAAATAGTTTGGAGTAGGTGATTTGGTGTTGTTATATGACAGTAAGTTTATCAAGCATCCAGGAAAGTTACAAATGCACTGGTTGGGTCCCTATCTTGTTCAGTCTATTACTTCTAGAGGTGTTGTGTAGTTGCAGCAATTAGATGGTGTCATGTTTCCAAAACTCATTATTGGGAGTCACTTGAAGCCCTATAGAATGAGGCCAGCAATGCACACCACCTGAAGTGAAAAAAACACATTTCTAAGTTCAGCATAAAGAGGTGAGCCTCGGAGCAGGGCTGCGCAAACAAGATACATTTGTTGTAAGTAGTTAGTCGATCTTCATGATAGTCATCGCACTACGAGATGGTCAAATCAGGTAATAAATGTAGGTAGTTAAACTAGTTGGATGGCGGTGCTTGTTGAAGCGACCCGCATTAATGGGGGATCCGACCGTTAGCTACATAAGATCATCGATGGATTCGGCGTCATTAATACCCAATTTGGAAATAATGGTGCAGTTAGATTTGGTAATTATGGATTTGGCCTTCGAAATGATTATAAACCACCATGCGGGAGGTGTTGGTTGACATTATTCAATTGTGAGAGCCGAAGGTGTAGGTGAATTTGGTGCAGAGTATTGAGCTAAGTGTTGAGCATAGTTTGTGTTGTTGAAGCGTATCTTCTGGTTCTCTGGGGTAAGGGATTCTAAGCAACCTTGACGCCATTGAAATTTTGAGTGAATACAAGTCCCCTGTTCGGCCCACGGCTGTGGAAGAGGAAGTTATGAGTATGCCAGTGGGTTTTTTTTCCATCCCAAAGCAGAAACGACAGGATCAGCGACCCAGTCCGACACCCCCTGAGAAGCAGCAAACTCCCACCTCTGTGCGAATGCGGGGACAAGGCATTGCCCAGATGGGGCCGTTGAGTTTCAGAGCGGTTGAGTCCACGACGCCCTGAGGTGTCTCGGTGAATGATATTTTGGGATACATTGCTCCCATGCATCCATGCACTAAGCCACAGCAGTTGTCGAAGAACCAGAAGTACCCACCCAAGTTTCCACCACTGCCAGAAGGGATGAAATGCTCTGTAAATATCATCCCTACATTGATTCGGCTCAAGTTCGACGATCATGACTTGTTGTTGCTAAAAGATGTTCGGGACGAGCCCTACGAGTCTGTCACGACAGTGCCTGGTGGGCCCATTCAGCGAATTCCAAAGCCATGGGCCAATGGCTTAGAGAAATTTGGATTGTTGGGACTCATCAATATGCCCCACTTTGGAGGGATGCTCTGGATGAATACGTCAATCCCTGTTACTGTCGACTTGATTGCCATTATTACTGGGTTTCCTAAGGCTAGGGAGGACCCAGCGCAATATATTCATGGGTGAGATACAGACAAAATGCTTGCGAAGCAGCTGAAGGAGCACTTCGGGTTACAACGGGATGGTCATGCTTATCGTATCGACAGTATCAACTCACAGACAGTGCGAATTGGCACCAAAATTCTGGCTAGTAAAGTTGTTCACAGCAATTAACCGATGCAATGCAATTCGGGAGTTATCACCTGTGCTCAAAAATGTGTGGAAGGAGTTCAGATGAATTGGTCTCTATTTCTCTTAAATATGTTGCTCGACGATGTGCTCGCTGTTCAGAGCGGGCACCCTTTCTCTTATAGTTGGCTTTTGATTCTCATTTCCCTAGTTGCTTGGATGGAGCCAGAGGACTGCTAGCCAATGACGGTTGAGGCAACCAAGGTTTGTCGCGATGCCCACTATCAAAACTTGTGGTGGGTCGAAGAACCCAGTCATCAAACAGATTGCGTGATTCATTTTTCGATCTATTGGGAGGCCCTGCAGGTGGTCACTGGATCTATTGGGTTTTTTTAGGGTTTTGGTTGTACAGTTTGAAGACAAGAGGGCAGAAAATTCATAAGACCAAAGCAAACACTAAATTATGAGAATTTGAAGAACTGAGATGCAGAACATATAAACCATAACCCCAACACAATAAACACAGTACTGATTTCCACCCATAGTTAGCAAGCATTTCAAGCATAAAAACCCTAAACAAGAAATGAGTATACCAAATGATTAATTAACACAAATTAGAAATGAAACCAGTCAATAGTCTAAAAGGGCATATAGTTGCATATATTTCATAATTCAGTCTTCAAAAACACATAAGAGTTTTTACACTTAGCTCATAAATCATAGCCTGATAGCCTCCCCTTGCAACAAAAATCGAACCCTTGGTCCTTTCTCAGACTTACATTTATCATGTTCCTTCAAAAATGGTTACATAACTGATCCAAAACTACTTTTAGGTCATCTATTGAATTGTTCAATATAAACTATCATTATACAAAAATGACACAACTTTTTCAAACTAACTAATAATTGCTCTTCTTAATGTACTTTTACAAGTCTTTTGTTGCCTCTACTAAAAGAGCAATTCCCTCTAAATCCTGGGCTTTCCTTCTGGCCTTCTGGTGATCTACTTCCAATTCTGCAACTCTTCTTGTCAACTCTTCATTCTGTTGTGTCTTCTCCTGAATAGTTTGCTTTAGTTCTGTAAACTACTTCTATGTATGTCTTTTTCTTTTTAAAGCTTCTTTAGAAACAGAAATCAACTCCTGATATTGACTATTTACTTCTTCCAGATCTTCTCTCAGTATTTCATTTGCAGTCACTAATCCTTCATTGCTTTCATGCAGGTACTCAATTTGATGCTTGTATTGCTTAATACTCCTTTGCAAATTTTCATTTTCAGAATCCATGTATTTTCCTTCTAACATTGGCTACACTCCTTCAGGTATCCAAGGGATTTTTAGCTTTCTAAAAATTTCTTCATCTTCTTCCATATGTTTTGTCAAGGTCATTGGAATTTCTAAATACTCTTGAGCTTCAATACTACACTTAACCAATTTCTCAGTCACCTCTCCTTTCTCTATACAAGAACTCTTCAAATCATTTTGTTGTTGTTCTAGAATCATCTTCTCTCGAACCTCCATGAAAATTTCCAAGATCTTGGTATCAATGAACACTGGTTTATCTTCTAAAACTATTTGTTTTTCACCTTTCATAACCTTTTTGTTTTCATCTTCACTATATTCTAATTTCTCCTGAGATGATGAATCTTCAATTATTGTAATCTTCTTTTCAGTCAGTTTAGGGTTTAGCAGCTTCTTCATATTTAACCTGAGTTTTTTCATTGGCCTTGTCTTGGGCCTCCAAACTACTCCAACCTCTCCTAACATTTTCAAAGCTTTCCCTTGATGTGTAACTAAAGCTAGTTCAACAACTTTCATTTTCTTTCTTCGTGACACTGTCTCTTTTTCAGAATGGGTATGTATCTCTTGTTTAGAATGAACCCTAACTTCATCAGTAGTATGAACCCTAGCTTCATCAGATAAAGATTTTTCATCATCTTCGGAGAGTACTGTAATAGGGATATGCTTTTGGTCTTTCACATCTTCCTTTACACCTTGACTTAATCCTGCAGGTAAAGCATCTTCTACTGGCTCAATTTCCTTCTCTTCTGACTTTGAAACTTTGTTTTCTTCAATATTAAATTGTTGTTCAATTTCAATGTTTTCATTTTCTTGGTTCAGATATTTTTCTGGTTCACCACCCTCTTCATTCTTGACTGAGACTTTCTTTTTAAGTTTCTTGATCAAATTCTGACCTTTATCTAACTGTCTCTTCAGAGACTGCTCTTCCTTCTTTGTTTGGAAACTAGACCAAAATAAGAAATATTCCCATGTCTTCTCTCTTTTCTGAAGTACAGTGCTTATGACAAGTTTTATAAGCCCATGATGAAATACTGATTGTTTGGTGTGATCCTGATGTTCTTTCACCCTGCTTGACATGTTCTGTAAACTTTTCAAGAAGAAGAATGGGAGATTCATTTTGGATTCATGACTGAGATGTTGAAGGAATCTAAAATGATACTTAAACACAAAAGCAAATATCCCTTCACAAGTGATATAGCTTTGTAGGATTTTGGTAGGCTCTATCCATTCTGGTTTAAACTTATGAATAGGTACTCCCTTTCCCCAATCTGCTACTACATCTGGAAGTAGATATCTCTGAGCATCAAAAGTGAAAGGCACTTTTTTGAACCAGAATTCACCCTCGTCTAAAATTCATGTTGCTTCTGCTAACAATTCCCTAGTCAGTTTAAACTTAAAAGTATCAAAAGACACTATATCCTTATCCAAACATTGAGCGAATTTATAAGAGACTTCTGAGTGATAACCTTCAATCCTTTCAAAAAACACTAACCACCCTGCTTTTGCAAACAGTTTTGCACAATCTGGAAAGGTTTGAACCCAGCTCATGTCTGAAGGTTCTGCTCTATTAGTCTTACCACTTCTTCTCATTTTGAACAATTGTCAAATAGATTCTGTTAATAAAACACACTCTGAATTTATTCAAGTCTTTATAAACTAACAGACAATATTGTATAGGGGAACCTAAAAACCCTAAACTGAACTCTCTCGTTTAAACCGATAAATACTTTAATTCCATTGACATAGAATTCGTCATTCAGTAATTAGGTTTATAAACTAATAATCTTCAATCAATTTTATCATTAGTCCTCTGCTTTGAAAAACCCCAAATTTATGAATTTTGGTAATGATTCACATCCTACCTGTCAAAGTGATTAATACAGGTGTTGGAATCATGTTTTCTTGACTGTCAGGTGTCCAATTGCATTTCCCAATCTTCTCTGACCACTTCGATAACTCCAAAATGACCACTCCTCAAAGCCCTAATTTTTCGCCTTGTTTCAAAATTTGATTACAGACTACTGATTCTTCACCACGAACTTCATCTGCTCTACGTGCACTTCAAGGGATACGAGATTCAAGGCACCTTTGTCTCATTATATTCAACCATTATTATTCCATCACTCTATAACATATCACCATGACTCGTCCTCATGATAATTTCTTTGACGTATTCACACATGTCACAATGATAATTCTAGAGGAAACACGTATCAAATCCATCAACATAGCATGAATGACACTTCATGTGTCAGAATTTCAAAAAATCTAACCCAAAAATGATGATTTTTGAACTGTGCGACTTTCTTGTAGCGCATGTGTGCAATTTTTGCAGGCTTGCGCTACAAGAAAGTCTGCTTTAATGTTTTTCAAAAATTAAACTCATGATATAGGTTTAAACTTGGTTTAAGAACCTTAATCAATATTTTATATTATTTTTCAGACCTTTTAATCCATATAAGCATTCTATAAGTCCTCTAACTATGAAATCAAACCAAAATTTTAAAAAATCAAACTAAGAAATCAAATAAACATGAAAGTTAAAGGAAAAAGATTCAAACTATCCTAAGAAACAAAATTTTCTAGGAATAATGAATAAAACCAAGCTTCAAAACTTAAACAAAAGTATTAAAAAAATGGAAAACAAAAACATGATCTAACAACGCCAACACCTTGAAGAACTTGAGAAATGTAGGAAAAAGAACAGACAGTCAAATATTCTCATCAGTCAGTTGGAAGCTCAACTCCTAGATGCCAAAAAGGTTGAGGAGGAACTAAACCTATAGCTCAAAAGAAGAATACAGGAGTATGAAAATCTTGCAGAAGAAATCATGCAATTCAAGAGAAAGCTTGATGAAGGATCTATCAAATCAATGTTTGAGAATAACTCAAGGATTCTAGATGACATTATGAGTAGCCAAAGACCATCAGGTGATATGTCTGGTTTGGGGTTCGTTAAAGAAAAGAAGCCAAAGGGTTTTCCTGTCACAAATCAAGAAAGAAGTAAGAAAAGCTATGATGAAATACTAAAGACTCCAGCTAAAAGGGAAAGAAGCAAGAAACATGGCTTAATTTATCAAGATAAAAATAGAAATAATCTAGCACCCAAAAGACCAAATAGATATGTACATATCTTTTTAGGTCACTTCTTTGCTTGTAATAATTTTGGTCATAAAGATTCAAACTGCAGAACTGAAAGAAAGGTTTTTGAATTCAAGAAGAAGTCATCAAGTAATGAGTCGAAAGGAAATAAGAATCTTTTTACATTACTTCAAAAATATGACATAGAATGTTATAAATGTAATAACGATGGGCATATGGCAAGAGATTGTAAACTTAAGACACATACAAGGAATATTGTTGCAATCAAACCTCAAAACACCAAACACAAGAAGCATTGCAAAGAGAAGGAATAAATAGAAATTTCCATGATTGCTTTATGTGCAACTGAAAGCCAAAACTTATGGCAGTTAGACAGTGGTTGTTCAAAACATATGACAGGTGACTCAAGCAAATTCATAACACTAAAAGACAATAAGGGAAAAGTCACTTTTGGAGACAGTCTGTCTTCCAAAATAATTGGCAAAGGAACAGTTGTTGTCAACAGCAAGATCAAAGCAGAAAATGTTTTGCTAGTTGAAAACCTCAAGCCTAATATTCTCAGTGTAATTCAACCATGCGACCAAGGACACATTTGTATCTTTGACTCAGAAAAATGTGAAATCAAGAATAAGAAATCAGGAAAGGTCATTGGCATTGCTATGAGAAATACAAATAATGTATACATCTTGCAAAATGAAAACCAAAGCTACCTAAGTATGGTAGATGAAAGTTGGTTATGGAAAAAAAGGTTGGGACATTTAAGTTTTGACAGTATTACCAAAGTAAGCACAAAGGAAGCTGTAAGAGATCTAGAAAAAATTGTAGTTCCTCTATGTTAGCTGGAATATTTCACCTCCGGCGGACAGCAAGGTGTTCCATTGGTCTGAATGGTTCAGATCCAGAACAAATAGAGGACATAGGTTGAAGACTCTCCCTAGATGCTGTAGATATCTGTAATACATGGCTTTGACAGTTCACCTGTGTACCTGCAAAAAATCTCAACACGAAATGAATCAAAGCAACTAGAATATGATCTACTAATCTATGCTAGTGACTAAGGAATCTAGCAACATATATATGCGAAATCACAACAACAACATCATATGTGGGACAGAAATCAACTTGCGTTAGAAATATGAAGAATTTTACAACCAAGCCTTAGTGTTGACATGCATCTCCATGAAACCAACTCTTCATCCCCAAAAAGCTCCGACTCTAGCTCTCTATGCTCTTTCCAAATGATCTTGGGCCAAGAATCAATCCAACAGCATAACAATACCTTTAATGTTCTCTCCTGAACCATGGCTATGAGCTCATATTTATAGGGCTCTAATGGATAGAGATGGTTGAGAAATTAGTGAGTGAGGTGGCCTCTAAGATCCTAGGATGAGGGATCTCAAGCTCAACCAACCCACAGCAGTAGGGATAAGGCAGTACACGAGGCTTATCATCTAGAAGCCTCGAGAAACTTCTATTTTCCCCTTTTTACCCAAGGTACTGTGCTTCTCCTTCTATGACAGAGTGGTTCTGGTAATAACCGCCTATAGACCAAGGGCAATGGGCGGTGGCACCGCTTGTGGACAACCGATGAAAGGCGGTGCGAGCATGGGTATCGCTCCTGGATAAAGGGGCATGCGTGGTGCTGGGAATTTGTATGACATATTGATGAAAAACCATTTCGTTTCCACTCCATAAGCTGGGATTCAGGGCAAGTAGGTATGTCAAATGTCTTGTCACATGATGGTGACAGGATTTTGGTATAACAGGATGCCCCCCAAAGCATGAGTTTTAGAGTGATACGATAAACGAGAGCTTTGAGAACAACTCATCGCCAGGAGATGAAAATGTTGGCTCGATCGGAGTATGCATTCAAGTAGGCATCTATAGTACATCAGTATTTTGACTCATATACACAAGTAACCAAACTCATAGCTGCAGACCAATACAAGGCAAATCCATGAGTGGAATAAACAAGCATGGCTACTAGAATACAGCGTAGATCCATGTGATAGAGGACTCAAACTTGGACATAGCTACCAGACATACAACGTAGATCTATGTCATACAGACGCAAATTTGAGCATAGCCATGACCATACAAATGTGCATCCATCCTAGATATATAAAACTCCATCGCAACCTGGGGAAAAAGCAATGAGCACTTTTAAACAAATACCCAGGGTCTTCATCTCGTCTTCCACAAAGTACGATTCTATCCATGTGATTACAATGATCTGAAGTCGAACATGGTAGAAACCACTTGATTAGCGATCAATGATGTGAACCATTAACAAGTTCGAGGGAGATCACCATTAATGCCAATGATTCCCAAGGTACCTTAGTACAATCTACTGAGTGCGAATAGATGTCCTGGTGTCGAACACCCAGTCGATTCTATCGATCAAAGGTCAATGATGTGAACCTATGTCGAGAGCGAGAGAATTTGTCACTAAGGCATACAGATCTCAAGGTACTAAATATTATTTCTAAGACTATTTCCTAGATGATGAGCTGATCTCGACAGGAATAGTCTCGTCGAAGGAGGGCCATGATGAGTCCCACATCGACAACACGAAACTCGGAACATAGTTCTGGAATGATGTGAATGTAGTAACCATATGACTGACACAAAGACTGTGTAGACTATAGAGGTAAAACTTCTTCAGATCCCCTTTGAACATCGGGCGGCATGACAAAATGACTTTGCAGCATGACTAGACAGGACAGATACACAATGCGACAGTGGATAATGCATTCTTTTGAAAGACTCAAAGGATTGACATGAATCATGAAAGTGGATCGTCACGGAGATCAGCTAAATACCCGATTGACTGACATGATTGTGCAGACAAGTGCCATGTTCAAAGGTAACGACAAACAACTGCCATTATTTACAAAATGATTCCCTTCCCATTTTCCCCATCATGATCGATGAGTTCCTCTTTTCGGTTTTACGAGTTCAAAGAGGGTAACAAACACTCGATATAGCTTGTCAGAAGACAAGTCCAGTCTCATATGTTTTACGAACCTAAGAGAGGAGGGGTTCATTCCCAAAACGGGCCTCTCAATGTTTAATTTAACGATTCCACTGAAAGAAAACTCGGTATCGTTCATGTTTAGAAAGTCTAAACGAATACGGAAGAAGACTCCAAAGGGGGTCCTTTTTCGTATGATTTAGTCTCTAAGGCCCGAAAAAGTGTAAAATCATACCTTAGAGAACTCTTCCAGTCATGATTGGCTGGAGTGTTCCTTTCTCGTAAATAGTCCTATCCGAACTGAGAAAGAGATAACCTACCGTCGAACGGACGACTCTTCAAATACTTTAACGAGCGCGAAGAAGACAAGATCGCTCGAAAATCTTTTCGTATTTAGGGAGCCTGAAAAGGGTTTAAAGAGAACTCCATGAGGTTTCTTTGCACAACGTAATGTTTTACGATCCTGGAATGAATCGAAACGGACTCGACGACTTTTTTGTGTTTTAAGGAGCCTGAAAAAGAGGTGAAAAGAGAACTCCATGACGCTTCTTTACACAATGTCGTATTTTATGAGCCTGGAAAGAAACTTGAATTGGACTTGGAACTTTCATACTAAATTTTAACGAGCATGACAAAGTGTCATAATAAACGCTTGATGACCTTTTTCGTTTTGTGAAAGTACGAAAAAGCCATAAACAAACTTTCCAAAGCTTCTTACTAAAGTCAACCTGCAGACGACTCATAAACAAGTGTTCAATGCATTCAAAATCAACATTAAGGGATTATGACAAATAGATTTTGACCAGAACATCATGTAATATCAAAACTATAGTAAGTCAGACCCAAAAAATGTCGATATAAGGCAAGTAAATAGTAAAAAATCAAAACATTTCACTATTTACCTCTAGCAGAGAGCACTTGGAGCATTTTCTAGCCAGATCTTCCACAGCTGATACCGGGAGTTTCCACCGTCCGTTTTCAGTCTTGTCAGTTGCAGGTAACAGCTAAGACCCTTATCTTTCATTTCATAGCTTCTATTTTGGGATTTGGTGGGGTTTTGGGCCTATTTAGCAAGCTCTAAAATCCAATATGCGGGCACCACTGCTACCCCTTACGGGATATGCGGTACCAAATGAAAACCATGCCAAGAACACGGCGGACAGGCGGTGCCGGCTGTGGAGAAGTTAAACAAATGATATGGGAAAAATTTACTCATTCTTTTGATTTGAAATGACTCAAGGATGATATTAATGCATACCATTGTTGTTTTTGGCAGGTCTAGGTGTCCAAAATATGGTGATATGGAAGGAAAGAACATATGATAACGAGGATGTTGTTGCTGAAAGGAATGCAGTTTGCATTGCCACACTCCTAGACTATGGGCTCTTAAAGTTCTTCCACACACCAAGCATGGTGTCCCATGAGAGATTACTAGAACACATACTGAGAATGTGGAATCCAGAATAGCAGTATTTCGAGGTGGGGGCACACATACTTAAAGTGGAGGTAGAGGATATCTACTTCCTGACTGACCTATTGAGACGGGGTGCCCCCGTCTCACTGATAGGTTCCCGTGGTGGGGACATTACCACCAGAGACCTCATAGATCAGCACTATGTACCAGGTACAGGTACATTGGGGAAGAAAATCCCCATCAGAGCAGTGACAGACAGGGCTCTACGGACTGTCCTGTTCACCATGCAGAGGGTGGCAGCCACAGATGAGGCCCCATGTGAATTTCTGGAGTCTGAGAGCATGGGACCCTTATATGATAAGGTGGGTCCAGGTCATGGTTCGCACAGAAGCAGGTAGGGGCAGAGTGAAGTTCGGTGATCCATTCTTCAGATGGTTGTAGGATCAGATGCTCATGATCGAGTACTATGCCTATGCAGGTACAGATTTTATAGGTGATCCTGACCTCCCACTCCCACCTGGAGGGCAGTGGGGTGACATTGGTAAGAAGCAAGAAACCCTAACAATGGAAAATGTTTTTATGTTTTTTATGATAAGTGATGAGACATGTTTGTCTTCATGCAGATGTTGGAGCAGCGAGGCCTGGAGGAGAATTTCCATTAGACAGGCGAGCTGGAGCTCGCTTCGTGCCACAGGGTGATGATATCACCGGGGAGCTGGAGGCGAACCTAGAGAGGTTGACTCTAGACATCCCAGATGTTGATATAGATGACCTCCCGACTAGATATCAGAGATCTACGGTGGGAGTACCAGGCCGATTCAGCAGGCTACTATGTAGGGTGGTTTGAGCAATGATGTGCTATCATGCGCACCATTAGTGGATGAGACATGTATACTAAAAGCTGATAGCTTTAGGATTTTTTGTATGATGATTTTTCCTGAAAGCCTACATGCTTCAGATGAGGTCTCGAGACCTATTTTTGCAAAACATTTCCGTATATATATATACAGATTTTTACACGGTGTTTATATGTCTCAAATGGATAAATGCATTTTCTATGAGTTCTATGTGTCTTTAAATGTTTATTTACAATATACCATGTTTGATTTAACGTCATGAAGGGGAAATATGCCAATATAGGATGTAATTAGCCAATGAATCAACAACTACATTATGTTCCCTAGGGATATTCCTATAGGTAATGGTTCCAAATGATCTTTCTAACAAACGTACCCTTCGAAAGACGCGGAGGAGCACCGGGTTCCTAATGGTGTAGACATGGTTTAAATGACAAACCGCAAGCTGAGAGTCCATCAAAACTACTAGATCATGGACATCCTGGGAGGCAGCTTCACTCAGAAGACCGACAACTGCTTCATATTCGGAGATGTTATTAGTAGCGGGACCTAAACAAACCGCTCATGAACTGACCAAATATTCAGCTGGGGAATAGACAACCCAAGTAGCCGAGCCTAGATTCAAGGTGTGGTGGCAAGAACCATCAACGAAGCCATAGAAAGCCATATGCATGACCAAAACATGGTATAAATAGATGCGGACACTAAAACTCAAAACCATCTTGAAAATACTGAAAGCACACTGAAAGTCAATCAATATACATATATACAAGATACCATCCAAGAAAACCTAGGCATAGTACCTTTTCAGGTACAACCCATTGCGAGGTTGCCCCAAAGGGATTTCATCATAATCAACTAACTCATAGGCTCCTTTCTCTAACACCTTGGAAATAACGAAAGGTCCATACCACATGGACTCGAACTTACCCTTCCCTAGCTTGTCATATCTCTGGTCATAAGTTAAAACTAGGTCACCCTCGTTGAAAACATGAGGCTGGATGGATTTATCGAACTGCGCCTTGACGCATTTCTTATGTGCCTCATTAGCCAAGGCAACATCTCTACGAGTCTCATCAAGGTTATTTAAGTACAAAAATCTCGCTTCCTCTGTGGAAGTGTCTGGGAGAAGTTCGACGGCAAGTTGTAAAGATGGAATCTGACATTGGATCGGCAAGACAGCTTCAAGTCCATAGACAAGCTGGAATGGCGTGAAACCAGTAGTTGTTTTCACGGAAGTCCGATAAGCCCAAAGAGCGAAAAAAAGAATGAGATGCCAATTGGATTTATGATCTTCAACCATCCGATGAAGCATAGTTTCAAAACCTTGTTGCGGATAATATGACGTAGAGTTTTCATGGCGAAAACCTAGCTTGGCACTCAATTCCTCCATCATTTGATTATGGAAATGAGATCCGTGATCAGTGACGATGGACTGCGGAACTCCAAATCTAGCAATGATATGATTGAACAAGAAGAGAGTGGAAGTCTTACCATCTTCTGCATATGTAGGCATGGCCTCAGCCCATTTTGTGAAATAATCCATGGCTACGATGATGTAACCATGCCCCCCGGCTGAGGTAGGCTTACAACGCATGAAGTCAATCCCCCATTTGGAAAAATGGCCAATGGAAATGACGGGGTGAAGCGAAGCAGGATGGGTGCGCTTTTTGGGATAAAAATGTTGGCAAGGTGGGGATTTCTTAACAGCCTCATGACAGTCTTTGAAGATAGAAGGCCAGAAATAGCCAGCGTGAAGGATTTTGTGGGTTGTAGCCATCCCAGATAAATGACCGCTACATGCTCCAAAGTGGAAATCATTCAACACGTGTTCAGCCTCCTCATGAGTGAGGCAACGCCGGAGAATGGAATCAATCCCATGTCTATACAAGGTATCATTTAAGATAAGATATTACTTCGCATGGTGACAGATGCAGCGATGATCATCGCAAGATAGATGCAGCTGAAAATGATGGGTCTGGAGATAAATCAGCAAATCTCCATACCAAGGATCAGTAGTGCTAATTAGGAATAGGAATTCATCTGGAAATGAATCACTATGCTCAGATTCCGTGGTAGCACAGGGAAGGCCACACATAAGCTCAACAAAAACCAAGGATTTCTTTGATGTAGCCTTGGCAAACTCGAGATCGAACTCCTGAAGGATGACAATCCAATGGGAGTATTTGCCCCCGAGTACATGATGAGTCAGAATGCAGTACATTGGGTTCTAGTCTGCCAATACAGTGGTAGTGCGAAGAAGAATGTAGTGACGAAATTTTTGCACAGCAATGACCGTGGAAAAAGATGGCTTCTCCACATGTGAATAACGGGTTTCAGAATCAATAAGATTCTTACTAGCGTAATAAATCACATGCTCCTGACCGTGGAGATTGTCCTGCACTAAAATCATGGCGATGATAGTAACGGAGGCAGCAATATACAAGAGAAAGTCCTTTGAATAATCCGGGGGGTGTATCACAGGTGAATGAGTCAAAGCGTGCTTAAGATTATCAAAGGTGCATTGGGATTGGTCATCCCAGAAGAATGGAATGTTCTTCTTGAGGAGACGCATATAACCGTGTGTTTTCTCAGCAAAATAGCACACGAAACGACGGAGAAAGTTTGCCTTCCCCTACAAACTTTGGAGTTCAAGGATGTTGGTTGGGGCTGGTAGATTAATGATAGCGGCAATCTTCAAAGGATCGATCCAGAAGCCATCTTTGGATACCACAAAGCCAAGCAGACGTCCCGTATCAACGCAAAAAACACATTTATGCGGATTGAGCCGTATATTATAATGACGGCATCTCAGGAATATGTCTCTAAGATGACCAAGATAGTCCTCCTGTCGCTGTGAATGAGCAGGGAGGTCATCAAGGTACGATTCAACAATATGTTTAATGTCATGAAACACATAGGACATCGCACGCTGGAACGTGCCTCCTGCATTTTTCAAGACAAAAGGTAACTTCTTATATGCAAAGGTTCCCCATGGGCAAATGAATGTCGTCTTATGCTGATCGGAGGGCAATATCTCAATCTGATTGTAGCCGGAGAAGCCATCCATGAATGAAAAGATGACGCTTCCAACACAGTTGTTGATAATCTGATCGATATGCGGGGTAGGAAAGTTGTCCTTGGGACAAGCTTTATTTAAATCCCTAAAGTCGATGTAGACTCTAATGGTGCCCTGCTTTTTATTGACAGGGACAACGTTCGATACCCATTCCATCAGAGGTACAGGATAAATAAAACCAACTTTCAGAAGTTTCTCAATCTCAGCTTTAATAACTGCGACCTTCCTAGGATGGACTTGCCTAAGTTTCTACATGACAGGTCTAGCCATGGGATAAGTTTTAATCTCGTGGACCACAATGGAAGGGTCAATCCCCGGCATCTCTTCATAGGACCAGGAAAAAATATCACTGAATTCCTTAAAAAGTGCCTTATATGCTTCAGATTCATCTATGGAGCAGTTCTGCCCAGCATGAACATGCTCAATAACATTAGGCTTGGCTAATATGTCAATTGGGTTTATCTGAGTAATGTTGCAAAGGTTTCCTTTAGAATCTGTATCTTGCAACAATATAGGACTTTGCGGAACGTTGACAATATCAGTACGAAACAAGGATGCAAAATCATGGCTTCCCGAACTGATGTTGGGAAGGAACATGGATCTATGATGGTGATTCTCCCAAATGGGGTCATCCGTATTCATGGTCTCTATAATGGACTCGTCGAAAGGAAAAGTCTCGGAGAGATAATCTAGAATCGGAAGAGAAGGTTCTAACCAGTATGTTAAATGGTAAGGATCCGAAGCCACTAAATGAAGGTCATCAGTGTGATCATCGGAACAAGTTTGAATGGTGTCATACATAGCTTCATGCGGGCTCAATGAGGTGGAATCAACAACATTTTTGCCCTTGCGCTCAAAATCAAATGAGACAATCATATCTACTGTCGCAATATCCGTGCTAGGAGGAGTAGATGGAAAAATCCCCATAAGGGATGAATCCTTCAGCATACCTACCCCAATCGACTGGTAAGGAGGAAGGGACTGACCTAACATGGGGATGTTATTATCCATGGAAGTAGTAACATATGGTGTACAAAAATCAAGTTGGTCAATGGTAAAAATTCTCCCAAGATGTAGGAATTGGACCATTCGAAATACTGTTGAAGCAACAGCAGTCATGGCATAGAACCAATTCCTTCCTAAAAGGAGGTTATAATCCAAAGGGGCATCCACCACTTCTACTTGGATGGAAATGATTTTCCCCCCCAGCTCAACCGTGAGGGTTGATATGAGACCATGGGGTTGGAAACCCCGTCCATCAAAGGCTTTAAGGGTCGTCGGTGATGTAACAAGCTCGGGAGAGCCAAGAGCTTTCCAACAAGTCAGAGATAACACCGAGGTCGAAGCTCCTTCATCTAGTACCGTTCGAAAGACTTTATTTCCCACTAATTTCGTAATAATCTGAAAAGCAAGTTTATGCGGTAATCTAGGTTTATAGTTCTCAACATTGAAGTGAATCAAGTTAGTGTTATCCAGGTCTAAAGCTCCTAAAGTTGTCAACAAGTTCTTGCGCTGTGTGGGGCAACTTTGGAGTACTTCTAGGGTAGGCATCGCACAAGGTGCCTGAGCGAGATCTTCAACTACATTATAGAATTGAGTAGCTCGGGCATTGGGATTAAAGACAGCTTTCTAAAGAGTACTCTTTGGTGGGCGCAAAATCATGGCGAGAGTAGGTTTCTCGATAGACAAGGGAATAGTAGACGAGGATTCTGGAGAACTAGTAGAGGGAGCTTTCCCTAAAGAAGATTGATCTTCTTTCTTATCTGCGGGTTTATCATAATTCTGGCTTCAAGTTTGCAGATGGATGGTATCTGAAAACATCATACGAATTTCCTCCGATGAACTAGAGTTACCCTGGTTAGACATGTGGTCTACCAGTTGTTGTTGAGAGGGAAAGGGATCCGTAAGTACTGAAGGTGCGGGATTAGACTTCAAAAACTGGGAGATTTCATCCCGACGGGGACACTCCTTTGAAAAATGGTCACCACCGCATAACAGACAAGGATATTTAGCCTTCCTTTTCCCTTTGTCGTTGTCATTATTGGTGGATCGTGGGGTCTCCTGTTGGTTTCCAGGTTTTTTATTTCGATTTTTACCTTTCTTTTTATTACCCGAGGTTTGAGTACTTTGAATAGAATTGACCTCGACAGAAACCTTGGGAGTCGAAGGAGTAGCGGTTTGGGTTTGCTTGGTAGGTTTCGCTGCGGATAGGGATTGGATTGAACCAACAATCCCATCAACAGGTACTTCTGCTGGTGGCTTGGCAAGGTCAGTGTTGGGGCGAGGAGCTTGAGGAATCAGGTCATAAAGAGTCCCGAACTGGGAATAGACCAAGTCTAGGTACTGAACCTGACTAATAGCCTGATCTTCTGTAACGGCACCTCCCATGGCCACATCTCGGGCAATAGGAGGCAACAAGGACTTAGTGAACCAATCAACTAACAACTGATCTGGAATAGGGGCCTTAATAAGCCTTCTCGGCCTTCTCCACTCATGAATATGATCAGAAATGTGGGTGGAGGTGTTCTGTCGTAGAGAAGTTAAAAGTTTAGTGCCCATTTCATAATGGATAGCGAGTTGAAAGTGTGTAAGAAATATGGTTTCCAACGAGCCAAAATCCACAAACGAATATTATGGGAGTTCAATGTACCACTTCACGGTCATACCAGTCAAAGTTCACTGAAAGAGTCGTAACCGAATGGAATCATCCATGAGAGAGTTCGAGGAACACCACAAATGAAAAGTCATAACATGGTTCTGCGGATATTCACCCTGCTTCCCATCGAATTTCGGAATATCCAATGGTAACTTTACCGGAATGGGAGGCCACGAGGGATTGTGTCGAATGGGATCATTAATCAACTTGGACAAATCAGGCAAGTCCAAAGTTGCTAGGAAAGGTAACTGTCTATTTGGTTGCACATACTGGTAATATTGATATGGCATATAATTACCAGTAGGGCCATAGGTAGACTGATAAACAGGTTGCTGTGAGGAAGAACCACTGGAGGATCTGCCAACGGGGGGTTGATTTCTGGAATTAGGACCGCTAGGACCACCAGGGCCTCTAGGAGGAGGACCGCCAGAGCCATCGGGACCACCAAGACCACCGGGACCACCAGTACCACCAGGACCACCAGGAGGCGGACCACTAGACCCTCCGAAACCTCCAAGAGGTGGTAAACCTCCAGAGCCACTGCAACCACTAGGTGGAGGGCCACCGGACCCTCCAGAGCCATAAGGAGGAAAGCCACCAGGTCCCCGAGGACCACTAGGACCCCCAGGACCATAAGGAGGAAAGTTGCCAAATCCTCCGGGACCATGAGGTCCTCCCACACCTCCCGCAGTATGTATAGGTATCCCTCCCATGGCTGGCATGTAAGACCAGTTGGGTTGCCCCCATGGCGTAAAAGTGTTACTAGGGTATGGAATTCCAGTATAAGGCATTCCTATAGGATTAGATGGATGATTACCTACAGGTATTTGATAACCATAACCACTAGAAGACTGAATGGTAACAGGTTGTGCCCCCAAGGGTTGACCTGAACTAGATAGGGGATTTACCACATTAGTGTGGGTGGGAGGGACAAAAACTATAGATGTTTCTATGTTAGAGCTCTGCCCTTTACTAGGTATAACTCCGGTATCAGATAACGTAGATCGTGCCGAGGGTTTCCCCCCAGCATTAGAAGGTACTGACGAAGCAGGAATTGAAGGTTGGGCCCCAGATGCAAAAGACCTGGGAGGATTTGGAATAGACATAACATGAGAGGTGAGAGGGGTGGAAATTTGACCTAGGTTGTGGGTTGTTAATGGACAATCTATAATCGGTTCAATGGGTCTCATAGAATCGGCTAGTGAACGATATCCCACAGGAAAAGATGTGGAACGTACTGGTGTAGAGCCTAATAGGTTATCAATATGCTTTTCTACCTCCTGTGTACAGAGGCTAGCAGCACGGTATTGCCTACGCTCTTCTTCATCATCAGGAGGACTTACACGGGTGCCAAATGAGGCAATGGCCTGTCCGATAGGTGTCTCCCAAAAAGGAGCATTAGGACCAAAGTCCGGACAGGTTGCATCATTAACATGACCTTCCAAGGGAGAATGGAACGATGAATTTCCCTGAGAAGGTTGTTGGACCAGGGGAGGTGAGTGTGAAGAATATGGTACTCCACTTTCCACCACCACATTATCTCCCACCTGGGAGGTGGTAGCAGCTCCTTGGTCGATAGCTTCCATTGGATTTTCTCCTGAAACAAGAATAAAATCAAGTTGCAAGCCCCGTACTCTTCTGGACTGTCTTAACTCAGCCAGTTTGTACAGTTCCTATCTAACCTAGGGTCTGAAAATCTAAAAAAAAAAAACACACCAAAAGACTTCCCTACTCAAACTATAGGTCAAAAGAAGCAGACTTAAAATGACAGGAGGAGTTCAAAAGTCAGGTCTCTCACTAGGATTGTCAAGAAGGTGCCACTCGCGATATACCTTGAGGGTACGTGCATAGTAATCTCCTCGAATGTTCTTTTCGGTGTATGGCTCCAAACAAGACGGCCAAAGGGATTTTCTCAGATATATAAGGTACCCTAGTGGGGTCTCTCGATATACTCAAGGTACGTGGGAGCTCGAATCGGCAGTAGTGTTGTCTAATGCATAACCATACACAAGGGGCCTTCCGATATCCAATCGAGTACGCGAAGTACCTTTCTATATACCTCAAGGGTACGTGAAAGGCCGTTCGATATACCGACGGTACGTGGAAGAACCGCACGAGTCCCGGAATGTAATGCTAACAAATAATGACAGCTCCTACGTTTTACAATGCCCGAACACGTCTCTAACCTATCACTCAAGTTACTACATAAATTTTAACCTACATCTACCATTAATTTTAACTTGTACGGTTAGGTGAATGCATGATGTTTTGACAGAAAAGTAAAACCATGCAATATGCTTATGCAAATGTTCACTTTACCGTTCAGTATGCCTACATACGGGAGGGAAGAGAGTGTTTTTCTTTTTGTTTCAAAACCAAAAACCATTTCAATCAACAGTCATGAACATCAAATCAAAGACAAGCAAACACTTTTACAAACCAAATTCTTCTTTTCGAAAGCAAATGAGAACGGTGAGAATCTCTTTTCCTAAAATAACAACACCAAGCACACCTATATGCCAATGCACTCTAACTTTTCAAATTTCTCAAAAACATAAGCAAATCTAACTTAAAACTACCATTTTTTTTATTTTGATCAGGATAGTCCTATATGCATGAGAGACAAAAGATCATAAAGGTCCTAAAAGCTTGGAAAGCCAACCAGAAAACCCAAATCCAACGCTCAAATATGATGTCCTAATCTCAAGCAAAACTTTTCTTTTTTGAAGGAAAGAAAAAGAAGTTTACTATGCAAGCAAGAAATGAAATATAGAAGCTAATCTAGTGTTCTTGTTTCGGCATATGCAACGAAAAGAGACTTCAATGAGTACCCTAACTTTCAGAAAACAAGAAATCCTTCTTTAAGCACAACCAATAAGCAAGAAGTGGATGAACAATCAAAAAGACTAAATAAACTTTTGAAATTCCACTGAAATCAATCTTAAACCATCAAAGAAACAAGCCACACACATCAGATTCAATAACACAAGTCTGATAACAGAACTGAAAGCAATCAAAATTCCAAATATTTACAAAGAAAAATGAGGAAAAAGAGTTTTGGACTAATGCCTACCTGGCACCGCGTTTCATAGGTGTTGACAGAGTGTTTCCAAGATAGCACTGCTCCTTGCAAACCAGATACAGGCGGTGGCACCGCTTGCTGCTCACTATGTTCAGGCATTGGCACTGCTCCTCGTACACAGCATGGGCACTGTTCCCTGTAGATGGCCAAAACAAAACAAAAAAGAATGATGGATCAAGTCAGAAAATACTAGATCAAGGCAAATACTATCGAATTGAATGTGGTAACAGAGCATAAAAGACCGAAATGACTCAGATCTAAACAGATCTGGAAATTTCAAACCCAAATAATACAAATCAGAAAGTAGATCTGACTGAAAAGAGTTGAAGAAAATGGAGCCTGGATTCGGACAAGGGTTGCAGACTAAGGAAGATCAGAACAACTGAATACTCTAATTCCCCAGCGGAGTCGCCAAATTTGTTAGCTAGAATATTTCACCTCCTACAGACAGCAAGGTGTTCCACTGGTCCGAATAGTTCAGATCCAGAACAAATAGAGGACAGAGGTTGAAGACTCTCCCTAGATGCTGTAGATATCTGGAATACAAGGCTTTAACAATTCACTTGTGTACCTGCAAAAACGTTCAACACGAAACGAGTCAAAGCAACTAGAATATGATCTACTAATCTATGCTAGTGACTAAGGAATCTAGCAACATATATATGCAAAATCACAACAACAACATCATATGTGGGACAGAAATCAACTAGCATTAGAAATATGAAGAAGTTTACAACCAAGCCTTAGTGTTGACATGCATCTCCATGAAACCAGCTCTTCATCCCCAAAAAGCTCCGACTCTAGCTCTCTATGCTCTCTCCAAATGATCTTGGGCCAAGAATCAATCCAACAGCATAACAATACCTTCAATGTTCTCTCCTGAACCATGGCTATGAGCTCATATTTATAGGGCTTTAATGGATAGAGATGGTTGAGAAATTAGTGGGTGAGGTGGCCTCTACAATCCTAAGATGAGGGATCTCAAGCTCAACCAACCCACAGCAGTAGGGATAAGGTGGTACACGAGGCTTATCATCTAGAAGCCTCGAGAAACTTCTCTTTTTCCCTTTTTACCCAAGGTACCGCACTTCTCCTTCTATGACAGAGCGGTTCTGGTAATAACCGCCTATAGACCAAGGGAAATGGGCGGTGGCACCGCTTGTGGACAATGGATGAAAGGCGGTGCGAGCAGGGGTACCGCTCCTAGATAAAGGGGCATGCGCGGTGCTAGGAATTTGTATGACAGATTGATAAAAAACCATTTAGTTTCCACTCCAGAAGCTGGGATTCAGGGCAAGTAGGTATGTCAAATGTCTTATCACATGATGGTGACAAGATTTTGGTATAACACTCTAAACTCAGTATGCAAACACTATCAACATGGGAAGCAAACCAGAGCCACTTTTAAGATAAAAGAACATATGACATCACATCCTCTGGAAATTATACAAACAGACCTTTGTGGACCAACCAGAACTAAAATCCTGCAAGGAGATCACTATTTCATGTTGCTCATTAATGATTACACAAGGATGACATTGGTGGCATTCCTAAATGAAAAATCAGAAGCCTTTGAAAAATTTAAAATCTTCAACGAAATGGCTGAAAATGAGTCTGGTATGAAAATCAAGTGTCTTAGATCAGATATTGGGGGAGAATTTACTTCCAATAAGTTCAATGAATTATGTGAAGATCATGAAATTAAGACACAATTTTCAGCCACAAAAACTCCTCAACAGAATGGGGTTGGTGAAACGAATAACAAAACAGTCCAGGAAGCTGCTAGAACAATGCTTAATGAAGCAAAATTGTCAGATTCATTTTGGAGAGAAGTTGTATACACACTTAACAGAGTGCAACTCAGAGTAAATAAGGATAATACCCCCTATGAATTGTGGTATGGAAGACCAGCCTTAGTCAAATATTTTAAGGTATTTGGCAGTAACTGCTACATCAAAGGAAACGAGGGTGACCTTGGAAAGTTTGACTCCAGGACGGATGAAGGAATCTTTTTAGGATACTCATCCACCAAAAATGCATATAGGTGCTACAATAAGAGGTTACATAACATTATAGAAAGTGATGATGTGAAAGTAGATGATATAAAACCAAGGAAAGAGAAAAATCTTGGCAGCATCGAAAATACATGTGATAATGAAATTAAAGACTCGCAAAAAGATGAAATCATTCATAACAAAGAAGAATATAACGAGAAGGAAGATACACAGGAATATGATGAAGACTTTCCTAGACCTGACACTAAAACTCCTTCTAGAAGGATACAAAAGGACCATCCGTAGTCATAGGTCATGGGTGATAAAAATGTTGGAGTCAAAACAAGAAGACATCTATGAGATATAGAACAAGCCCTACTCTCAATACTGGAACCCAAGAACTTTATAGAAGCCATCAAAAGTGATGAATGGGTCAAATCCATGAATGAAGAACTAGATCAGATTGAGAAAAATGAGACCTGGGAACTTGTCCCAAGACCTAAAGATAAGAACATTGTAGGAACAAAATGGATTTTCCAAAACAAGTTCAATCAAGATGGTCAAGTAATAAGGAACAAAGCAAGATTGGTGTGCAAGGGGTATTCCCAAGTAGAAGGTATTGATTTTGAAGAAACCTATGCTCCTGTAGCTCGACTTTAAGCAATCAGAATGTTTTCAGCACTGTCATGCCATAAAAACTTCAAAGTATATCAAATGGATGTCAAGTCTGCATTCTTAAATGGAAAACTAGCAGAATAAGTATATATTGAACAACCTGAAGGGTTTCTCTTGTCAGAGAACAGAGACTATGTCTGTAAACTGAAGAAGGATCTTTATGGTCTCAAACAAGCTCCAAGAGTGTGGTTCTCAAGACTAGACAGTTACTTAAAAGAACAAGGTTTTAAAAGAGGAGCCACTGAAACTAATCTTTACCTAAAATTCGAAGATAAAAATATGATCATTGTTGTTGTCTATGTGGATGATATCATATTTGGGAGTAATATTCAAATCCTACGAGTATATTTTTCCTCTGAAATTAAGAAAGAATTCGAAATGTGAATGTTGGGTGAATTGACATTCTTGTTGGGATTACAAGTCTACCAAATAGACAAAGGAATTTTAATATCTCAAACTAAGTACATCAAAGATATGTTGTAAAAGTTTAAAATGGAAGAGTCCAAACATGTTGGTACTCCTATGGTCACTAGTTTCAAGTTAAGTAAGGATGATGACTCTCTGGAACTAGATCATACCATGTTTAGATCCATGATTGGCAATATGCAATATGTGATAGCCACAAGACCAGACATGATGCAAGCTGTTGGATTGGTAGCTAGATTCCAGTCAGCTCCTAAAGAAACACATGTAATAGCAGTAAAAAGGATTTTCAAATATCTAAAAGGTGCTATGGAGTATGGTTTATGGTATCTGAAAGTTAACAAGACTTTACCTTAAAGGAGTTTACTGATGCAGATTGGGAAGGAAGTGTTGACGATCGGATGAGTACTAGTGGAGCAGCATTTTTTATGGGAAATTGTTTAGTATCATGGTCAAGTAAAAAACAATCCTCCATTTCACTCTCTACTGCAGAAGCAGAATATATTGCTTTCGCCTCATGTTGCACTCAGGTTATTTGGATGAGAAAAACCCTACAAAATCTACTTGTAAAATATGAACATCCAATAGTGATCAAATGTGATAACACTAGCTCTATAAATATGTCTAAAAATCCTATCATGCATTCTAAGACAAAACACATACCAATAAAGTATCACTATCTAAGAGAACAGGTATCTCAAAAAGCTGTCAAATTATAATACATTGACACAAAAGAACAGATTGCTGACATTTTCACCAAACCATTACCTAAGGAAGCCTTTGAGCGACTTAGACAGAAAATGGGAGTTCCGTTACAAAAAGACTAAGAGGAGGAAGCTCAATTTCAAGGGGAGAATTGGCGACAAGGAGAGCTGTCAGATAGAAAGGTTCCTTTGTCATTGTGTCAAAGGGGGAGAAAGTGAAGAAGTTGCTATAAATGCTAAAGGGGGAGATTGTTGACTATATAGTTGTCATTGATGTCAAAGGTGTTCACAAATGACAAAGGAGGAACCAGTAGATATGGTGGTAGACTAAAGGTTGTAGGTATCTAGAATAACAAAGGAATAACCTTGTTACAAGTTGCAGGCTGCAAGGTGAAAGACAAACGAATAACCCTATCGCAAGTTGAACGGCTAAAGATCGATCATCCAATATTGTTGCTGAAAGAACTGTCGTAGAGGACTTAAGCAAAGAAATCGTGCAGCTCCACAAAGCCATGGTGAAATTCGAATTTGATCTGAAATCAATGGTTAGGAAGCATCCCACATGAGATCCAACGATTGAGGATCATTTTTGCAAAAGATGAAGATGGATGGTCAGGGGTAAATCCGCAAGGCAATCAACGGTCCAGGAAAATGCGGAAACAAAGTTACGGAAGGAAATTGCGGAAGTCAAAAATAGGAAAGTGTGATTCTACATACCGCAATACGTAATGCGAAAACAAAGTTGTGGAAGTCCAAAATAGGAAAGTGTGATTCCGCATCCCGCAATCCGCAAGATCAACGATCAAGAAAGACTCTGCAAAAGATGAACGATGTGTAGAAAAATTGTTGAAAGGAGATTGGAGAAAGAAGCTTGAGGAAAGTTGAAATGTGACGTTCTTGCATCCCGCATCCCGCAATCTAGAAAGATCAAACTGCTGAAGTTAGTTCCACTAAAACAGATCGATGGTGCAAAAACAAGCTTGCAGAAAGAATCTTGCGGAAAGGTGCTTGCGGAAAGAAGTTTGCGGAAAGGATAAAATGGACAGTCGACCTTCCGCATCTGCACCCCACAATCTGGAAATCGGTGATCTGAAAAACGCCTGACAAAGATCAATGGTGGGGAATCGTTGATGAATTAATCCTTGTGTGGAAAGGCGATTTTGAGGCAGAAATCGGTGGTTATATTGATGGTCCAAATTGACTTATAAATAGGATCAATGACTCTGATTAGATTAGGAAGATGATCTTGCGGAAAGAAATTTGGCACTGTGGAAGCACCTACAAACGTTGTACAGAGGTGTGGAAATGGTTTCCAAGCTACGGAAACCATCTCTGAGGTGGAGGATCAATGGAAGAACGTGAAAGTACATTCTGAAAGGTGTGATCTTCAGATTTGAAAGGATGCAACAGCGAAAGGTGTGTTTGTTCTATTTGAAGAGACGCGACTGTTGAAAGAAGCTTAAACGCTAAGAAGTATTTAAGCAGTGGCCTAAGTAAGAAGGAAAATGTCTCTGTTTACATGTTTGACAGAGCCCAAAGTAAATATTTTTCAACTGTTCCAAAAGATTGAGAAATTCAATTTAGGGTGGTAGGGTGGTGCTAGGGTAGGTCACAGGTCTGCATGGGGTTGAAGCCTCCCTGCAGTCGTAGCTAGAGAACAGGGTGTCATAGCATCCTTGTCTATTGGAGCAGGCAGAAAACCACAAGGGTGTTGAAACTTCCTAGTCTGTAGTTGCAGGAAAAACCTAGGGTGTGTTTTTGCATCCTTTTTGTTGTAGCAAATAAACAATTTTGTAAATTCATTTTATTAATGAGTTTGTGTTGGTGGTTTGCACTTTTGAGGTTTCCACAATAAAATATGTGTCTTGTTTGTTGATTCTTTGTATTTTAAAGTAAAAACTAACAATACTGATTCACCCCCCTATCAGTATTGTGGGATAAACCAACAATTGGTATCAGAGCGGGTTCCTTCACAATAGTTTAACCACTAGAAGGAATATCCCATCCAAAAATCACAATGGATCAATAAGAAGGTTTGGACACTAACAAACCTCCACTATTTACCGGAGAAAAGTATGCCTACTGGTGTGTAAGGATGAGGTGTCATATGATGTCCCTGGGATGGAAGGTTTGGGTAGCAACCCAAAAGGATCAGAACATAGGAAACCAATACCCGACATACATAGTTGAACTAGGTGAATATGAAGGTAATGCCAAAGCCTTAAACACCATCTTAAGTGGTTTAACAAACTCGATATTTACTAAAGTGATGCAATACACATCTGCCAAACAAGCTTGGGACAAGTTGAAAATTATCTATGAAGGAGAATCTCAGGTCAAAGAATCTAAACTCCAAACTTATAAAGGTCAATTTCAAAGTTTTAAAATGAAGGAAGAAGAGAATATTGGTGAATATATTCTTCGTGTAGATTAAGTTGTTGATGTGATCAAAGGTCTTGGAGGAAAATTAAAGGAGAAGGAAGTGGTAAGCAAGGTACTAAGAACATTACCAATGAGATATGATCCAAAGGTATCCAGCCTAGAAGAACGAGATGATCTTAAAAAGGTAACAGTAGATGAGCTACATGGAATCCTCACTACGTATGAACTGAGAACAGGACAAACTGGATCTTGAAGAAAAGAAGCAGCCTTTAAAGCCTCCTTAAACAATCAATCAAAAAACCCTAATGTTGAGGAATCCTTTTACATTAATAAACTTGAGAGAGGAACTGGAAAATACAAGGGGAAGTTACTTCTAAAGTGTTTTAATTGTGGAAGGATTGGACATTTTACCTCTAAATGCACCTACACTAAACAAGATGAGAATGAAGATAAGGAAACTTCGAAGATCCAAATGGGTAAATTAGGAAACAAGAAAAAATACCATGGGAAAAAGAAAATTGTTTACACCATGGAAGACAGTGAAGATTCAAATGGAAGTGAAGCTGAAGAAACTGAATTTTTATTCATGGGACTAGATACTCAAGCCTCAAATAGTGACTCAGATATGGAAGGAGAAGTAGACCTAAGAGATGAACTTGTTATCGCCCTTGAATAACTTGAGAAATATAGGAAAAAGAAAATACAGTCAAATATTCTCATCATTCAGTTGGAAGCTCAACTCCTAGAAGCCAAAAAGGTTGATGGGGAACTAAACCTACAGCTCAAAAGATTGAATACAGGAGTCTAAAAAGCTTGCAGAAGGAATCATGCAATTCAAGAGAAAGCTTGATGAAGGATATATCAAATCAAAGTTTGAGAATAGGTCAAGGATTCTAGATGGCATTCAGAGTAGCCAAAGACCATCAGGTGATAGGTCTGGTTTGGGGTTCGTTAAAGAAAAGAAGCCAGGGATTTTTCCTTTCACAAATCAAGAAAAGTAAGAAAAGCTATGATGAAGTACTAAAGAATCTAGCTAAAAGGGAAAGAAGCAAGAAAGATGGCTTAATTTCTCAAGATAAAAATAGAAATAATCTAGCACCCAAGAGACCAAATAGATATCTACATATCTTTTTAGGTCACTGCTTTGCTTGTAATAATTTTGGCATAAAATATTCTCATCAGTCAATTGGAAGCTCAACTCCTAGAAGCCAAAAAGGTTGATGGGGAACTAAACCTATAGCTCAAAAGAAGAATACAGGAGTCTGAAAAGATTACAGAAGGAATCATGCAATTCAAGAGAAAGCTTGATGAAGGATATATCAAATCAAAGTTTGAGAATAGCTCAAGGATTCTAGATGGCATTCAGAGTAGCCAAAGACCATCAGGTGATAGGTCTGGTTTGGGGTTCGTTAAAGAAAAGAAGCCAACGATTTTTCCTTTCACAAATCAAGAAAAGTAAGAAAAGCTATGATGAAGTACTAAAGAATCTAGCTAAAAGGGAAAGAAGCAAGAAAGATGGCTTAATTTCTCAAAATAAAAATAGAAATAATCTAGCACCCAAGAGACCAAATAGATATCTACATATCTTTTTAGGTCACTGCTTTGCTGGTAATAATTTTGGTCATAAAGCTTCAAACTGCAGAACTGAAAGAAAGGTTTCTGAATTCAAGAAGAAGTCATCAAGTAATGAGTCAAAAGGAAATAAGAATCCTTTTACATTACTTCAAAAATATGACATAGAATGTTATAAATGTAATAACCATGAGCATATGGCAAGAGATTGTAAACTGAAGACACATACAAGGAATACTGTTGGAATCAAACCTCAGAACACCAAACACAAGAAGCATTAGAAAGAGAAGGAAGAAATGGAAAGTTCCATGATTGCTTTATGTGCAACTAAAAGCCAAAACTTATGGCACTTAGATAGTGGTTCTTCAAAACATATGACTGGTGACTCAAGAAAATTCATAACACTAAAATACAATAAGGGAAAAGTCACTTTTGGAGATAGTCTGCCTTCCAAAATAATCAGCAAAGGAACAATTGTTGTCAACAGCAAGATCAAAGTAGAAAATGTTTTGCTAGTTGAAAACCTAAATCCTAATCTTCTCAGTGTAAGTCAAACATGCAACCAAGGACACATTTGTATATTTGACTCAGAAAAATGTGAAATCAAGAATAAGAAATCAGGAAAGTTCGTTGGCGTTGCTACGAGAAATACAAACAATGTATACATCTTGGAAAATGAAAACCAAAGCTACCTAAGTATGGTAGATGAAAGTTGGTTATGGCACAGAAGGTTGGGACATTTAAGTTTTGACAATCTTTCCAAAGTAAGCACAAAGGAAGCTGTAAGAGATCTACCAATAATTGTAGTTCCTCTAAACTTAGTATGCAAACACTGTCAACATGGGAAGCAAACTAGAACCACTTTTAAGATAAAAGAACATATGACCTTACATCCTTTGGAAATTATACACACAGGCCTTTGTGGACCAACCAGAACTAAAAACCTGCAAGGAGATCACTATTTCAAGTTGCTCGTTGATGATTACACAAGGATTACATGGGTGGCATTCCTAAAAGAAAAATCATAAGCCTTTGAAAAAATTAAAATCTTCAAGGCAATGGCTGAAAATGAGTCTCATATAAAAATCAAGTGTCTTAGATCAGATAATGGGGGGGAATTTACTTCCAATGAGTTCAATGAATTCTGTGAAGATCATGGAATTAAGAGACAATTTTCACCCACAAAAACTCCTCAGTAGAATGGGGTTGTTGAAAAGAAAAACAGAACAGTCCAAGAAGCTGCCAAAACAATGCTTAATGAACCAAAACTGTGAGATTCATTTTGGAGAGAAGTTGTATACACACTTAACATAGGGCAACTCAAATTAAATAAGGATAATACCCCCTATGATATGTGGTATGGAAGACCAGCCTCAGTCAAATATTTTAAGGTATTTGGCAGTAACTGTTGCATCAAAAGAAACAAGGATGACCTTGGAAAGTTCAACTCCATGACTGATGAAGGAATCTTTTTAGGATACTCATCCACCAAAAAGGAATATAAGTGATACAATAAGAGGTTACATAAAATTATAGAAAGTGGTGATGTGAAAGTAGATGATATAAAACCAAGGAAAGAGAAAAATCTTGACAGCATCGAAAATACATGTGATGGTGAAATTAAAGACTCGCAAAAAGACGAAAACATTCATAACAAAGAACAAGACAAAGAGAAGGAAGATACACAGGAATATGATGAAGACTTTCCTAGAACTGACACTAAATATCCTTCTAGAAGGATACAAAAGGATCATCCGAAGTCATAGATCATGGGTGATAAAAATGTTGGGTTCAAAACAAGAAGACAACTACCAAATATAGAACAAGCCCTACTCTCAATAGTGGAACCCAAGAACTTTACAGAAGCTAGCAAAAGTGATGAATGGGTCAAAGCCATGAATGAAGAACTAGATCATATTGAGAAAAATGAGACCGGGGAACTTGTCCCAAGACCTAAAGATAAGAACATTATAGGAACCAAATGGATTTTCAAAAAAAAGTTCAATCAAGATGGTCAAGTAATAAGGAACAAAGCAATACTGGTGTGCAAGGGGTATGCCCAAGTAGAAGGTATTGATTTGAAGAAACCTATGCTCCTGTAGCTCGACTTGAAGCAATCAGAATGTTTTTAGCACTGTCATGCCATAAAAACTTCGAAGTATATCAAATGGATGTCAAGTCTGCATTCTTAAATGGAAAACTAGACAACGAAGTATATATTGAACAACCTGAAGGGTTTCTCTTGTCAGAGAACATAGACTATGTCTGTAAACTGAAGAAGGCTCTTTATGGTCTCAAACAAACTCCAAGTGCATGGTTCTCAAGACTAGACAGTTCCTTAAAACAACAAGGTTTTAAAAGAGGAGACACTGAAAGTAATCTTTACCTAAATATCGAACATAAAAATATGATCATTGTTGTTGTCTATGTGGATGATATCATATTTGGGAGCAATATTCAAATCATAAGTGTAGATTTTGCCTTTGAAATTAAGAAAGAATTCGAAATGTCAATGTTGGGTGAATTGACATTCTTCTTTGGATTATAAGTCTACCAAACAGACGAAGGAATTTTCATATCTCAAACTAAGTACATCAAAGATATGTTGAAAAAGTTTAAAATGGAATATTCCAAACCTGTTGGTACTCCTATGGTCACTGGTTGCAAGTTAAGTAAGGATGATGACTCTCTGGAACTAGATCATACCATGTTTAGATCCATGATTGGCAGTCTGCAATATGTGACAACCACAAGACGAGACGTGATGCAAATTGTTGGATTGGTAGCTAGATTCCAGTCAGCTCCTAAAGAAACACATCTAATAGCAGTAAAAAGGATTTTCAAATATCTAAAAGGTACTATGGAGTATGGTTTATGGTAACTGAAAGGACAAGACTTTACCTTAAAGGCGTTTACTGATGCATATTGGGCAGGAAGTGTTGATGATCGGAAGAGTACTAGTGGAGCAACATTTTTTCTAGGAAATTGTTTAGTATCATGGTCAAGTAAAAAACAATCCTCCATTTAACTCTCTACAGCAGAAGAAAAATATATTGCTGCCACCTCATGTTGCACTCAGGTTATTTGGATGAGACAAACCCTAGAAGATCTACTTGTAAAATATGAACATCCAATAGTGATCAAAGTTGAAAACACTTGTGCTATAAATATGTCTAAAAATCCTATCATGCATTCTAAGACAAAATGATCGGCCACTCAAGTATCACTATCTAAAAGAACATGTATCTCAAGAAGCTGTCAAATTAGAATACATTGACACAAAAGAACAAATTGCCGACATTTTCACCAAACCATTACCTAAGGAAGCCTTTGAGCGACTTAGACAGAAAATGGGAGTAATTCATTTACAAAAGGACTAAGAGGAGGAAGCTCAATTTTAGGGGGGGAATTGCCAACAGGGGGAGCTGTCAGATAGAAAGGTTCCTTTGTCATTGTGTCAAAGGGGGAGAAAGTGACGAAGTTGCCATCAGTTCCAAAGGGGGAGATTTGTTAACTATATAGTTTTCATTGATGTCAAAGGTGTTCACAAATGACAAAGGAAAAACTAGTAGATATGGTAGCAGACTGAAGGTTGCAGGTATCCAAAATAACAAAGGAATAACGATGTTACAAGCTGCAGGCTGCAAGGTGAAAGACAAATGAATAACCTTATAGCGATTTGAACAACTAAAGATCAATCATCCAATATTGTTGCTGAAAGAACTATCGTAGAGGATTTCAGCAAAGAAATCATACAGATCCCCAAAGTCATGGTGAGATCCGAAATTGATCTGAAATCAATGGTTAGGAAGCATCCCACATGAGATCCAACGGTTAAGGATCAGTTCCACAAAAGATCAAGATGGATGATCAAGGGTAAATCCGCAAGGAAATCAACGGTCCAGGAAAATGCAGAAACAAAGTTGCGGAAGGAAATTGCGGAAGTCAAAAATAGGAAAGTGTGATTCCGCATCCCGCAATCTGCAATGCGGAAACAAATTTGTGGAAGTCCAAAATAGGAAAGTTTGATTCTGCATCCCACAATCCGCAAGATCATCGGTTAGGAAAGACTCCGCAAAAGATCGAAGATGCAGAAGAAAAATTGCGGAAAGGGGATTGCGGAAAGAATCTTGCAGAAAGTTGAAATGTTACGTTTCTACATCCCATATCCTGTAATCTAGAAAGATTGGATGGCTAAAGTAGTTTTGCTGAAACAGATCAACGGTGCGGAAAGAAGCTTGCGGAAAGAAGCTTGCAGAAAGGAGCTTGCGGAAAGAAGTTTTTAGAAAGGATAAAATGGACAGTCGACCTCTCACACATCCCACATCCCGCAATTTGGAGATCGGCAGTCATGAAAACACTCGATGAATATCAATGGTGGGGAATCGTTGATGAAGTAATCTTGGTGCGGAAAGGTGATTTTGAGGTGGAAATCGATGGTTAGATCAACGGTCTAGATTGACTTAGAAATAGGATCAATGAATCTGATTGGATCAGGAAGATGATCTTACAAAAAGAAGTTTGGCATTACAGAAGCACCTGCAAACGTTGTACAAAGGTGCGAAAATGGTTTCCAAACTGTGAAAATGATCTCTGAGGTGGAGGATCAATGGAAGAATGTGAAAGGATGTTCTGAAAGGATGCAGTGAAAGGTGTGTTTGTTCTGTTTGAAGAGACGCGAATATTGAAAGAAGCTTAAACGTTGAGAAGTATTTAAGCAGTGGCCTGAGTAAGAAGGAAAATATCTCTTTTTGCAAGTTTGATAGAGCCCAAAGTGAATAGTTTTCAACTGTTCCAAAAGACTGAGAAATTAATTTTAGGGTGGTAGGGCGGTGCAAGGGCAAGACACAGGTCTGCAAGGGGTTGAAGCCTCCCTCAAGTCGTAGCTAGAGAATAGGGTGTCGTAGCATCCTTTTCTGTTGGAGCAGGAAGAAAACCACAAGGGTGTTGTAACATCCTAATATGTAATTGCAGGAAAAACCTAGGGTGTGTTTTTGCATCCTTTCTTTTGCAGCAAATAAACAATTTTGTAAATTCATCTTATTAATGAGTTTGTGTTGGTGGTTTGCTCATTTAAGGTTTCCACGATAAAATATGTGTCTTGTTTGTTGATTCTGTGTAATTTAAATTAAAAACTGACAATCCTGATTCACCCCCTCTCATTATTATGGGATAAACCAACACTACACTGAGAGTCTGGTGGAACAGTCGCAAGCCTGATCCTTACGCATGGGCAGGGTAGAAAATCCCGAAACCCTGTCAACACCGGCACCACACGGGGCCCAAGAGGTGGTATTGACAAGATCCCCAAATGCGTAAAAATCTTGATCTGCGCTCAAACAAGGAATCAGAGGGTTATGTCCTCAGTACAGGTCCTCACACTGCCTCGTGCTTAACTCATGTGTGAGATGAGCTTTCCAGATGGTCTCATGTAGAGGAATATTTACCTAGCGAAAGGCCAACTACATCTGAAATCAAATACTTATGGACAATTAAAACTCCCTAGCCCACAAGCCTAGCCTAGACTAGTTGATGTATGAACCTAGAAAAAAGAAACTTACTAGTAATGTTTTAATTAAATGGTTATTTTTAATTGGTTGTTTTTAGTCAAAGGTAGTGGTATGAAACTGTATGGTGTTATAGACTCAGCAAAAGAATGCAAAAATGATGTAATAACTAGGTTTTCAAAGGAAAATGCAACTACTATGCCAACTTTTCTTTTCTTTTTTGTAAAATGAAAGCTAATGAATTTAAACTAAGTATAAGAAACTACAAGACTTTTTAAACAAATTTTTCTCTTTTCTTTTCAAAAAACTTCAAAAATTACAATGCAAATGAATGCAAACTTGAGAAAGATTGAACAATCTGAACATATATAAGTAAATGATGCAAGCATATCCTAAAATGACACACTCCACCCAAGCAGGACGAAATGGCACAAAATCAAACTTAGCGGAACTATCAAACTTAAAAAGCTTACTAGATCCACAAACAGGGAGAAAGACAAACTCGAACTACAAACAACAGTGCAGAGCATAAAGTGTTCCTAAGGACTAATCAATGACCTAGAACACAAGCATTCAGACCCAAAAAGCCAAGCAAGAAGGACCAACAACATTCACAAATGAAGAAATTCAAACACAAAGAACCCAAGGACTTGAAACATCAAGTAATTGTGTGATGTACAGACCTAGGATTACAGAATCATGTCAGAAATAGAACCCATACCAACCTCTGAGAGGTCACCAAAACAAGGACAAGTGAAAACCCTATGAACTAAGAGAAAGCTACACGAACACGTGATTGTTATAAAGACAACCCGTGTGTGACACGCAACTATCTAGAATGAAACCCGCGTATACAAGGTGAAACATGCGACTGTCAACAAGACAACCCGCATGTACTGCTAAAAAAACTTCAAAGAAAAAAGAGTAGCAGTCAGGTCCTGAACATGCCAAACTAAAAATCAAAGGCAAAAAGTAGACAAATCACACCCAAAATAAAAAAGAGCAAAGACTGGTCTGGGAAACCTAAAGCAAAGGACCCACATCAGGATGGACTCCCCAGAGGAGTCAACTGTTCTGTTGTTTATGAAAACACACCCTTATAACCTAGGGTCTCTTGGGTTACCAACTTACTAAGATAGACTTGCAGACAATCGACCATGTAGAAATTGAAATAGGAATAGGAAGAAAACTTAGCAAACATGGTTTATGACGGTTGGTCCAAGATTTTCTTCTCCTCTTCCAGTCGCTTCCACAGCTTCTAGGGCTTTCTCCAATCACCTGCAAATATTATATATTTCCTGGTTAATGAAATACATATTCATAATGAAATTATAAGATAATTCATAAAACAACATATACAAGAGTGCACAATATTGGAAGAAGAACTTTCTTTATTAATAAACAAAGATCGTGTGATTACAACCCAACTTCTAAAACAAAGACTCCTCTACAAATCAAGGACACTGAGTTCTGCTGCTCCAATATGTCTGAAGGGATACCACCATCATAACTTTGCTCTTCTAATATTTATTGATTAGCCCCATCCCATGCCTTCTATTTATACATGAGGAAATAGAGAGGTTTCGATGGTTGATATGGTTAAGACAGTTGAGATATTTATGATTAGGGACTCAACTGATCTCGACTAATCATGATTTATATTTTTTAACTTCAAATTAAGTTGCACGCGAGTATTGATATAGGCAAGTCACGTATGACACGCCCCTTGCTTTAAGGAAAGCTGCGTGTTCAATGTACACACGAGTTGCAATGCACATACTCGTGTGTGACACACGGGTTGTTGTGCAAATAGTCGTGTGTGCAACCCTAATTCCCAAATAAAAATATATTTAGCTGGTCAGGACATGATGTATCAATAGTCATGCCCATCTATAGTGTTTTGGATACTTCAATCCAATTTATCCTTTTGTGTCCCGACATATTGGATGCCAGTACTCGGACAGAGAAGTGCCATTTTACATGATAACACTAACCATCCTTAGACTTGATCTTGTAATTATGAAAGGAAGGATCATCTTAAATGTTGATGTGGAAGGATTAACCATCTTTAGACTTTATCCCGTAATTCCGAAAGGAAGGATCGTTTTAAATACTGATGATAGTAGTGGACTTGATCTCGTAATTTCGAAAGGAAGGATTGTCCAGAATGTTAGTAAGTGGACATGATCTCGTAATTATGAAAGGAAGGATCATCCAAGATGTTAGTTGTGGACTTAATCCCTTATTTTCGAAAGGAAGGATCATCCTGTGTATGTATGTGTTAGTATTGGTAGCTCCGCAAAGACTTGATCTCGTAATTCCAAAAGGAATGATTGTTTGAGTACCACAGATGTGTTGTCCATGATCCCGTAATTATGAAAGGAAGGATCATGTTGATTGTTGTTATACCTGCCATAGATGATGTTGCTCCATCCTTGTGTTGTTGATGATGATGTCACATGTTGTTGTTGTTATTCTAGTTTTATGCTGATGAGCCAGCCTCGTGTTGTCATTGTTGTTTTTATTCCAGCTTTATGTTGATGCGCCAGCCTCGTGCTATCGTTGTTGTTTTATTCCATATATATGCTGATGAGATAGCCTCGTGTTATTGATGCTAGTGATGTATCAATTGTTATGCAGATGATAATGTTCCAGCATATGGTGATGATGCTCCAGCTCCATGTTGTAGATGATGTTTCAGTTCCATTATGCATATGATGATGCTCTAACTCCATGTTGATGATGATGTTCCAATAGTTGATGATGCTCCAGTTCCATACTATAGATGATGATGCTCCAGCTCCATGTTGTTGATGATATTCCAGTGCCATGCTACAAATAACGATGCCCAAGTTCCATGTTGCATATGATGTTACTTCAGCTTTGTATTGAAGATGATGATGATGATACTTAAGCTTTGTACTGAAGATTTTGATACTCTAGCTCTGTGTTGGAGATGACGATGTTGTTAAAAACTTCCGATGATCTATATATGTACCAGACATTGTTCCAAAAGATGATGTTGATGATGTCTCCTCTCTCTCTCCTTCCGATGATGTTGTGTTGGGCCACACCAGTTGTTTTTGTTGTCAGTAGAATACCCTTCTTTTTAAGGGGGAGTGTTGAAATAATGTAACTTTGAATAATATTCTACTTGTACTTCACATTATTATTATTCCTCCTTCCGGATATGTTACCGATGTAAAAGGTCATGTAAATGCCATGAGGTAAACCCTCAATTGTAAGTCGGGTCAATAGCACCCATAAAAGATTAATATAATTATTATTATGAAGTTTACCTAGGTAGGTCGGCCCTGCCAGTTAGGTAGGTCAACCCAATTATTATTATGAAGTTAGAACCTAGGTTTTCTGGACCTTTTGAAATACTGGACAAGAGAGGGCCAGTGGCATATGAACTAGCATTACCCGCACACATAAGAGTCCATAATGTTTTCCATGCATCATTATTAAAGAAATATGTTTATGATACTAAACATGTAGTTGATTGGTCCTTATTACAAGTGGAACCTGAAGGGGATTTTGTCCCTGAACCTATTCATATATTGGACAAGTGTTATACCAAAATCCTGTCACCATCATGTGATAAGACATTTGACATACCTACTTGCCCTGAATCCCAGCTTCTGGAGTGGAAACTAAATGGTTTTTCATCAATCTGTCATACAAATTCCCAGAATCATGCATGCCCCTTTATCCAAGAGTGGTACCCCTGCTCGCACCGCCTTTCATCGATTGTCCACAAGTGGTGCCACCGCCCATTGCCCTTGGTCCATAGGCGGTTATTACCAGAACCACTCTGTCATAGAAGGAGAAGTGAGGTACCCTGAGTAAAAAGGGAAAAATAGAAGTTTCTTGAGGCTTCTAGATGATAAGCCTCGTGTACTGCCTTATCCCTACTGGTGTGGGTTGGTTGAGCTCAAGATCCCTCATCCTAGGATCTTAGAGGCCACCTCACCCACTAATTTCTCAACCATCTCTATCCACTAAAGCCCTATAAATATGAGCTCATAGCCATGGTTGAGGGGAGAACATTGAAGGTATTGTTATGCTGTTGGATTGATTCTTGGCCCAAGATCATTTGGAGAGAGCATAGAGAGCTAGAGTCGGAGCTTTTGGGGATGAAGAGCTGGTTTCATGGAGATGCATGTCAACACTAAGGCTTGGTTGTAAACTTCTTCATATTTCTAAGGCAAGTTGATTTTTGTCCCACATATGATATTGTTGTTGTGATTTCGCATATATATGTTGCTAGATTCCTTAGTCACTAGCATAGATTAGTAGATCATATTCTGGTTGCTTTGATTCGTTTCATGTTGAGATTTTTTGCAGGTACACAGGTGAACTGTCAAAGCCTTGTATTCCAAATATCTACAACGTCTAGGGAGAGTCTTCAACCTCTATCCTCTATTTGTTATGGATCTGAACCATTCAAACTAGTGGAACACCTTGTTGTCCGCAGGAGGTGAAATATTCTAGCTAACAGCAAGAGAGAGGTGTAGCTCAGGAAGCGCACCGTATTCCACTTGAAAGTGCAATGGAATCACTTTGAAGCCGACGAGGCTACTTGGTAGAATGAAGCCACCATGAGAAAGACTTACCCCGCTTGTTTCATGATGTCATTCTGAGTCCCTAGAACACCAAGAACGGTGTTGTTATAAGCGGGGAGGGATGTAATATCCCAATTTTTGGACCTAACACTTATAGGCATGAGCCTATTGATTATGATGTTATCTTGATGTTTTGATATACTGGGTTGAAGACCCCACTACATATGAACATGATGATTTGTTATATATATTGGGCGTAAGACAATTGTTGATGATATATATATATGCTTGTTTGTGTTGGGCATGGACCCTGAAGCACATGATTGATGAGATTTTTTGTGTTGAGAAAGGATATCTGGATCACATGAGTAATTGAGTAATTGAGCGAGAAGCTCTGGAGCACATGAGTAATTCATTTTGGTGTTGATCAAGAAGCTCTGAAGCACATGAGTATTATATTTGTGTTGAGCATGAAGCTATGGGACACATGAAAAGATAAATTGGAAGTGTTGGGCATAATCCCTGGAGCCTTCCATGTTGATGTTGAGCATAAGCTCTAGAACATTGGATCCTTGGCCATTGTATCCCTATGTGTATCATACAAGTACATCCTAGCATTAGTGTTAAGCGAAGACCTATTGAATTGCACTAAGTCTGTAACTTCCTCTTTTTAGCATTGAGTATGGGCTCTAGTAAACGCTAGGAGTTACTGAAAAGAATTAACTATTCCCGAGTGAAAACGACTCGAGAGAAAAATATTGATCTCATCTGACTCATCTATAAGTGATTAAATGAAATTTTGAATTTCTGTATTCTCATCAAGTCCTGAAGAACTACCATGTTATACGAGGGAATCCAACATGCAAGGATGTTTAGAGTTGCCTAGCCTAGTAGACCTAATCAACTACCTGATGACCTTAATGAAGAAAGTATCGTAAGTCTAGGGATCACAATATGTGATACCCCAAGACTAATGTTAACAAATGTTATATTATTATGTATTTTATGCATGGTATGTATAAAGAATAAATATAGTAATAATATTAATAATGTAAGAAAGAAGGAAAAGCTCCATCCATTATTACTTATTACTAAAAGATAATAAAGAGTATAATACCTACAAAAGTCTAAATATGAACTAGTTAAAAGTCCCTAAGTTAAAGTATTAAAAATACTCAAATTGAATAAAAAGGGTTAAATCAATAAATCAAGGATTTCTTGATTTAACTACCCCTTTGACTGAAAATTTTGTCTATAAAGTCCCAAGCCAAAGAGAGGTTTGGGGACCTGATCTATCTTTTTGGAGTCATTATTATGCCTGCTAATTCTCAAGAGAGAGTTCTTAGAGAACATTTCCCTAAAGAGGAAGAAGGAGAATTGATCCAGACCTGATATACCAGTTAGGGAAACCTCACCTTAGGAGCTCTAAGATACTTACATGTTGGAACTAGCTCGGGGGGATCCAGATTGAAACCAGGAACGATTCCAAGTCATTGTTGGGTGGAACATGGTAGTTCCCAAGTGATTCAGTCATCTAATACAGAGGTCAGATCTTCCTATGAATTGTTAATGCTGGTTAATTGAGTGTGCACGTTTCAGCCATTAAAGGAGCTTCAATTTTCAGGTATGAGGTTCTCGACTGCCTATTTCATTTCTTAGACTAAAGTGCTGGATAGATTATGCCAGGGTTTATATTATATGTTCTAACCCTAGATGTTTTTGTTTTCCTTGTCAAAATTCTTTTAATGGTTTACATTCTAAATTATAAACCCTAGGTTATAATTTATTTTATATGCTAGATTTATTCGAGGTTTTGTTCTTTTAGCTTACCTATGTAATTTAATTCCCATTTAAATACTTATCACGGGTTTTGTACTTTTAAGTTTTACTTTTGTCTTATCTTTGCTGCTTAAACTGTGTTTTCCTACAAACTAGGTACTATTTTCATATCAATTACCTAGTTGTTCATTGGCCTATATACTCTACTGACAGATTTCATATTGTCAGCAGAGGCGTGTTATATTT
>LPNX011074481.1:259955-275346 GCA_001517045.1 Pseudotsuga menziesii | reverse complement strand
CATATAAATGGTCCATGAATTATAACCCCTATACTATCTAAAAATAACAAGTATAAACAATAAATACTTTATCAATATTATAAAGCCATGGTATAAACAACAATTCGAACCATCTAAGTATTAAAATCCACATAACAAGTCTACATAACAGAAATCGTGTGACATAAAATAAAAGTTCCAACATAATATTAACCACAACTACCAATTAAAAACACAACCATAAATCATTACATCAATAAATTAATAACCCTATAGATTCACAGAGGTCGCAGTTTCGAGCCCTGTGGGTATTCAAACCAAATCGCATGCCATAGTAAAGCCACGATAATAATACGTATGCAACACCTAAGGTATTTGCACAGAGGTTGCAGGATCAAATCCTGTGGACACTCAAATGCCCAAATTGCATGCCATAAAACCACAATATAATTACATACACAATAATCAAATAAAACCACATAATTATGCAAGAGATTGCAGGATTGAATCCTGTGGACACTTAAGCCCCAAATCGCAACCCATACAAATAATAAACCCTCATTATCGTAAATGACCCATGATCAAATCATGTAGGGTCTTAAACTTTATAACAAATCCACGCTTTACTATTTACACACAGGCTGTAAATCAAACTTAAATTCTTACACAGAGGTCGTAAGACCCTTTACAAATTATATACATTGTAATCACGGCCTCGGCCCCATACTTAAAACCCTATCAACAAATTAACCTATAGCAACGTTTGCCAACACAAGATTTTACACCCACGGTCTTCTTTAACATTTCAATTATGCATTTAAAAATAAACAGTAAGTATGCACCCATCTCTGTTATCGCAGCTACGATGGTGAATGCCAATGCCATTCACGACGTGGCCCCAAATCCATCCTCGTTAACTGTTAATCACCCATTAACCAATACAACCAACGAAGGCAATTTTCCACATAAACCACAAGTATATTAAAAATTGAAATAAATGTCGCATAAGTATATTTATAAATGTAGTATTATAAAGTCATTACCAAGTTTACACAGTCGTTCCCATTGGCCATGGCACCGTTGCAAGCAATGGTGCTTCCCTTGCTTTTATCATAAATCAAAACACGATTTATAAAATACACACAAAGCTGGTCAAAAGTACCAAGGCTCTCTTCGTTGCTAACAGCACCATATTAATTACCAATCCAAATCTTCATAAATGCAGGCCTGAAGGCCATTGAAACCCCATAACAAACCCCAAGTATGTCGCTACACAAAACGTAGAGTTCTTTCAGACACAGTCGAAACCCCAAAACCCAAATGCATCCATAACAAAACTAAACTCAAGCATTTTCAACTATCAATGAGTAACAACTCAGGCACGACCACGAAACCAAGGGGGATAAGTGAATACTTGTGTAACAGGCTTACTGTAATGGTATAGCTTGTTCGGGTACACAGAGTACTCCCAAAAGACCGAACACATTGAGCAACCGCTTCACACAAATAGATCACAGATCAACACATCAATGTTTGTCACATGGTTAAAACCCTCGAGAGGGAAACAGTCCAAGGCCCCAGCCAAATAGCTACTTGGAGCAATTTATTATGCAAAAGAAAGAAAGTTACATATGAGCTTCTCATAATCTATCAACTAGCCAAGGACCCTCCATGCTCTTTAAATAGAGATCATGTACCAATCGGGTGTTAAGCCACGGATCAATGGTAGGTATGGTCTAAGAGAAGTTGAACTGTTGGATCACTCTATGTCTAGAACATATCATGACTGTCAGATTAAAATATTTACAAATGCATACTAAAGAAACACACTTTTACCTAACGGATATATTACACAAGTTGATCTTAACTAACTCCTAAGTGTCTAAATATCCTAACATCCCCCCTTAAGAACAACTTGGGATAGGATTGAAGGATTTACAAAAGTGACACTATTAGGAGAAGCAAGGAGGCATTAGAGCCTATCTCCCCTTAAGGACACATTCCTGAACTCCTAACATAAATCGAAGTTTAGAAAACTTTGCTTCTGTAAGAGACTTGGTGAAGATGTCTGTAACTTGATCGTATGTAGGCCAATAGAGCATTTCAAGAACATGATCACGAACAATATTTCTGATGAAGTGCATGTGTAGCTCAATGTGTTTGTTGCGTTGATGTAGAACTGGATCTTTGGCAAGCTTGATGGCACTTTGATTGTCGTACCAAAGTGGAGTAGGCTGCTGCTGCTCGAATCCAAACTCTGAAAGGATCTGTCGAAGCCATAAAGCTTCATGACAGGCATTAACTACGGCTCGATATTCTGCTTCTACTGAAGAAAGAGCAAGAGTTTGTTTTTTCTTACAAGCCCAAGTGACAGGTCCAGATACTAGACTAAAAACATAACCTGCAGTAGACTTTCGATCATCAGGATCACCGGCCCAATCTGAATCAGTGAAACCAACCAACAAAGGTTTCCCCCCTGTACTGTAATGAATCCCAAACTGAATTGTACCTCGAATATATCAAAGTATTCTTTTTGCTGCTTTCTAGTGACTTTCATGAGGTGTTTGCATATAATGGGCAACACGACCAACAGCAAAGGAAAGGTCACGACGGGAATGAGTAAAGTATAAGAGACTATCAACAAGCTGACGATACAAGGTGGCATATACTTCAGGGGAAGTACAAGTGGTAGAAAATTTGACTCCAAACTTGAAGGGAGAAGGGGCTGGTTTACAATCTTCCATGTGAAAGCGACGAAGAAGGTCACAAGCATACTTAGACTGGGAAGGAAAGATTCCTTCTTTGGTTTGCAAGACTTGGAGACCGAGAAAATAATGCAAATGTCCTAAGTCTGACATTTCAAAATTTTGCTTAAGAGTGGATTTCACATGGGTTATAACTTTAGGGTCACTGCCAATAAGGATAAGATTATCAACATAAAGAACAAGTATGATGATATGGTTTCCTACTTTCTTGGTATAGACATTGGGGTCAGAATGGCATCTAGAAAAACCAGTGCTAAGGAGAAAGGTATCCATTTTGGCGTACCAAGCTCTAGGAGTTTGCTTAAGGCCATATACGGATTTCTTAAGGAGACAGACAAGGCTAGAGTTATCCTAAACATATTCAGGAGGTTGTTCCATGTAAATTTCCTCATGTAAATCACCATGTAAAAAGGCAGACTTGACATCCATTTGATGGACTTCCCAGTTATGTAAGGCTGCAAGGGAAAGAACAAGGTGGATGGAATTCATTTTTGCGACAGGAGCAAAGGTTTCATTGTAGTCAATCCCTTCAACTTGGGAAAAACCTTTGGCAATTAACCTTGAATTAAGTCTTTCAACACTTCCATTTGATGCATACTTAGTTATGTAGACCCATTCACATATGACAAGTTTTCTTCCTTTTGGAAGAGGAACAAGATCCGAAGTATCGTTCGCCATTAAGGAACGATATTCTTCATACATAGTTGCATCCCAATTTGGATTTCCTGAAGCTTCTACAAAAGTTTATGATCATGATTCTTGAAAACTTGATCCAAAAGAGAAGAGGCTCGCTGAAACTGAGAACGTGTTCGACGTTGATCTCTAGGATCACCGGCAAGATCACCAGCTGCTTCACATGTTGAATGGACCCATCAAGGAAGCATTGGTGTTGGTGCAATTGGATGAACATGAACAGGCAGAGGTGGATTTTCATCCTCACTGTCATCATTAGAAACTGGAGTTGGAAACCTGTCAAGGAAGTTGGAAGAAGAAGAAGAAGAATAAGGCACAGTCGTCGAATCAAGATCGCAGGCCAAAGATGGCACACCCGCCAAGTAAGGCTCACAAGCCAAGAAATTTTCATCAAATTTAACATCTATTCTAATGATTATATCATGAGAATGTGGTTGAAGAAGTCTATAACCTTTTACATCTTCAGAATATCCAAAAAATATGCACTTTTCACTTTTAGGCTGCAATGCTTTCCATTTTTCATCCGAAATGTGAGCCCATGCTTCACAACCAAACACATGGAAGTGACTTACATCTGGTTTAATTTTACTCCATGCTTCTTCCGGTGTTATACCTTGTAAAACTTTAGTGGGTGTGTGATTAACTATGTAATTTGCACAATTTATGGCCTCAGCCCAATATTGAAGAATTAGTCCCTTAGATTGGATCATACAATTCGCCATTTCTTTTAAAGTGTGGTTCTTCCGTTCAGCTACACCATTTTGTTGTGGTGTATATGGAACAGTGTGCTGTTGTTGGATTCCTTATTCAGTGCAGAAAGTAGTGAACTTGTTGTTAACATATTCTCCTCCATTGTCAGATCTTGACTTAATGATTTGATGACCATATTGTTTTTAAACAAGGGACTTGTAGGCCAAGAACATGTTAAATACTTTGCTCTTAAGTTTTAGGAAGTAAACCCAAGTGCGTCTGAAGTATTCATCAATGAAAGTTAAGAAATATTTGAAACCAGAAAAGGAAGCAGATGGAAGAGGACCAACCAAGAGGCACGTTTGTCAAAACTATCCCGATGATGTTTTCTGAGTACACAACCGGAATAAACACCATCCTTGCAAGATACCATTGGAATACCAATCACCATATTGTCTTTACATAGTTGTTGCAATCAGCGATAATTTAAGTGACCAAATCACTCATGCCAAAGTTTGCTCAAGTTATCACTATGAGGAACAAAAACTGAAGGAAAAGGTGATGATCCAAAGTTGTTAAATTTGTACAACTTGGTAATATCATCAACAGTTCCACTAGCAAGGACATTTTGAGCATTTTTAAAATCCTTGATTACAACTTAGTGAGGTGTAAACGTCACAGTTTTACCTTCACCCGAATGGGTAATTTGATAGACTGATAACAAATTGCAGGAATTTTTGGAACACATAGTACATCATTGAAATGACCATTTTCTACCGGAACTGTTCTAGATCCTACAACACTTAGAGATCTATCATCACCAACAAATATTTGTTTGGTGTTACATTCATGCATAGTAGAAAAGATGGCTTGATCCTTATCCATATGATAAGACGCTCTAGAATCAATGAGCCATTCATTTCAAATAGAAGAAGAAGATGCAGTATAAGAGTAACCAGAAGCACAAAGTGCATGTCCATGATAGTTAGATTCTGAAGATGAATCTAGGCTGATGTGGTGCTTCTTCATTACTGCTTCCAAGGTTGCCATCTTCTTGAAACACCTAGATTCATCATGATTATCTTGCCCACAAAAATTGCAATGACGCTAAGTCTTCTTTCCTTTTGGCCTAGATCCTTTATCATTTTTTAAAGAAGGAGCTGACTGAGAGGGTTTGGAACCCTTGTTATTTGTCTTATTATTACAAAAATTTTGTTTCTTGGGAGGCTTGGACTTTTTTTTCTGTTGGGACAATAAGGCTTTCCCAGATGTATCTGCATTGTTAATTATTCCAAGATGAATGAGCTTATCTTGCTCTCTAATTAAGGAATCACAAAAAGATTCAAGACTAGGCTCTTAATAGCTAGCTGCAGTCAAGGATTCTTTCATGGAGTAGAATGTAGATACAAAAATAGAATATGCAGGTCCAAGTTTGGAAAGAATATGATAAATACATTGTTCGTCTTCTTTTTTAATCTTGCATTCTTCACATAATAGTCTAAGAGTTTTATACTTAGATAAAATAGTCTTGAATGCATGAAAAATCATTTGGATTCAAGGAAATCAATTCATTCTTAAGTTGATGACCCTGAATTTCATTGTGTTTACCAAACACAGATTCCAACTTTTCCCAAGCTTTATCAGGTTCATCAATTCCAGATATGTGGAATCGCAAATCAGTAGAGATTGACATCCCAATCAATCCACGAGCTTCATCACATCTATTTGCCCATTTAATTTTCTTATCATCATTAGTGGGTTATGTTTCTTTCTCGGATGTTATCCTGAAAAGTCCCCTACTTCGCAGAACATCCTCCATACGAGATTTCCATGAGAAATAGTTAGGACTTGTAAGTATAATATCACAATGGGCGGCCATATTGTAAAATCATGGCTGAAAAAACAAAAACTAACTGTTTGGATGCAAAGAGCTCAAAAAAATATGCGGTTTAAAAAAAACAGAGCTGAAAACTGATTCTGGATGATGAATTTATGCTTGATCAAAGAAAATGTTGAAGATGTCCCCAAAAGTGACGTGGCAGATATTAACTTGACCAACTAAAAAAAAGAACCCCCCTCTTCCCAAGATCAACCTTTGACAATCACTTTACAATAAAGTTGTTTTTAAGTGAATCACTTTTGTAGAATAAGTGATGTTCACTTTTACAATAATGTTACTTTAAATAGTGCGGCAATAAATTAAAAGACTTAAGTGACTCAATTTTTACTTTATTTTATTTAAGTGAGATGCACTTTTACAGTAAAGTAACTTGAAAATAGAAATTGCAAGCACTAAAAAGTTGTTTAATAAGACTTGAACTCAAGACCTATTAAGGAATAAAGAAACTTTGGACCAAGTGAGCTAAGTTTATACAGTACGTAAAAGAACGGAAAAATGAAGGGGGCTTTTTTTTTTTACTCTTCTCTCTCGTTCTCCGTGCTTGACTTTTTTTTTCTGCAAATCACAAAAAAAACGAAAAACAAAAACAAAAAAACTTTTTCCACACAATGGGGTTATATCTTGGTTAGCTTACCCGAAAAGTTTACGTTTTCAAGTTTTCTCGTTGTTTCTGATTTGCCATGATCGCACAAGGTGCACGGCAAAGAGCATACGTAGCTGAGAAGACAAGAAAAAAACTTTCCCTTTCTGTTTATGATTTGTTGTGATCGCACAAGGTGCACGACAAAGAGCATATGCAGGCAGGGAAGGAAACAGTCAGAAACTAAACCAATAAAGATCTAATAATAAAACTGATAAAATATGAGAGATTTTAAAAAAATTATACAAATTCGTCATTGTAACATTATACCTTCAGATTTGCCGAAATGGGTGTTTCTGGATCAAACGGAAATGGTTTTTGGTGAAATGAAAATTTTTCTAATGGAAACAGCACTTCGAACGCAATGGAACAACTCCCACATGCCACAAATGCATAGAAACTCTAGAACTAGAAACCCTTTCAAAGTTTCGGCACACCGATTCCAGATCTTGATCAAAACCGAAAGCGGCTCTTCATAAATGCTCTGATACCATGTTTGGGTACACAGGGTACTCCCAAAAGACCGAACACCTTGAGCAACTGCTTCACACAAATAAATCACAGATCAATACACCGATTTTTGTCACATGGTTAAAACCTTCGAGAGGGAAACAGTCCACGACCCCAACCAAATAGCTACTTAGAGCAATTTATTATGCAAAAGAAAGAAAGTTACATATGAGCTTTTCATAATCGATCAACTAGCCAATGGCCCTCCATGCTCTTTAAATAGAGATCATGGACCAATTGGGTGTTAAGCCATGGATCAATGTTAGGTATGATCTAAGAGAAGTTGAACCGTCGGATCACTCTATGTCTAAAACATATCGTGACCGTCGAATTAGAATATTTACAAATGTATATTAATGCATACTAAAGAAACACAATTTTACCTAACAGATATATTACACAAGTTGATCTTAACTAACTCCTAAGTGTCTAAATATCCTAACATGGCTTTGCTTATAGCCTTACCCTCAAGCAACGACCCATGTGTTCCCTCGCTATTCCTGCAACCTGCAATCACATAAGAAAGACCATGATCAGAAGTATGATAAGTAACAAGCTAAGCAAGTAAACTAATGCTGCAAAACCAAACCACGTTCTTTCCTATTTGCTAAGCCTTCGGATCATTTTCCTTCATGTCGAGCCAGAGCAAAGAGCAACCACAAGTGCTGTGAAAATTCCAAGTGAACGCTTGGGCCAAGCCCTAAGCTTGCCCGCCACCACTCCCAAGCCACATTGAAGGCACCACCCTGGCCACCATTAAATGCATACCAAACCATATTCGCATAGTCCATGAACTATGTTATAAATTCGCCACCCCCAAGATTAATACAAGGCATAAGTTATCACATACATTGCATACTATAGGCTATACGCCTTAGGACTATGCTCATCGAATTCTTTAGGCTCTAAGCCTAAGACCATGGCATATGAAATATGTCATGGTATGTTGTTAAGTATAAAGCCAAGATTTGTTTTTAACAAAAGATTTATAAACTTGTTAAACATATAATAAAAGTATATGTTATTGTTTTTCGTAAAATAAACATATAATACAAATATGTTAGGATATGAACAATTGACAATAATTACACCATGAATAATAAGTGCCACTTAAAATACAAGTTTGTGTCATACAATAATAGGTGTGGTATTGACCTTGTCACTAACACAAGTCTGTAAAGAACAATAATAACAACCAGTAGATGTCACTAGCTGCAAGTACGAGTACTAGTGATCAAACGTTCAGCACTCTATAACAAGTTTTTCGTCGCTAAGTACACCTACACGTAAACAGAATAAGAGTGCATTAGTTCAACAGAACTAAGTAAGCCCACTAGACAAGTAGAAACTATTGCCTCTCAGGCAATTACATGGGAGAACTAGTCCCGCCACTCTACCCACTTTGGTTCCAAGAACAAAGTTAAGTTAGAACCATGTATACAAAAGTAAGTACATGTAAAATAAAAATGAAGTACATAATCAAAGTAACTAACATACACATCAATGTATAAACCATAAGAATAGCCTAGTAACCAACATTGCAACATCATAAGTAAACACAGTAATAATCATAACTGAAATTAAGGAAGCAAGACGTAAGAACCGCTTATGACAAAACAGCGGTACCAATAGAGTACGATACATTCCGCAAGTTCAATAATGTCCATCATATGTAGTTTTGACTAACCTAATAAATAAAAAAATTATCTTCAATTTTTGGGGACATTACAAGTGGTATCAGAGCCCAGTTTCAACACTAAGAGACCGAATGGGCGTACCAGACATTCGTTGCAAGGAAAATAAAATATAAATTTTGTTAACTAACAAAAAAATTTCCTGTTATTTAAAAATTTGCAATTTCAGGAATTTTTACAGAACAGTTCAGATCTGAACACTAAAAAAGAAAATAGCCGGCAAGGAAAGATGAACACCCCCACCCAAGAAGTAGAACTGGTGGTGGAACTTAATTCTGATATTTTGAAGACCATACACAGTCTTCAAGCAAAGTTGCAAAGTTTCAAAGAAGATAGTTTGAATGAGAGAAAGGAACAGCAAGCCATTAATGAAGCATTACTGAGAAATATGACAGGAGGAAGCCCACAGGGGAAACCCACTCATTCCACAAACAGGTCCAAAAGGGAACCTTGCCATAAACGGGCCAGCATCCCAATAGAATAAGAAAAATAGGAACGCACCCCTGAAGCTCTAGAAGGAGATCATCACAGTTCTTCCAGTGATGACTCTCTTTCTCCATGCAGAAAGAAACAAAGAAGCGATGACAATCTTCGAGGGGAGTTTAGAAAATTAAGAGCCCTGACCTATGAAGGTGAAGTAAACACGGGTGAGAAAGTTGAAGAATGGTTGTTGGGTATGAGAAAATATTTATGAGTTCATAACTACTCAAGTGAGATCAAGGCTCGGCTTGCCATCTATAACTTAAATGAAAAAGCAGCGGATGGTGGAGAGATCTGAAACATACCAAGAAAGATGAGTGAAGGGAAATATGCTGGAGTAACTTCTGCAAAATCTTCCAAGAAAAATATATGTTGAAAAGGTTCTTCGACAGAAAAGTGAAAGAGTTTCACAAGCTACGTATGGGATCCATGACTATGGATGCTTTTATGATCCGATTTCTAGATCTATTACATTATGTACCATGCATCAAGGACGAAAAGGTAAAAATCCAGCAGTTTTTAGGATGTCTTCCTCCCAAATTTCAAGAAAGGATTGCGTTCGACATGCCTAAAACCTTGGACACCACATTGCACAAAGCTAGGCTCTAGTATGAGCATGCACAGCTAAGGAAAGAGAACATGAACTAAAATAGAGATAGGTCTAAGAATTTCTCTGGGCTTAACATACCCCCGTACAGGAAACAAAACAACAGTTTTCCAGTGAATAAGAACTTCAACAAATCATGTACGAAACCATACGTACCAGCTCCAAATGCTAACAAGCTAGTAGCAACTGGGGAAGCCAATGCTACCCCGATACAGATCAAATGATGGAAGTGCAGTGAGCCTCATTATTTCCGAGATTGTAAGAACAATACCAATGGGGTCTTGCACAAATTATAAGAAGAACCAACGATAGAAGACATAGCTAGAACATCGCAGATTTATGTAGCTTTGGATGGCCGACAGGTAGACCATCAAGCTACCACGGTTGAGATAGAAGGTAATATCTTGAACACTTTTATTTCAATACTTATTGACCCCGGTGCTTACCTGAGGTATGTATCACCTAAAATTGTTGATGTATGCAAACTAGGCAAAATAAAACATGATAAACCTTGGCGGGTTTAGTTAGCCATAGGTACAAAATGGAAGGTTTTAGAAATAGTTAAAGATTGCGAGGTAAACCTGAATGGTTTTCCAACAAAAGTAAACCTAAACGTCCTACCCTTAGGATCGTATGATATACTTATCGGCATGGACTAGTTGGAACAGCACCATGTCATGCTCGATTACTTACACAAATCAATCTTGTGTACAAATAGCCAAGGGAATCAAGTGAAGATTCAAGGCATTCCAAAGAAAGTTTCTGTAAGGCAATATCTGCCTTACAAGCAAATAAATGCGTTAGGAAAGGCTGCAAGTTATTTGTAGTAAATATCCAAGACATAGAGACTGAAAGAGAACAATGCATAGAAGACTTTCCCGTTCTTGTAGAATTCCCAAGGAAATTCCAGGATTACCTCCGAAACGAGACCTAGAATTTTCCATAGAAATGACACCAAGATCAGTTCGAGATTCCGAAGCCCCTTTCCGCATGAGTGCAACAGAATTGGTGGAACTCAAACTGCAATTGCAATAGTTGATAGAAAAAGGGTATATCCGGCCAAGTGTGTCCCCTTGGGGAGCACCGATATTGTTTGTAAAGAAAATGGATGGTACGATGTGGATGTGCATCGACTACCGTCAGCTTAACAAAATGACTATCAAGAACTGATACCCACTCCCTAGGATCAATGGCTTGTTCGATCATGTAGGAGGAGCCAAAATCTTTTCAAAGATTGAATTCCGATTTAGATACCATCAGGTACGGATTCACGATGAGGATATTCACAAAACCACCTTTCCTACAAGGTACGGGAACTACAAGTTTGTAGTAATGTCGTTCAGGTTGACCAATGCACCCACAAACTTCATGTGTATGATGAACAGTATATTCAGTAAATATCTAGATAAATTTGTTTTGGTCTTTATAGATGACATCCTAGTCTACTCTAAGAGTAAAAAGGAACACGAAGAATACCTTCACATAGTACTACGAGTGTTATGAGAACATCAGCTTTACGCTAAGTTTAGTAAATGTGATTTTTACAAACCATAGATACAGTACTTGGGTCACATTATCTCTGAGACCGGGATAGCAGTGAACCCAAAAAATATTAGAGCCATAGAATACTGGCCTACCCCTACTAGTGTCACTAACATTAGGTCCTTTTTGGGATTAGTCGAATATTATCGAAAGTTCATTAAGAACTTCTCAAGAACAGCTTGTCCCATGACCGCCTTGCAAAAGAAGGCAAATAAGTTCTTATGGATGACCAAGTGCGATGAAATTTTTCAAAAGATCAAGCAGCTTTTGACGACTGCACCAATACTACGAATTGCGGATCCTGATGGGGATTTCGTCGTTTGCACAGATGCAAGCAAGGAAGGGCTCAGAGGAGTCCTCTTGCAGAATGATTATGCAATATGTTATGAATCGCGAAAGTTAAAAGAACATGAGCAGAATTACCCCACACACGATCTTAAGTTAGTTTCCATCATTAACGCATTAAAGATGTGGAAGCACTACCTCATGGGAAGGAAATTCCTTCTGAAGATAGACAACATGAGTCTGAAGTATTTATTCGAGCAACCCGATCTGAATGCCACGCAAGCCAGATGGTTGGCTTTTCTTGGTGAATACAATTTTGAACTAAATCATATTAAGGGCAAAGAGAACAAGATTGTTGATGCTTTGAATCGACCAACTCATATGATATATGAGGTGACATTAAGTCAAACCGATTCGGATTTGCATGAGAGGGTTAGAATGGCCAACAGAGTTGACCCTTTCTATGTAGAAATCCTCAAGAAAGTCCAAGAGGACAGGTTGTTTCAACAACAAAAAGAGTACAAGGTAGATGAAACATGACTGCTATGGTCCAAGGAGAGATTGTACGTTCCAGAAGGAGGGGACATTCGGTCCGACATCCTCACGAAATTTCATCGGACACCCTACTCGGGGCATTCGGGATATCAAAAGATGATATCGATTGTCAAGAGACACTTTTCTGGCCTAAGTTAAAGGCCGACATTGCGATGTTTATCGCGAAATGTCAGCTGGTCAAAGCTGAGCATCAGCATCCTTCGGGATTGCTACAGCCACTACCCATTCCAGAGTGGAAGTGGGAGGTTATTAGTATCGATTTTATCACCGGTCTACCGAAAATTAAGAAGCAAAATGATTATATCTTTGTAGTAGTTGACAAATTGTCAAAAGCAGCACACTTCATTCCAATAAGGTCGACCTACAAGGCAGTTTACATTGCAAATATCTTCTTGAAGGAGATATTTAGATTGCACGGGATACCCAAGGCAATCATATAGGATCAAGATACAAAGTTTACTGGAAACTTTTGGAGATCTTTATTCTCCGGATTGGAGACGCAGTTGAACTTTAGTACTGCTTATCACCTGCAGACATATGGGTAGACAAAAAGAGTAAACCATATTGTTGAGGACATGCTTAGGATGTATGTCATGAACAACCCCACTAAGTGGGAAGACTACCTACATCTTGCAGAGTTTGCGTATAACAACGGTTATCAAACTTCCACCAAGATGGGTCCCTTTGAGGTACTCTATGGATGGAAGTGTAGCACACCGATTACTTTGGATAGCCCGGTGGATTGGTTCATGTTAGGGCCTGATTTACTAATGGAATTGGAACAGTTGGTTACCAAGGTCCAGGTGAACCTCAAAGAAGCACAAGACCGGCAGAAAAGTTACGCGGTTCAGAAAAGAAAAGATAAACATTATCAAATAGGCGACCATGTCTACTTGAAAGTAAAAGCAAAATGGAGCTCGTTGAGCTTGGGGAGGTGCGGTAAGTTAGCACCTAGGTTTTGTGGACCTTTTGAAATACTGGCCAAGAGAGGGCCAGTGGCATATGAACTAGCATTACCCACACACATAAGAGTCCATAATGTTTTCCATGCATCGTTATTAAAGAAATATGTTTATGATACTAAATATGTAGTTGATTAGTCCTTATTATAGGTGGAACCTGAAGGGGATTTTGCCCTTGAACCTATTCATATATTGGACAAGAGAGAGGTGCAGCTCAGGAAGCGCATCGTATTCCAGTTGAAAGTGCAATGGAATCACTTTGAAGCTGATGAGACTACTTGGGACAATGAAGCCACCATGAGAAAGACTTACCCCGCCTTATTTCATGATGTCATTCCGTGTCCCTAGAACACCAGGGATGGTGTTGTTCTAAGCAGGGAGGGATGTAATATCCAGAATTTTGGACCTAACACTTATAGGCATGAGCGAGGAGCTCTAGAGCACATGAGTAATTGATGTTTGTGTTGAGCGAGAAGCTCTGGAGCACATAATTAATTGATATTGGTGTTGAGTAAGAAGCTCTGAAGCACATGAGTATTATATCTGTGTTGAACATGAAGCTCTGGAACACATGAAAATATAAATTGGAAGTGCTGGGCATAAGCCCTGAAGCCTTCCATGTTGATGTTGAGCATAAGCTCTGGAACGTCGGATCCTTGGCCATTGTATCCCTAGGTGTATCATACAAGTACATCCTAGCATTAGTGTTGAGCGAAGAGCTCTCGAATTGCACTAACTCTGTAACTCTCTATTTTTAGCGTTGAGTATGGGCTCTAGTAAGCGCTAGGAGTTACTAAAAATAATTAACTATTCCTGAGTGAAAACAACTCGAGAGAAAAAATATTGTTCTCATCTGACTCATCTATAAGTGATTAAATGAAATTTTGATTTTTTGTATTCTCATCAAGTACTGAAGAACTACCATGTTATACGAGGGAATCCAACATGCAAGGATGTTTAGAGTTGCCTATCCTAGTAGACCTAATCAACTACCTTATCACCTTCATGAATAAAGTGTCGTAAGTCTAGGGATCACAATATGTGATACCCCAAGACTAATGTTATATTATTATGTATTTTATACATGGTATGTATAAAGAATAAATATAGTAATATTATTAATAATGTAAGAAAGAAGGAAAAGCTCCATCCATTATTATTTATTACTAAAAGATAATAAATAGTATAATACCTACAAAAGTCTAAATAGGAACTAGTTAAAAGTTCCTAAGTTAAAGTATTAAAAATACACAAATTGAATGAAAAGGGTTAAATCAAGAAATCAAGGATTTCTTGATTTAACTGCCCCTTTGACTGAAAATTCTGTCTATAAAGTTCCAAGCCAAAGAGAGGTTTGGGGACCTAATCTATTTTTTTGGAGTCATTATTTTGCCTGCTAATTCTCAAGAGAGAGTTCTTGGAGAACATTTCCCTAAAGAGGAAGAAGGAGAATCAATCCAGACCCGATATACCAGTTAGGGAAACCTCACCTTAGGAACTCTAAGCTACTTACATGTTGGAACGAGCTCAGGGGGATCCAAATTGAAACCAAGAACGGTTCCGGGTCATGATTTTGTGGAACATGGTAGTTCCCAAGTGATTCAGTCATCTAATACAGAGGTCAGATCTGCCTATGAATTGTTAATACCGGTTAATTGAGTGTGCAGGTTTTAACCATTAAAGGAGCTTCAATTTTCAGGTATGAGGTTCTGGACTGCCTATTTCATTTCTTAGATTAAAGTGCTGGCTAGATTATGCCAGGGTTGATATTATATGTTCTAACCCTAGATGTTTTTGTTTTCCTTGTCAAAATTCTTTTAAGGGTTTACATTCTAAATTATAAACCCTAGCCTGTAATTTATTTCCTATGCTATATTTATCCAAGGTTTTGTTCCTTTAGCTTACCTCTGTAATTTAATTCTTGTTTAAATATTTATCAAGGGTTTTGTACTTTTAAGTTTTACTTATGTCTTATATTTGTTGCTTAAACTGTGTTTTCCTACAAACCAGGTACTATTTTCAGATTAATTACCTAGCTGTTCATTGGCCTATGTACTATACTAACAAATTTCATATTGTCAACAGAGGC
>LPNX011074481.1:244383-259279 GCA_001517045.1 Pseudotsuga menziesii | reverse complement strand
ATATATATATATATTAACAGGAATGAAATAGAAATATAATTCTAATTTATCAACACTATAAATACATCTAAGAATAAATTATAAACATCACATACTAGAGCTAACATAAGAACTAGCGAAGACCTTTCAAGTTCTGTATAAATAAACTTATGTTAATAACCAAATCATTCCCATTAAAACAAATATCATCATAAACCTTATAGCATTCCAAGGTTCGAGACCGTGTAAATGGACCACGATTTATAACCCCTATACTATCTAAAAATACCAAGTATAAACAATAAATACTTTATCAATATTATAAATCCATGGTATAAACAACAATTCGAACCATCTAAGTATTAAAATCCACATAACAAGTCTACATAACATAAATCGTGTGACATAAAATAAAAGGTCCAACATAATATTAACCACAGCTACCAATTAAAAACACAACCATAAATCATTACAGCAATAACTTAATAACCATATAGATACACAGAGGTCAAAGTTTTGACCCCTGTGGGTATTCAAACCAAATCACATGCCATAGTAAAACCACGATAATAATACATTTGCAATAATCATTTAAACATCTAAGGTATTTGCACAGGATCGAATCATGTGGACATTCAAATGCCCAAATCGCATACCATAAAACCACAATATAATTACATACACAGTAATCAAATAAAACCACATAATTATACAAGAGATTTCAGGATCAAATCGTGTGGACACGTAATCCCCAAATCGCAACCCATACAAATAATAAAGCCTCATTACCGTAAACGACCCAGGATCAAATCTTGTAGGGTTTTTAAACTTTATAACAAAGCCATGCTTTACTATTTACACACAGACTATAAATCAAACTTAAATTCTTACACAAAGGTCGTAAGTCCCTTTACAAATTATATACGTTGTAATCATGGCCTCAGCCCCATACTTAAAACCCTGTCAACAAATTAACCTACAACAACGTTTTCCAACATAGGATTTTACACCCATGGTCTTCTTTTACATTTCAATTACGCATTTAAAAATAAACAGTAAGTATGCACCCATCTCTGATATCGCAGCTACGATGGTGAGTGCCAACACCCTTCACGGCATGGCCTCAAATCGATCCACGCTGACTGTTAATCACCCATTAACCAATACAACCAATGAAGGCAATTTTCCACATAAACCACAAGTATATTTACCATTGAAATAAACGTCGCATAAGTATATTTATAAACACATTATTATAAAGTCATTACCAAGTTTACATAGTCGTTCCCATTGGCCATGGAACCATTGCAAGCAATGGTGTTGCCCTTGCTTTTATCATAAATCAAAACATGATTTATAAAATACACACAGAGCCTGTCAAAAGTACCAAGATTCTCTTCGCTGCTAACAACACCATATTAATTACAAATCCAAATCTTCATAAACTTGGGCCCGAAGGCCATCGAAACCCCATAACAAACCCCAAGTTTCTCGATGCACAAAACGCAGAGTTCTTCCAGACACGGTCGAAACCCCAAAACCCAAACGCATCCATAAGAAAACTAGACTCAAGCATTTTCAACTATTAATGAGTAACAACTCAGGCACGACCATGAAGCCAAGAGGGACAAGTGAATACTTGTGCATCAGGCTTACCATAATGGTATGGCTTTTCTTATGGCCTTGCCCTCAAGCGACGAACCATGTGTTCCCTCGCCACTCCTGCAAACTGCAATCACATAAGAAAGACCATGATGACAAGTATGATAAGTAACGAGCTAAGCAAGTAAACTGATGCTGCGAAACCAAACCACGTTCTTACCTGTTTGCTAAGCCTTCGAACCATTTCCTTCATGTCGAGCCAGAGCAAAGAGCAACCACAAGTGCTGCGAAAATTCCAAGTGAACGCTTGGGAAAATCCCTAAGCTTGCCTGCCACCACTCCCAAGGCGCATTAAAGGCACCACCCTAGCCACCATTAAATACATACCAAACCATATTCGCATAGTCCATGAACTATGTTATAAATTCGCCACCCCCAAGTTTGGTACAAGGCATAAGTTATCACATACATCGCATACTATAGGCTATACGCCTTAGCACTATGCTCATCGAATTCTTTAGGCTATAAGCCTAAGACCATGGCATATGAAATATTCCATGGTATGTTGTTAAGTATAAAGCCAAGATTTGTTTTTAACACAAGAGTTATAAACCTGTTAAGCCTATAATAAAAGTATATGTTATTGCTTTTCGTAAAATAAACATATAATACAAATATGTTAGGATATGAACAATTGACAATAATTACACCATGAATAATAAGTGCCACTTAAAATACAAGTTTGTGTCATACAATAATAGGTGTGGTATTGACTTTGTCACTAACACAAGTCTATAAAGAACAATAATAACAACCAGTAGATGTCACTAGCTGCAAGTACGAGTACTAGTGATCAAATGTTCAGTACTCTAAGTCCACTCCCTTATTAGCCATACTATCTACATGTTTATTATTTTCTCTCAAAATATGAATGAAATTGATGGCTTTGAATTCATTTACCATGCATTTTGAAAGATGATGGGTCTTGGTGGTTGGTTGCACTCTTTCGATTCTTTGTTATTTTCCTTGCTTCTCCAATAACCATGCACAAGTCACTGAATACCACCAGTTCCTCGATTCCATTATTCCCTGCAAGATCCATACATTTTATTAATGCTAGCCATTCCGCCCCATTGTTAGTCTTCCTGCCGATTCCCCAAGCATACTATTTCAGCTTGACTCCATCAGAATTGAAGTAGACTCCCCCCGCTCCTGCCATCCCCGGATTTCCTTTCGAATCACCGTCAAAGAACAATGAACTGCAGCCCAATTTTTCCCACCATCCTTTGAACTCTTCCAGATTCATTCTTATTTTCCAAGAGTGCATAATTGAGTTTTTTTTGGTTGAGTCCATGGCAGATGTGCTAGGAAAACTAGCAATTCAGATGCCCAATCTCTTTCTTCTACTGTCAATGCTTCCTTACTAATGTTGTGTATTCCTCTCGTGAATAGAAATTCCACCCAAAGAGCTTTTGCAGCTGCTGCAACTTTGCCCGAACTGTTCTTTTCTCCCTCAAAAATATCCTTATTTATCATTGTCCAATTCTTCCAGCAAATATATCTTGGAAGAGCTTCCCAAGCCCTCTCAAAATTCGTTTTGTTGATGACTAACCCTTGGTAGTATTCCTTCCAGCTAGCAAATAAATCATCCCAATTTGTTGGCAATGTCAATTCGAAATTCAATTCCTTATAAGCATGGAGCCAAACCTCCCTGGAAAATTTGCATCCTACAAACATATGTTCTATTGATTCCTCAGATTCCTTGCAAAGAATGCATCTCAGTGGGCCTTCTATTCCTCTTTTCCTTAAATTCTCTGTTGTTAGAGTTTTTCAATGTGCTAGGATCCAAAAAAACTCATTAATTTTTGGCAACCCATCTTTGTTCCATACCTTGATCCATTTTCTGTCTCCATAGTAGCTATTGCACTCCATATCCATGATTTTGTATCCTTCCTTAACCGTGTAACTCCCAACTTTGCCCCAACACCTTTCATCTTTCAGCTCGCGGTGAATTGGAGGAGGAAACACTGTGATGAGAGCTCTGTAATCCACGCTTAGATGACCAATTTCCATATCGCGCCAACCAGACCACCTTCCTTTGCTCATCCAATCCAAAATGTCAAAAAGCTTGTGTAAGTTCATGCTTTCCAAACGATGTCTTAAGTCTGGGAATGTCTGCACTAACACCACAGGGGGGACGGAGGAGTAGTGATCATGCCAAATCTTTATGGCTTTGTTGTTTCCTGGTGTCCACTTCAACCTCTATGTCATGATATGAGCCATGTTTTTGCATAGATCCCATATCAGTGAGCCATTCCTATCCATGCTAAAATTGTCTAAACATATTTTTCTGTTACCTGTCAGATATTTTTTTCGGATGATATCCTTCCACCACGCTCCTATTCCAGATACAATTCGGCAGAGAATTTTAGCTCCAAGAGCTAAATTCATTTTGCTTGCATCTCGTATTCCAGCTCCTCCAAAGATTTTTGGTTTACACACAGTATCCCAATTCACCAAGTGGAACTTTTTGGAACTATCTGATTTGCCACCTTGCCACAAAAATCTTCTTATTTCTCTTGTAAACTCTTTCATATTTTTTTTTGGCGCTAAAGAGATCAAGCAAGAGTAAATGGGATAAGTAGAAAGGATGGAGTTGATTAAGGTAAGCTTCCCAACTGGATTGAGCCACCTTATCCCCCATGAATTGATTTTATTCTTGGTATGATCTATCATCCCCTGCCAGTCAGCAACCCTTTTTCTTCCCTTGAAAATTGGGATCCTAAGGTAGTTGAAAGAATTCCAAGTTGCAAGTCCTTCAAATCCAAGGTTCCTTGCTATCTTTGCCAGCGTTCCTAGAGGGAAATTCCAGCCATAAACTTTGGACTTGATTGAGTTTATTTTTCCATCAATTGATTTGAGGAAAGTGGACATAACTGATTTGAATCTCCTTGCAATTATAATAGATGCTCCTCCAAATAGAATGGTGTCATCAGTGAACTGCACATGGTTGGAAGCTTTCACACCTCTGGCAATCTTTAGCCCTTTCATCTCTCCAGACTCCTCCTTAAACAAAATATTTTTTCTCGTGGCTTCAGCCACCAAGAGATAGAGGAATGGGGACACCGGGCAGCCTTTTCGGAGTCCCCTGGTTGCCTGAAAGAATTTGGAAGGCCTACCATTTACTAATGGTGTGATCCATGTCCTGCTTATACAAGCTTTTACCCAGTTTACAAATCTTTTGGAGAATCCAAACTTAGACATGATCTCAAAGAGAAAAAAGTGATTTACCCTACGCAGGCATTTGCCATGTTAGTTTAATGGCCATACCTTGCTGCTTCCTTTCCATGCTCGAGTGTATTGATTCCTGGACAATGATGATATTGTCCAAGATATGGCGCCCTACTACGAACCCTCCTTGTGAGTCTGAGATAAGACGACCCATGATGCTTTTCATTCTGGTTGCTAAGATTTTTGACAGGATTTTGTAAGAAGTGTTACATAATCATATAGGCCTTAATCTATCAAGCATCGAGGGACTCTTTTCTTTTGGAATCAAGGACAAGAAAGGTGAATTAGTTGCCCCCACCCCCCCAATCTTGTCTTTTTTCCTTGTCCAGTTCAACATTTTTTCAGATCTTCTTTTATTATATCCCATGCTACTTTGTAAAAGTTAATTGTGAACCCATCCTGCCCCGGTGCTTTATCAGCATGGAGTGTCCAGATTGCTTTTCTTATCTCATATTCCATGATGGGTTTCTCCAGCTCCATGTTTTCAGCATCTTTTATAAGCGATGGTATGCCTTGGAGTAAATCCACTTGTGCTTCTGGATCTGTCTCACCCGTGTCTGTATATAGTTCTTGATAATGACTGAAGGCGTTCTCCTTAAGATCTTCTTGCCACGTTATTTTGTGTCCATGATTATCCTTCAACTCCTTTATGGCATTATAGCTTTTCTGCATCTTGGTTTGTTTGTGGAAGTACTCAGTATTGTTGTCTCCACCCTTCAACCACGTCTGCCTGGATTTTATTCTAAATACCTCTTCTATTTGTCTTGTTTCCTTTAGAATTCTTATGCTCAGTTCTCTTTCTTGCTTCAAATGCTTTGTAGACACCTCTTCCACTTCCATTCTGAAATGCATAGCTTCTAAATCCCTTTGAAGGTTGATTTTTTGCTTGTTTGGATCCTCAAAGCCTTCCTTCACCCAATTCTTTAAAGCGGCTCTTACTGCTCTTAATTTTGATTCCCAAATATAGTTGGGTGATCTGAATTGTTGGCGATTCCACTCCATTACTTTAGCATCCTGCAGCCAGATCAGGTTGAATCTGAAAGGGATGGGACCAAGATTGGCTGGAGGAGATAAGATCAGAGCTATTGGTTTATGATCTGACACTACTGAAGGGAGAGCAAGAGAGGTAGGGAGGAGATATTGCTGCAATAAAGTGGACCTTACCATAAATCTGTCCAGCCTTGCCGCTACGTGCCCTATTCAAGTTCTTTTATTACTCCAAGTGTACTTCTTGTTCCTTAATGGGATGTCCAACAGATCCAAATCCACCATCAAGTCCTCCATCTTCTCACCAAAAGGGTCCCTGAACTTTGTTCCTCCACGCTTCTCACTTTTTGTCCTAGTGGTGTTGAAGTCCCCGACGATGATGAGATCTTTCCCCCGTAGCTCCTCCTTTAGTTTGTTGAGATCTTCCCAAAATTTTGCCTTATCCCTTTAGTGTGTTGGCCCATACACATTACAAATGTATAACGAGAATAGGTCCTCCTTTTACTGGATCTCTGTCAATAGCCAATGATGGCTTTCCCTGATAGACTTTACCATGAAATTACTTGAGATTATGGTGGTTATTCCCCATATGTACCTTTAGAGCTTATGGCTTTGCCTGTGTTGTTTTTCCAGAAACGACATGAAAGTGCCATAACATCCACGTTTGGCATTTTTGTCTCTTGGAGCAGGAGAATGTTTGGCCTCTCAGATTTGATTATCTCCGTTATTGTTTCTACTTTACTTTGTGCTCCCAGACCCCTGCAGTTCCAAGAGACGGTTTTCAACCTTTCTTAACTGATTGGGATCCTACTCCGGATCTGGCGTCTGTTCTTGCTCCTCCTAGGTTTTTAGTGTTTTGTAGATCTTTGTTTCTTCCCGACTTCTATACCTCCCTATCTCCATCTCTCTTTCTACTTCTTTCTCTCTTTGGTATCTTTGCAACTTCCTTCCTCTTATGGTTGGTTGCGAAGCCACTTCATGCGTTTCCTGAGATCCTTGTGAGGGCGACCGCTCTGGAGAGTATCCTTGCGGCGTGACTCTATTATGTTTTACCATCTCTACCCAGGTTTCCCCTGGTGTTGTAGACCCTTTCAGATCCTTTTCACTCCTTCCATTCCTAGGAGACATAGGAGGGATACTCATGGTTGCCTCTTCTTCTTCTTCTATTTCAACTAATATTGTTTGCAAGGGCGGGATTTCACCTTCCTCCATGTTCGATGCCTCGAATTGATTATTGTTCGAGGCTTTTTCTGCTTCTTTGGACTTCTCCTTGCTTGTCTTTTGTTGCGCCTCATTTACTACTCAGGGAGTTTTTCTTCCTCTTTTGGATTGTTGCCAGCCTTCCTCCTAATTTTTTTCTGAGATTTCTTGAACCACCTTTGGACAATTTTTGACAAAGTGTCCGTACTCGTGGCACTTATTGCACTTGAATGATATTTGCTCATAATCTACCTTTTGCATGTGTTCCCGGCCGTTCATGTGTAAGTTTACAACCTCTGGCCATCCTTTCTCCAGATCTACTTCAACGCAGATCCTTGCACAAGAAAACAGAGAACCCTTTGGCTCAACTTTGTCAATGTACTTACCAAGAGAATTCCCTATAGCTTGAAGTGTTTCATCATTCCAACAATGCAAAGGTAGATGTGGGAGACGGACCCAAACCGAGACCGTCGATGACACATCCTTTTTTGGATCGAATGAGAGGCTCCATCGGTTTAGATGTAAACCACGAGGCCCCATGAAGTATGGACCGCTCCTGAATATAAGGTCTTTATCAGCTTTGCTTTCAAATAAGAAGTAGAAGAATCCATTTCCACAAAAGCAGTGTTGCAGCCCCCTATATATCAAGGGCATCCAGTTATTATTTATCTAGATCTCCATAGTCTTTGGCGAAGGCCAGATCCCCGTAAACTGGCCTATCAGACCCTTCTCACTCAGGGTTAGGGCTTTTAGTCTTGAAGCTGTCGATGTGACCTGGATCCTAGGAACAGCTGCTCACTTCACGAAGTTCACATCACTAGTGTCTGGGACAAGCAAAGGTGGGGGAGAAGTAGAAGCCACCAAATTCTTGAAAGCTTCGTCTAAGAGTCTTCGGCGCTGCTCCGGGCTTAGATCCGGGGGTGGATCCATAACAACGGCTTCCTTGGAAGATCCCATATATGATTCACCTAACCATACCACATATCTTATCAACTTCAGGCTGCGTGTGGCAGCAAAACGCTCAAACACGCAGGCAAGCTGCTAATCCTGCATGCACTCCGGATGAGCACGATATGGAGCAGGAATGCGAATCAGATGTAGTGGAATGGACCAGAGCACACGGTGGCCTACAATGGCAGAGCACATGGTGGGCTGCGATGGCAGAGCTCCTCACATGGAAAAAATCCCATAAATAATTTTAATGTTAATATTAATATTCATTATTATTAAATAAAGTTAATCATAAACATTAATATTAACCTTAAACATTATAAAACATTAAATATTAACATACATTATTATAAAAATTGAATATAAATACTTGTATGTGGTTGGCTAATGTATGTTAATATTAATATTAATGTAATGTTGACATTAGTAATATAATTGTTTATGTTAATATTAATATTACCATTAATCTACCTTAATATTAATTTTACCATTAACGTATCTTAATATTAATATTACCATTAACATAATTTTAATTTTGACTGAAGCTAACTATGGAATGTAGTCAACCTATGAGCGAAATCAACCTTAAATTGAAGTCAACCATTGGATTTAATTCAACCTTGCAATGAACTTAACCATGGATTGAATTCAACCTTGGATAGAAGTCAACTTGTAATTCTACCTTGGGTCGAAGTCAACTTTGGATTGAAGTCACCCTTGGCCTGAAGTCAACCAAGGATTGAAGGCAACCATAGATTGAAGTCAACCTTGGTTTGAAAGTAAACCTTTGATTGAAGTCAACCTTGGATTGAAGTTAGACATGGAATGAAGTCATTTATGTTAATATTATTAATGTATTGAATGCAACCATGGATTAAAGTCATTAATGTTAATATTATTAATGTACTAAAGTTAACCATTGGATTGAATTCAACCTTTGATTGAGGTCAACCATGGATTGAAGCCTTGGATTTAAGTCAATCTTGGACTGGAGTCAACGTTTAAGTCAAACTTGGATTGAAGTCGACCATGGATTAAAGACACCCTTGGATTGAAGTCATCCTTAGCTATAAGTCAATCAAGAATTTATGTCAACCTTTAATGGAACTCAATATTTCTGAAAAGTCAACTATGTATTAAACTCAACCTTGAATTGGAGTCGACCTTAGATTGAGGTCAACCTTGGATTAAAGTCAACCATTGGTTCAAGTTAACTATTAATTGACTTTAACCTTGCTTAAAAGTCAACTATGGATTGAGGTCAAATATGGATTGAAGCCAACCTTGGATTGAAGTTAAGAATGGATTGAAGTCAACTTTGGATTGAATCCAACCTTTAATTGAAGTCAACCTTTCTTAAAAGTCAACTATGTAATAAAATCAACCTTGAATTAGAGTCGATCTTATATTGAGGTAAACCTTAGATTAAAGTCAACCATGGATTTAATTCAACTATTAATTGAATTCAACCTTGCTTAAAATTCAACTATGGATTGAGGTCAAATATGGATTGAAATCAGCATTATATTGTAGTAAAATTTTGATTTAAGTTAACCTTAGATTGAACTTAACCATGGATTGAATTCAATCTTGAATCCACCCTTGTATCGAGCACACCCATGGGTTGAAGTCAACCACAAATTGAAGTCAACCATTGATTGATGTCAACCATGGAATGGATTGATGTCAACCATGGATTGATGTCATTCTTGGATTGAAGACAACCTTGATTCGAAATCAAGCTTGTTTAAAAGTCAACTATGGAATGAAGTTAACTATGGATTGTAGTCACCCTTTGATTGAAGTTAACCATGAATTTAAGTCAATCTTGGACTAAAGTTAACTGTGTGTAAATGTTAACCTTTGAATAAAGTCAACCTTGGATTGAAGCCACTCTTGTATTGAATCCAACTATGAATTAAAGTCAACCTTGGATATAATTCACGCATGTATTAAAGTCCACCTTCAATTTAAGCCAGCTATGGATTGAATTACCTTTGATTAAACTCAACCATGCTCTGAGGTCAACTATGGAGTGATGTAAATTAGGGATTGAAATTTAGTATCGATTAAAGTGAAATATAGATTGAAGATAGCATTAGATTGAAGTCAACCATGGGTTGAAATTGACCTTGGATTGAAGTCAACCTTTGATTAAAGTCCACCTTATATTGAAGTCAACCATGGATTGAATTCAACCATGGTATGATGTCAACTATGAACTATTATTATCGATGGATTTAAGTCAAACTTAGGTTGAAGACAACCTTAGATTGAAATAAACCTTGGATTGAAGCTTATTATCGATAGATGTCACCCATGGATTGATGTAAGCCTTGGATTGAACTCAACCTTAATTTGAAGTTAAATATGGATTGAAGTCAACTATAGATGAAAGTCCACCACGGATTAACGTCAACCTTGCTTAAAAGTGTAGCATCCCTGACCTCCAACCGACGAAGAGGACGCTACCATGGCGTTAACCATCCGGGCAACCAGCCCCATGAACATGTGCATTCATCAGAATTGAAATGCTTGAACATCAAACATGCTAAGATGCATAATCATTCACATACACAGCGGAAGCAAACATACATTCATTCATTCAACATCTTCATCAAAATTTATTACAGTAAATATGATTGCAGAAGTAAAATAGACAAGATTACTTATCTTATAAAGAACTCGTCCCGCAACTAGCTATGTCGCTGTAACGTTCCACCCAACCATAGGCTAGCATTCTCCTAAATATCTCAGCAATTCTACCACCCCCTAGCTGGGCATGATTCCCCAAGGAATAAGGAACAAGCAGGCTTACACATAGCCAAGGATACACAAAACACAGCCAAGCCAACACAGTTGGGTTTATCAAGCCATCAACAAGACAGCCAAGCCAACATGGTCAGGTTTATTAGGCCATCTAGGAGCTGGGAAAGGATAAATGCTAAGCTGGTGAGCTCATTATAGAGCTAGGGACACCTACACCAGAACTAGCCTGACTTCTAAGACACCCACACACACCCAACACAAGGAATCAGTCCCTTCTCTACTACACAGTCCCTCATGCCCTGACTTCCCTTGCAGTGCTATTTAGGGGTTGTGGAGAAGAAAGTTATCCCTCTAGCTCTATCCGTGTGGTTCCCAAACACACCAAGTTTATCAAGGAAACCAAGCCCTCATCCCTACTCCAACACAGTCCGAAGACCAACCACTGCATACACGCAGTCACACAAGCGATTCACAGCTTGGGCAAGGAAAACAACTCCTAAGTCATTCTTGGCCCTATCATGGCCAGAACGACTCCAAAACAACCTACAGTAGTCCCAAAATGTAAAACAGACACAACCAGCAACGTGGGGAAAATAACAGTCCGTCCTGGACAACGAAGTCACCCGGGGAAGACTTAGACAGATCGCAATGGGGAAGGAAAATTAGCCTCCCAACCTATGCGTGAGAGAAATTTGCACCAGATCCCAATAAACGGGTGGAAACACACCAGATTCCTCTTTGTGGAAAACACTAGTGACAGTGGAAATGGCTCCTCCTCCTGGCTGCGTGAGACCAAAACAAGAAAGCATCCTCTGCATGAGACACAAGACGTTTTTCCCTACATGAGAATGAGCGACAATGGAGAAAATGGAGAGTCCACATGGAGTGATGGCGTGGTGGTTTTTCCTTGCCAACGTGAGGGTCAACCTACTGGTGGAGTGTGCATGTGGGAAAGGACTAACAGTCCTGCCACACTCCACTCCCCAGCCATAACTGCCCCAACTAACAACAGAACTTTTAATGGTGGTAGTGGGATAAGACAAGGGAAGGTGAGAAAGTCAAATGGGTTTAACATCTGACACATGGCTTTTCCCCATAGGTTCAAAGTTTAATAATCCCCCCCCTTATCCTTAGGAAAATCATGCCCCTTCTCAATTTAGTTGCCGCGAACATAGCTGGTTGGGTTATTTAATTAAAGATGCATATTTACATGATGACAAAACTTAATATAGGTCGTATACCATGATAGACCATCGACAAGGATTCCGTTCGCCGAAACATAACACAACTAAATAGATGGTGGGGATTTTGCCTTTAGCTCCACACCATGATTAATTACAATATATACATCATGTACATTTAAGGCAACGGGGTCAAAACCAGGGTGTTACAAAAAGTCAACCATGGATTAAAGTCACCTTAGAGTAAAACTTGGAGTGAAGTCAACCATTCTTAAAATCAACTATGGATTGAAGTCAACCATGGATTGATGTCAACTTTGCGTAAAAGTCAACTATGGATTGTACTCAACCATGGATTAATGTCAACCTTGCATTGAAGCCTACCTTGGACTGAAAACAACCTAACTTAAAATTCAACTATGGAATGAGGTCAACATTGCTTAAAAGTCAAATATGGATTAAAGTCAACCATGAATTTAATTCAACCTTGGACTGAAGTCAGCCTTACTTAAATATCAACCTTTAAATGAATTCAACCTTAGATTAAAGCCAAACTTGGATTGAATCCTGTTAGAATATAATCCGTAGGGATTATATATTGTAAATAAATAAATAAAGAATAGAAAGCTGAACAGTTGCGTAGGAATATGGATAGGCTGGTCGGAATCTCAACCACCGCCTGAAATGTATAAATATATGCATTGGCATTGGAATATAATTGAATCGGGAGTTATACCTAACAAGTGGTATCAGAGCTTGGCTATTTGTCTGCCATAACTCCTGGCTGCATTGCATGCCTGCCATTCTGCCTGTGTTATCAGAGCACTGCCATTCTGCTTGCCAGTCCATTGTCATTTTGTCTGCCAGTCGCTGCCAATCGCATTCATTGTGTGTGTTTCTCCTCCATGTCTGAGAAGATTGCTGAAGCTGAGAAGATTGTTGAAGCTAAATGCGTTGTACTTCCAGCAGAAGGGCACCACCTAGACTCTGCTTGAGCTCGTTGAGGGAGTGTAACCGTTGGGCATACCAAAAAAAAAAAAAAACCCTAGTTTTTCCCGTGAAGTGCACAAAACCTAATTTTACCCTAGGTATTTGCGTGAAGGCTCCATTCGCCAATGGTGGTATTACGCAGTATTAGAACTGTCATTATGCCTCCCGCAGTTTCCAGCCTGAGACTTAACGACGTGACATCTAGCAATAGCAAGTCCTGCACCTTCTCGTTGCCTTCACCACTCAGAATGGCAGCCTGAACAGCTACAGCCATAGGCCACGGCTTCATCCGGGTTAATGCTCTTACATAACTCTTTACCATTGAAAAATCTTGGAGCAATTGTTGTACTTTGGGGATGCGAGTTGAACCCCCAACCAAGACGACGTCGTCTATTTGGCTCTTGTCCATCTTGGCATCCCACATGCACTTCTCCACTGGCTCCATACTCCTCCAGAACATATCCATATTAAATTCCTCGAAGCGAGCTCTGGTTATGGTGGCGTAGAAGTCGATTCCTTCGTACAGAGAATCGATCTCAATTGTTGTCTGTGCAGTGGACGACAGCATTCTTTTTTGCTCTCTCACATGTCATTCTAAGCCTTCGAAGAGCTCTGGCATTCCCGTTGATGTCCTTATTGTTCTTTCTCTTAAATTCTTGCACGAAGTGATTCACCATCCGTTCTAGCTAGCACTTGGCTGCCCTCATCTCGCCAGTTCCTGTATTCATCTAAGCGGAGGCTGTAAGAAGTATTTTAATATTGCTGCAACTTGAAGACTGCATAATACCTATCAGTGGTATTGCTGTGACTTGAAGACTGCTCTAATACCTATCTTTTATGCTGAAGACTGCATGCATGCTGCGTTGGAGATAGCCTGCGACTTGAAGACTGCATTGATACCATTTATTTCTTGCTGCCACTGAAGACTAGATCGTGAAGTGTGTTGTTGGAGCCGCAACCTCTCATCTCCCATTGAGCGATAAAGCTTGGATAAAGGTGACAGAATGAAGGAAGGGTCTCTCATAGAGCCAGCGAACCTTTTGGGATACCATTCATAAGTCCTTTTTACCCGAAAAGGGTTTTATCCAATTCAAAATCTATGTGCATTTTTGTGGATGTATTTTTATATGTTGCTATGTTTCTTTCTGTCATGAAACCCTTCACAATATTTCGTAGTCTGTAGCAGAGTTATTTTTACAGTTTTCGCTTGCACATTCAGTTAAAGCTGTAGCAGATTTTAATAGCTGATAAATACTGCAGCATAAACTTAAATTGACAAAAACACACAACAAATTTCAAAACTCAGATTGGTAAAATAAGAGTGATCCGACTCTAGCTGATAAATACTCCAAGAGCCTGCGAGTTTTCTGAATACCCATTGCTGTAGTGAAGATTCACGCCTTTCTGAAACTGCGTGAAGTAATCTTGAAATGTGTAAATCTAGACTGCTGCAACATCCACTTGAAGATTGAAGTTGTGACCACATTCTACGTGAAAGGAGATTGCTGAGACTGTCCATCTTATTGACAGCGTATTTTTTGTGTTATTCTATCATTTTTTAAAACTGAAGTTGAGATATTAAGATTGTAACTCACCTTGGCAGAGCCTGTAGACCTGCAAGGTTATTGTTTTTCTATTTCTCTCTGTCATATTAAGTTCATTCTTGTAAATTACACTAACAGTTGTAAAAGATGCAATCTATAGCTTCTATTGTTGGTGATGTCCTCACTGGCAAGGAAACATATCCAAAATGGTCTAGAAAGATCAAGAAATCAAGCGATCCTATCGAAGAATCCCTTGACTTTGTTCAGAAAACAAAGAATCGGTCCGAAGACCCTTCCAAGGGAGATTGCAGCAAGAGAGGACGGGGAAGAAGAAACTTCAGAGGCAGAGGGGGCAGAAACAAAAGATCAGATTTGCAGTGCAAGCGTTGTGGAAAGACTGGT
>LPNX011074481.1:159610-242144 GCA_001517045.1 Pseudotsuga menziesii | reverse complement strand
CTCCACTCCATTGTTGGTCGACAATACTTCTACAATCAAGCTGGCTAAGAATCCTAGATTCCATGATCGAACCAAACACATCAACACAAAGTATCATTTGGTTCGACATCATGTAGAGGCCAAGATAGTCCATCTTCGACATTGCTCCACAAATGATCAAATTGCAGACATCTTCACCAAAGCGCTTGGACGAGAAAAGTTTGAAAGATTCAGAAACATGCTCGGACTTACGAACACCCCTTCGGATTAAGAGGGGGATTGTTAGAATATAATCCGTAGGGATTATATATTGTAAATAAATAAATAAAGAATAGGAAGCTGAACAGTTACGTAGGAATATGGATTGGCTGGTCGGAATCTCAACCACCGCCTGAAATGTATAAATATATGCATTGGCATTGGAATATAATTGAATCGGGAGTTATACCTAACAAATCCAACGTTGGATTATATCCAACCATGAATTGAGGTCAACCTTGGTTTTAATTCAACTATGGAGTGAGGTCAAACTTGGACTTAAGCCAACCTTGGATCAAAATCAACCATGGATCGAAGTTAACGTTTAATTAATGTCAACCTTTCTTAAAGGTCAACTATGCATTGAAGTCAATTATGGAATAAAGTCAACCTTAGATAAAAGTCAATTATGGGTTGAAGGCCACCATGGATTGAAGTCAAATAGAAATATGGATTTAAGTCAAATATAAATTGAATTCAAGTATGGTTTGAAGGAATCCTTAGATTGAAGTCAACCTTCGATTTAGGTGAACCTTACATGAAAGTCAATTACGGAATGAAATCAAACTTGGATTAAATCCAACTATATATTGAAGTTAACATTGGATTGAAGTTAATCTTGCTTAAAAGCTAACTATGGATTGAAGACAATGTCAGATTAAAATCAACCTTGGATTAATGTTAAATATGGATAGAATCCCACCATGGATTGAAGTCAGATATAACTATGGGTTGAAGTCAACCTTGGATTAAAGTCGACCTTTCGTAAAATTTAACTATGAGTTGAAGTCAGGCTTAATGATTATGGATTGAGGTCACCCATGGATTGTTGCAGTTCACCATGGATTGAAATTAAATATAAATATGAATTTATGTCAAATATTGATTTAAGTCAAATATAGATTGAATTCAACTATGGATTGAAGGCATCCTTGGATTGAAGTCAACCTTAGATTGAAGTGAACCTTACTTTAAAGTCAATTATGGAATGAAATCAAACTTGGATTAAAGCCAACTATGGATCGAAGTCAAGCATGGATTTAAGTCTAACCTTGGATTGAAGTTAATATTGCTTAAAAGCTAGCCATGGATTAAAGTCAACGGTGGATTGAAATCAGCCATCCATGGATTGAAGTGAACCTTAATGATTATGGATTAAAGTCATCCATGGATTGAAGTCAACCTTGGATTAAAGTTACCCTTGGATTGAAGTCAATCTTAGGTTGAAGTCATCCTCAAATTGAAGTCAACCATGGATTGATGTCAACCTTGGATTGTATTCAACCATGGATTAAAGTCAACCTTGGAGGCAACTATGGATTATAGTCCACCTTTGATTGAGTTCAACCTTGGGTTGAAGTCAACCATGGTTTTAAGTAGACCTTGGATTGTGGATTGAAGTCAACCTTGTATTTAATTCAACTATGGGTTGAAGTCAACCATGGATTTAAGTCAACCTTGGTTTGAAGCCAAATGTGTATTTAAGTCAACCTTTATACATAAGTCTACTATTGATTTAAGTCAACCTTTATATTTATTTTTTTATTTTTTATAATAATAATAACAAATCACCAATCCTTCCTCGTACGTCAATCGTCAACTAGCAAGCCATATTCATTAAAACTAATATGACTTATATATGTCGAAGGCATCTATCAACCACTTTTAAATGTGTGGCCATGGTTGATATATGCCTTCGACATATATAAGCTATATTAATTTTAAGGAATAAGGCTTGCTAGTTAGATTATATACAATTTTTTTAAGTAAAATCATTTTATATAACAATTTCTATATTGTGTGTTTTTTTAACACACACACATATTATATATAAACAAAAAAGAGGTTTCGACTGAGCTAGAAGACCTATTGTTACAAAAAATACTCCAATCAAATTGAGCAATAATTCATATATCTTTTTGGAGCGAGGATAAAAAATTATTGCAAAGACGTTGTGGTCTTTCAAAGTCCACCAATTAATAAGGGCCTGCTTGGTGTAAATTGTGATAAAAGTACTACTTAACAAAATACATTTGCACTTCATTTATCATCAAAACAATGGGATGGGTCTTGAAATACTAAGTACTAGAGCATTATTCTGGTTTTGGAGTATGCCAATGAGAGATGGCATCCTCATCATCATTCTTCTCATCTATAGTCTTCACATTTGAGTCAAAAGTAGCAACAAAAACCAACCTAGCTTCATTCTTTTTAGGGCCACGAAGTCTGCTCTACATCAGAACCTTGCTAAGCATAATTAAGATATTTTTCAAAGGCCTTGAATTTACATTTCCAGAATTCAATCACAATTTATGTGTTTAGGGGTCCCTTTCTCAATCTTTTGACTTGCCCCTCAATATAATCTTGATAAATATGATCTATCAACTAGTTTCGAACATTGTTTTCCTCACATACCTTATGCCTTTTCACTAAGGCCTGAAAATCAATAACCTTGTTTGTTTTATGCATGTCCTAGTTAGGCAATTAATCAAATTGCTTCTTGTTGCCTTTGTCCCATTCAATTTTCAACAAAACAACATACTGAAGCAGAGTAGAACTGATATAATGGGACTTGGATCAAATTCTATTGGTAATGGTTACGAGGGGTATCATACATAAGCCACAATCTTGATAATAGGCAATCATGAAAAACCTCACCACACACACTTGATTCGTTTCCAACTTACTGCAACGGTCTATACTACCAGGAATAACCACTACATTCCAGACAAAATCTTCAAGCCTAAAATATAAAGTTGAAAAGGATCAATATAAATACAGCTCCCAACAAGACTTTGAATTCAAGCATAACATATCTAACCCAATATCTGAGATATAAGATATAAAAACACTCTCTACATGATAAATCCTTAGGAAACCAGAAGAAAAAAAACTCAGAAGGGCGAAAGTTCAAATTCTTATCTTGAAATAACAAACAACTGATAAAATATGGTGTAGAGACGAAGTACATATTCCCTACCTCATAGATACATTCCACAACTGAGACGACCAAAACTTTGTACTGCTACCTGACACACAGACCCCTCGCCTAGAGTTATTACTATTCAAGTTCTCCAAATGATAAGGTAGACAACACATCCATACAAAAACAGACCGCAAACCATACTCGATCATGTAAACAAGCTTAAATAGATATCGAAGGGCTTCCCTTAATTATACATTAATCTGGCTTTGATTGATAAGTACCAGAGACATCATGCATCCTAAATGAAATGCATAGAAGAGAGATTTCCCACAACAATTCTCACGCTCGAGCTTTCTTTCAAGCCTACAACCACTGCAACAATTTAATGCAAATACTTGATTAACCATAATATGCATGTGATCAACCTACCATCTGGACTCCATTGTTTGAAGAGCATCGAACTTGATCAAATGAGGTTTAACCATTGATTAATTCACCTTATGGTATTTTACAATCCATTAATTGACCACCATGAATCAAATTTATGTGGCCAAGGCTACATGCTATGTTGGTATTTCCATCAGCAATATGGTTTAAAGTTCATAGAACATGATAACACTTTACTTCTTCAAACTTTGTTAGTAAATACAAGATTCTCCTTATTATTTGAGACAAAGGACCATCTATTAGAGCATGTTTGAAGACAAGATGACGAGTAACAATCGCGGAATTCCTCACTATACATAATTTCTTTATGTTTTTCTTCAAAGCTAGCTTGAGGCCTTACCAAGGAGCAATAACTTCTCCTTAATTATTTGTGTTTTCTATCAATCCCGTGAATAATTTTGCTTCCAAAATCCTCCAAGGTCAAAGAATACCCTACTCATTTTTAATTTATTGTAAGATAAAATTTTATTTTTAAAGATGATAGATAATATGTAAATAAATTTAATTAATAATGTTAATATTAATATTCATTATTATTAAATAATGTTAATCATAAACATTAATATTAACCTTGACCATTAGAAAACATTAAATATTAATTAACAATAATATTAACATTTGATTATTATAACAAAAAATTAATATAAATACTTGTATGTGGTTGGCTAATGTATGTTAATATTAATATTATTGTAAAGCTAACATTAGTAATATAATTGTTTATGCTAATATTAATATTAATTTTACCATTAACCTATCTTAATATTAATTTTACAGGCTGTTAGTTCAATCGTTCTCTGGCCTAGGGTTTATGGCCACGCTGTCGTCTGTTGCATTGGATCCTCCAGATCCAGATCCAAATGGGAGGAGAGAAGGTCTGGTGGATAGGTTCCATCAGATCGTGGCCTCTTAGGCAACTGCAAAAAGTGCCCCATCGTATTCCCATTTCGCGAGGCTCGCAGAAGTGCCGGAGGTCACCCTCTCCTTAACAACTTCAAAGTTCAAAGTTGTGGCCTTATACGAACGAGGATTAGTCGGGCATTTTATGGGTCTTTGGTCATCCCCCCGCTCCATTGAAATATGGTTGAACAAGAACTGGTGACCATTGATCCAAGGAGAGGTTCAACAAAACTATTATGGAAGGGGATTCTTTGTTTTTTGTTCAAAAAAAGAAGAAGACAGAGATATAATCTTTAGGAATGGCCCATACTTCATGGGCCCAAGAGGAATGTACCTCAACAAATGGGATCTATCATTTCATCCAGAGAAGGATATACCCTCCGAAGTCCCAGTTTGGGTAAAAATGCCGCACCTTCCGTTGCATTGTTGGAATGATGAGGATCTGAAAGCTATCGAAAACTCTTTAGGAAGATACATAGACAAGTCAGAGCCGAAGCCGCCAATGTTCTCTTGCGCTAGAATATGTGTGGAAGTAGACCTAGAAAAAGGCCTGTCGGAAGCAATAAACCTCAACATGGAAGGCTGGAAGCATCTCCTAATGGTTGATTATGAGCAAATCCCATTTAAGTGCAAGGTATGCCACAAATATGGGCATTTTGCGAAGTCCTGCAAAAAGAAAACACAGGCGAAGGAAGGTGAGATTACAAGAGAGGAATGGAATGAAGTCAGTCGAAGAAAAGGAAACAAAACAACCAGCACCCAAGCAAACTCCCCGGCAAAAAAGAAAAAAGTCTCGAAAAATAGCTTCCAATCCTTGGAATCAGCATCGAAACCCCAGGATCAAATGGAAAATCCATGGAAGAGATTGGGAAAAACTGTGAACCATTACTCCCATCACATCCATATGTGGAAACAGGGCCAGAAACTTCACAAAAATCGGCCTCGGTTACGAGATCTAACGCTAAGGCTCAAATGGAGGAGACCTCAGAAAGTACAAAAAAAGAGTCAGAACAGCTAACTAGGAAATGAAGAAAGCCAAATAAATATCATAGAGAGCAAGAGACAGCCAGGGAGAAGGCAGCGGGCAAGCAAACAAGCCTAGATCACCTGGTAAAACCTTTCCATCCCGAAAAACAAAGTGGAGAACATCCGGAGGGAAGAAAGGACAGAGTGGGTTCATTATCAATCAAAAAATAATGAAGCTGGTCTCATGGAATTTTCAAGGACTAGGAGGCCATCAAAAGGTCGAAGCAAAAAAGAGTTTCAAATTCATAGAAAAAATAACCATCCTCACAATCCAGGAGACTAAAATGCAAGAGGTCGAAAGTTTGGCTACCATTAAAAGATGTTGGAAGAATGGATCGAGGAAAGTCGTCAGTGCACATGGATCCTCAGGGGGCCTATTAACATGGTGGGACTCCTCTCTATATAATCTTAGATGTTCAATTGAAAACAGACACTAGCTATTCGTAGAGTTGGAAGATTTGGAGAGTCATGAAATCATTTGCATAGGAAACATCTATGGCCCAATAGTCAATGGAGCAAAGGAATAATTCTGGCAACAATTAGAAATGTAGAGGTTTGGAAAGATGCACCTCCCGTGTATAATAGCAGAAGATTTCAATGTCACCATTTCGCCCAAGAAAAAAAACAGTGGCACAAAAGTCAGAGATCCATTTGGGGAAAGACTAGAAGATGTGATAGCTTCATGGAAGCTCGTCAACGTCAAGCAAAGGAGAGGTAAGTACACCTGGAACAATAAACGATCCGGACCTAGGCATATAGCAGCCAGATTAGATCGCATCCTGGTAAGTTCTTCTATGTTAGACAAGCCATTACTTCTAGTCTCAAGACTTCTAACCTCAACCATTTTTTATCATAAACCAATTATTTTCTCTCTGGACCCAATTGGAAACCTAGGCCCTCAATCCTTCAAGTTTTCCCTTGTATGTTTAAACGATCCAGGATTCCATGATGTTGTCTCTCAATCCTGGGGAATGTTTTTCCACGGCTCCCCAGCATATATCTAGGAACAAAAATTTAAAAATGTAAAAAAGGAGATAAAGGCTTGGCTTGCTAGTCGACCTCAACCAAGACAGGAAGAAATTACCCTGCTTAAGAGTGTGGAAGAAATTCAGGAGGAAATAGAAAGGGAAGAAGTTACCAGAGAAATGCAACTAAGAGAAAGAGAGGTTGATCAGAAAATTTTAGTCCTCCAGCGAAAGATAGAGATGGAACTAAGAATAAAATCTAGGTGTATATGGCTAAAAGAAAGTGATCAAAACTCAAGTTTCTTCCATTATCAGTGCAAAGAACGTAGTAGGAGGAACACCATAGAGTAATTAACCTTGGGAAATGGAGACAAAATCAATGATACTTAGTTAATAAAAAAAGAGGTCAAATCACATTTCCAAGAGCTCTATTCTAGCGAAGAAGAAATCTCAGCAAATGGCATGCTCACCCTTAGCAGTGAGATTCCACATCTACTTCAGGAAAATCATGATTTTCTTACCCAGCATATTACCTTCGAAGAAGTAAGGAGAGCAGTGTGGTCCTTGCATCCTGACAAGGTTATGGGACCAGACGGGTTCCCAATCAGCTTCTATAGAAGTTGTTGGAATATCATCAAAAATGATCTCCTCAAAATGATAATTTGGTCGCAGTCTGCGGATCGATTTGTAGGTGCCACGAACTCAACGTTCCTCTCTTTAATTTCCAAAGAGAAGAATCCATCATCCATTAAAAGGTACAGACCTATATCACTATGTAACTCATCCTACAAGATTATCTCTAAAGTTATTTTGAACAGAATGAAGAAGGTAATCCCGAATCTAATTTTGGAAAACCAAGGGGGATTCATAGTTGGAAGGCAGATCTACGATAACATCCTGATGGTGCAAGAAGCAATTTATTCCAGTTAATCTCGCAAGGAGGCAGGTATGGAAATAAAACTAGATCTCGCAAATGCTTTTGATAGAATAAGGCACTCATATATTTTTCAAGTCATGCATAACTATGGATTCCCAGAAGCCTTCATTCATTGGGTCAAGACATTAATAAGCAATCCTTGGATTGCTCCTCTCATCAATGGTCATGCTACCTTGTTCTTCCAAGCTCAAAGGGGAATTAGGAAAGGATGCCCAATGTCTCCCTCCCTTTATATTATAGTGTGGACTCACTCAGCAGAAGGCTAAATAGACTCAGGAACGAAGGGATCATTCCAGGCATCAGCGTAGCAAGAGGGGTACAAGCCATCAACCACGCTCAGTTCGTGGATTACCCCACCCTCTTGGGTAGTGCCTCACCTCAAATTTCTAGGCGTTTTAGATTCACCTTGGATCTCTTCCTAAAAGTTTCTAGCAGCCAATTAAATGAAAACAAATCTTAGCTATATGGGTGGAACAACAGTCCAAATTCCCTCAAACATCTGGCAATTTACATCCTTCACATACTTTGGAGTCCTAATTGTCAACAAGAAAAGCACCATTGCGGTTTGGAGGTCATTAATTCAAAAGATGAACAAAAAAATTCAGCTATGGAGCAACTCTTGGGTTAACTTAGCAGGCAGATTGGTCTTAATTAAGTCAATCCTCTCCTCGTATCCAATTTTCTCATGTGCAATCTTCGTTGCTCCAAAGGCATTCATTAGATCCTTTAACATGGAAATAAGGAAGTTCCTTTGGCAAGGAGGGAAGACTCAAAGGAGAAAGTTCAATTTGGTGAAATGTGAAGCTGTACTAGAGAACAAAAATAGTGGAGGGCTTGGAATTAGGGATCTAGGGAGAATGAATCAAGCTATGGGTGTAGAGTTGGTCTGGAGAATGATCTTAGGAGGTAAGGAATGGTGGATAGAGGCTGTAAGGAGAAAATATATAAAAATGAAGAAGCCTAGAATCATGGGTCTCCCCTGGGAGGGCAAAGGAACCTCCATATGGAACCAGCTCAAAAATTCGGTTGGTCTAATCAAAGACAAGATATACTGGATCCCTGGAAATGGTAGCAAAATCAATATTTGGACAGACTCCATCTTGGGAAGGCCCAATCTTGATTCTAAAGCTGAGCTTCTCCCTCTTCGTAGGAGGTTGGAAGACCATCGGTACAAATCCCTAAAATATTTCGCTATTTGCTAATCCAGGGGCGATTGGAACGGATGGAAATGCTTAAGCCCACCTCATCATCTAGATTCTCCCTTCTCTTCTTTCACCTCCTTCCTCCATGGAATTTCCCTCTTAAGCCTCAGAGAAAAAGACTTGAAAGGTTGGGGGAATGTTGGGACATACACCATCAAAGAAGGCTTCCTTTCTATACAAAACTCAGGGAATGACACTCAGTAGAGAATCTGGGGGAAGGTCAGTAGCATTCATTTTGCATTCCAAAAATCAATGCGTTATTTTGGCTCTTAACAAAAGACAAGCTTTTAACAACATAAAATCTCAGGAAACGTGGCTTTCATGGGCCCTCAAGATGTCACCTATGCCAAGAAAATGACGAATCGACTCAGCACCTGTTTCTCGAGTGTCCATTCTCCAAATGGGTATGGAACTTCTTCCCAGGCAACGCTGGAAATAATTTGGTTTTCCCAGGGTCAGTAACCATTATGTTGTCAAGCTGGAAAGGAAGTTATCGGGGAAAATAAGAAAAAAGAAGATCCTTGGAAGAATTTGGGATTCAGCTCTCAAAAATGTATGTTGGCAAATTTGGCTTGCCAGGAATAGACTTTTTTTTTATAATAAAAAAGTGGATGCTCAATGAACCACCTTCAGAGCTGCAAATATGATAAAAGAGACCCTAAGCACAAAGCAGATTACCATTTCCCCTTCCTAGAAATTAGCAGCTGAATATATCGTATGGTGCAAAGATCTTATGCCACAAAACTCTCTTCAAACTAAAAGTAGGGTTGCGCTTAACACTTGGGAAATTCGGAAGAACTCTAAGGAATTTACTCAGTGGAAGGCAAGTCTAAACTCTCACTCCTTGTATTTCGATGGGGCCGCGAAAGGAAATCCTATGAAGGCAGGCGCGGGAGGGATCATCTTCGATTCTGGAGGGAAAATTCAGACTACTTATGCCTAGGGACTAAGAAGAAAAACCAACAATGAAGCAGAATGGCTCGCTCTATACTACGACATGTACCTAACTAAGCATCTCAACATTGCAAACATCACAGTAATTGGGGACAAGAAGCAGGTAATTCAGAAAATGAACAACAAAAGTAATAAAGGCGTGATCAAATCCAAAAGAATATTGTTGGGTGTATTATAATGTCTAAATTAATCCACCTATTCTTTAATTATCAATCAGGGTTTGTAAGCTTAGAGTCGACACAAAATATATGCACAGGTAGAGGGGTTCTTATGGTGTCGTGGAAATATCTTAACAAACAAAAGATCGAAGGATCTTTCAAAATGAAAAACCGAGTCAAACTCCTAAAAATGCAATTATTAAAATAATTAAACTAAGATATAATAATAAACTAAATCATTGATAATGTATTTTGTAACTTTAAACTGAAATACAATCAACAATTAACTATTCAAATGGGAAACTAGGGTGCAAGGAAAACTTAACTTATAAGCAAGTAGAAAACTTAATAAAAGAAGCAAGTAGAAAACTTAATAAAAGAAATACCTTTAGGTTCTGTCCTACAAGTTCTTTCAACAATAACACAACATAAAACAGACAACCTAAAAACATACTAAGGATAACACTAAATCTCACATGCAAACAAATAAATCAATCTAAAAGGCATAAACACAAAACAACAGAACAGTAAAAGAAAACCAAAAATAATATTCAAGAATCAAAAACATAAACAACTTAACACACATTAAAGGCGAAAAGGAATAAGGAAAATAATAAAACCTTAATAAATAACCTAAAACAATTAAACTTTAACTTTAATGTTACACAAAACTATCATCTAACTATTACAGTCAAAACATAATTCAAACATCAACAAAACACAACTGAAAACAATCTCAAAATACTAAAAACGGAACTAAGGGCAGAATGACAGACTGAACTGTGGGTCTGAAAGGGGTGGCTGAATAAGAGACTGAACAAGTTGTCCGAATGACAGTCTGCACAGTTAAAATGGTAAAAACTAAGCTAAATGAGCTAATCTTCAGCTGAAGTCATGCAGATGTAATTCTAATGCATAAAGGCAATAAATAAACCTGCTTATTAAGCAAATTTGACAATGAAATAGACTTAAACAAATTCATAAGCATAAACATAAAGAAACCATTGCATATTAATAAACTAGAATGTAAATTGCATAAACTGATAATTTAAAACATAAATGAAATAGACAGAACTGATTCTATTTAACTTGATAAACAATAATCTATTCTATGTAACTTGCAAATAAACTGAACAATAACTGGAAATGAAACGACTGAAAACAAAGCTAGAAACAAACTATGCACGCAGTTAACTATCTAATTCAGAAATAAAATTGCATTACAGGAATAATAAAACAAACTGTGAATTAAACTAGCTACAACAAAAAATGAAAGAAATAAACAAGAAAAGAAACCTCTGGTTGATCAGGGGCCCTCTCAGCAATCAGGGGTGGTGCCTGGCTAACTTCTACTCAAACGCAATCTTCAACAGCAACACATACAACTCTTTATTCAACGGTGGAACAAAAATACAGTATACTGAAGAACAAATCAAAGCATGAACTGATTCTTCTTGGCTAACCTAACTCTTCTAGCTAACTGAGCTCTCACAAAGAGGCTGCTATATATAATAGTTTACATAGATGAGTAAGTCGACCCTTTAGTGGTCGACTTCTCTCTAAATTTAGTTGATCTTAAAGGCACATAACAGATTAGAGCTAACACGCGGGAAATCTCCCTTCTTCAGCACGGTTCTGGTCTTCTTTACTGGACAGCGAACACACAGGCTCCTCTTCAGCATGAACAATCTTCAGATGTGGTGCACGGGCTCCTTCCTTATCGCAGCAGGTGGGCTGAAGGTGAACAGGGGAGAGCGTACTGGCGAATATTCTAGAGCATGGGTTAAATGCATCAATCCAACATGTGGATTATTGATGTGGTGGCGAGCAAAAGAGAATGCAGGCTGGCGAACTATCTAGAACACAGCTTCATCACCTAGACACGTGGATAATAGTTCGTTTGCAGGTTGTTTCATGTTTTAATGCCCATAATTAATTCTCAGCAACACGCAGTCTGATGTGCGATCTGGACGAAGAGCTGGACGGCAAGCTAGGCCGTGAGCTGGATACGTTGGGCGTCAATCTAAGGCAAACATAGTGTCTGTCTGTTGGCGCACTTTAGGACTGCAATCTATAGCAACATGTTTCAACATTTGGAAAACCACCAGCGAGTTTCACGTAATGGGTTGGATGACAAGCTGGACGTGCTGTGCGCAAGGTAGGTTGAATGCGTTCTGTTTATTAATTTGGCCCAAAAACATTATAAAATCTGCAAACAAATATATAAATCAGTTAATACATCAAATGCCCTTTAATAATGTCATTTTTAATTCATAAAACCATAGAAAATTTTTTGGATGCACGCGCTCCTAGGGCTTCTGCGTGAGCTGCTTGGGCATCGCGTGCTTTGATCTGCGGCCTCCATGGCTGTGCCTGGGGGAGGGAATCCCCCTCCCTCCATCCCTCTCTCTGATGAAGAGGCCTTCAAGAGGCTAGTTACGGCTGCCAGGAAGAAGACATCAGCCCCTCCGATCCCGAAATTCATCAAGAAATTGGAGGCAATACCTGAAATCATCCTGCCAGAAGAAAAACCCATCAAGATTGCCCTGGCCCTGGCGGATCGTGGGTTGGTCGGGCAATTCATGGGTCTGTGGCCCTCCACAAGAACAACGGATGACTGGATACAAAGAAACTGGAGGCCCCAACTGAAGCAAAGCGTCACTTGCTATCCGGTGGGCAGAGGCTTCCATATTTTTGAATTCATCTCCAAGGACGATCGAGACCTCGTCTTTAGAAACGACCCCTACTTCGAGGGCTCTCAAGGTCTGTACCTCAATCGCTGGACCCCGGATTTCGACCCAAATCTTGACGCCCCCAAGGAGGTCCATGTCTGGGTCCGTCTCCCTAACCTACTAGCGCACTGCTGTAACTCAGAATCTCTGGAAAAAATAGGGAACGGGCTTGGCCGATACATTGATAAAGCAGATCCCAAGGGTCAATACTCTTGTGCTAGAATCTGCGTTGAGGTGAATCTTGAGGTCGGGCTACAAGAAGCAATCAAGATCTCGGTGGGTGATTGGCACCACTATCAACAGCTGGACTACAAACAGCTACCCTTCAAATGCAGACTCTGCCATGAGCATGGCCACTTCCAAAGAAATTGCCCCAAAAATCAGCAAGGAAGTGATACAGAAGGATGGCAAAGGCCCAAAAAAGCAAAAACAGCCCCGAAAATCCAAGAAAAAAGGCAAGGATCCGATCCACAAGTCCCAAGCAGTATGGAGGACGCTACAGAAGGAAGAAACCCCCCACCAAACCTCTCTCAGGAGCACGCCATCAGACAAACCTCGACAACTGAAGAAACAAGTGCAGAAAGAAGAAACGAGGCCAGATCTAAATCGGCAGACCCCATCAGATCCGGCGAAGTATCATTGCATTCAATCCCAGATCTAACACCAGTCTTAACTGAGATTATTCCCCCCCACGTCCCCATGGGAGAAATCTCAAAGATCGCCAGCCAAGAGGAGGATCCATCCAACATAGACTCAGATCAAGGGGGTTTCTCAGATGAATACGCCTCGGAATCCAGCAGCCCACATGCAACACTGCTAAAGACCAGCAGGGGAAGAAAATCCAAAAAAAAACACCGTGAAGAGAAGTCATTCAGAGATGTAGCCAAAGGATCTCAGAAAACATTGCCACACGTGATCGGCACCAGATCTAAGTAAGGCCAACCTTCCAAGGGGGCCTCCCCTTCCAAAAAACTCTAAATGCGATACATCTCCTGGAACTGCAGAGGTTTAGGCTCAAACCAAAAAGAAGAAGCCCTGAAAGACATCATCAGAATAAATAAGCCGGACATTCTGTTAATCCAGGAGACAAAAATGGAGGATTCAATCCTCTATCAAGTAGGTCACGCCCTCTGGAAGAAAGGACCTGGGATAGCAATAAGCTCCAAAGGTGCCTCTGGAGGTATAGCCACATTCTGGGATTCTACAAAGTTTGAACTGATCAAGGAAGAACGCAGCGATCACTGGATCTTCACAAATCTGCTCCATCACGACTCTGGCCAGCAAGTAAGTCTCTTTAATTTATATGTTCCTAACCTTTTTCCTGAAAAACACAGCTGCTGGGACTCCCTTGATCTGTTTCTTAGCCAGCACAGCCCCAGAAACATTATCATCGCTGGCGATCTCAACGTCACGCTTTCCACTGAAGAGAAGAAAGGGGGCTCCATAGTAAGGGACCAAGCTAGAGAATGGGTAGAGGACATTATCCTCCACTGGGACCTGATGGATGTAAAGCCTCCTTCAAGGAAGTTTACCTGGTCTAACAAGAGACCGGGTCCTGGTCACATAGCAGCTCGTCTTGATAGATTCCTCATCCATTCGGACTTCCTCTCCTCTGGTTTGTTGGCCACTTCCAAAATCCTCCCCAATAGCACCTCGGACCACAGGCCAATCCTGCTAGATATCTTCTCAGATGCTCCTTTGGGCCCCATCCCCTTCCGCTTCAGTCCTCTCTGGTTGCTACAGGATAACTTCCAGCAAGTAGTAGCGAACTCCTGGTCTTTACCAATGCCGGGGTCCCCCTCCTTCACCTGGGAACAAAAATTAAAAAGACTCAAAGCAATGCTAAAGAGTTGGGCTAAACTCTTATCCACCCCCACCTCCATCAGAATTGCAGCCCAAAAAGCCCTCGAAAGTCATCAGCATGCGATGGACTCTGTTCCCATATCTAGCTCGACCCTCTCCAAAGAAGCTGAGCTCCAAAAGGCATATTTCAAAGCCTGCAGGGTAGAAGAAGAATTCTGGCGTCAGAAGTCCAGAAGCTTGTGGCTAAAGAGTGGGGATAAAAACACAAATTATTTCCATAAACAAGCCGAAGCCCGCAAAGGCTACAAAGCTGTCACTGAAATAAACTTTCAAGGTTCTCTGATAAAAGACCCTGAAGAAATAAAGAAAGCAGCCTTCCTCACCTTCAAAGACCTTTTTTCTGCTCCTGATGACAGCCCTTTAAACCCCATGGATCACCCTTTCGAACTCATCCCGCCCATAATTCAAGAGGCTGATAACCTCCTCCTCACAGCACCCATCTCTTTAAAAGAACTAAAAAGAGCCCTTTTCCGAATGAAGCCTGACAGTGCCCCTGGCCCGGACGGTTTCTCAGCCACCTTCTACACTAGCTGCTGGGACATAATCAAACTAGACCTGCTAAGGATGGTAAGGCACTCCCAAGCCACCTGCAAGATAGGAGGAAGCACCAACTCTGCCTTTCTCACTCTAATCCCGAAAGAAAAGGGGGCCACTTCCTTCTCCAGATTCAGGCCCATCTCCCTTTGCAATCTCAGCTACAAGATTATAACCAAAATCATTGCCAATAGACTCAAAAAAATCCTCCCCAGAGTCATCCCGGAGAACCAAGGAGGGTTCATAAAAGGACGGAAGATCCAAGACAACATTCTCCTTGTTCAAGAGGCCATTCATACAAGTTACCAGAACAAAGAAGAAGGAATGGTGATAAAACTGGATTTGGCCAACGCCTTTGACAGGGTAAGACACGACTTCCTCTTTCTAGTCATGAAAAAAATGGGGTTCTCCACTCACTTTATCAACTGGGTGCAAGGCTATGTCAGTTCTCTTTGGATAGCCCCACTAGTTATTGGCAGATCCACTGACTTTTTCCAAGCGTCCAGAGGGCTCCAGCAAGGCTTCCCCTTATCGCCCCTCCTCTATGCAATTCAGGCATCTGTTCTAAGCTTCCAGTTAACCTTCAGCAATCAAGAAAATATTCTCCCCGGCCTCAGGCTGGCACCAAGGGTAAAAAATATAAATCACGCCCAGTTTGCAAACGACATGATCCTGCTAGGTGGAGCTAGCGTCTTCATGGCTAAACAGTTCAAAAAAGAGCTTGATCTCTACAGTCAGATCTCAGGAAGCAGAATCAACCCTCAAAAAAGCAAGGTTTATAGCTGGAACTGTTCAGGAAAAGATCTAGGGGATATAGCCAGACTGCTGGGCATGGAAGATGTTCACGTTTGGGACTCTTTCACCTACCTAGGAGCTCCAATCTTCAAGAAAGGTTCGAAAGCAATCCACTGGACTCCAATCATTGACAAAATTAAAAGGCGAATACAAAACTGGGGCACCAACTGGTTAAATCCAGCAGGCAAAACAATTCTGTTAAAATCGGTGCTCATGAGCATTCCTATATACCAAAATTCTATTCTGCTTGCACCAGTTTCTATCCTGAAAAAAATGGAGTCTCTGATAAAAAAGTTTTTGTGGGAAGGAGGCAAAGGGAACCTCCACCGAATCCACCTGGTGAGTTGGAACAAAATTCAAAAGCCATATAAAGAAGGAGGCCTTCAAGTAAGGGACCTGGAAAAACAAAACCTGCCCATGGGGGCCAAAACTTTGTGGAACCTGATTGCAGGAAAAGATAGTTGGTGCAGCAAAGTCCTAAGAAGGAAATACTTCAACGATGAGACGCTGTGATGCCTGGATAAGCCAATCCCTTGAAAGTCAGGCTCCCCAGTCTACAAGCTTTGTCTGAAAGCCCTGCCACTCTTCCAGCCAAATCTCTATTGGATTCCCGGAAACAGAAAGAAAATAAATCTGTGGGAGGACGCCATCATGGGAGATCAACCTCTAAATCAAAACCCAGGTATAAAAAACATTATGGACTGGGCCCAAAACAATAACTTAAATACCCTTTGGGACATCTCTAGCTGGGAAGAAGACGAAGAAAACATTTGGAAGGCCTGGCACTTTGACAATCTCCCCAACAGGTTAAATGCTGAAAAAGATAGCCTAATGCAACTCCTCCAAGGGAAAGCGCCAGCTGCAAAGAACACTCCAGACAAAAGAGGGTGGGGCCAGCGGTTAGGTAAATACTCAGCTAGTGAAGGTTACAAAGTCTTCCTATCTTCGCCACACGTCGCCCCAAATCCAGCTAGATGGAATTTCATTTGGAACTACCCGTTCATGCCAAAAATAGACTTATTCTGTTGGACTGCTGCCCATAAAAGTATCTTGACTGGGGAAAATTTAAAAATCAGAGGCATGGAGGGTCCTTCCAGATGTCCCCTATGCTGCTCAGAAGAAGAGACAATGGACCACCTCCTCTTAAACTGCCCCTTCTCCCAAGAAGTTTGGTCGGAGGTCCTCCTCCTAAAATTAGAGGACCTTGTTGTTCCCCACAACATCCCTGACCTATTTGCCACTTGGGCCTCTAGCTCTCCCTTTGACCTTCACAAAAAAGACCTTCTCAAATCTATTTGGATATGGGCCCCCAAAGCTATTTGCTGGAAGATCTGGCTGGAGCGCAATAGCCTCATCTTCAGGGATGGAAAAAAGTCTAGCATCAAGATTGCAATCAATTGCAAAGCCCTACTGAGGGAGTTAGTGACAGCCAAGAGCAATCTAAAGAACTCCAGAGATTTGGATCCCCAAGAAAGAAGATGGATGTCCCAATTTCAGTACCCGGAGCCCACGCCCAACACTCCCATTGCAAAAAAGGATAACTGGGAAATACGGCTCGAAGATAATGATTTCCTAATGTGGAGATCCTCTCTAAAAGAAAACATGTTGTTTTTTGACAGAGCCTCCAAAGGCAATCCAGGTCGAGCGGGAGGAGGAGGGATCCTCCTATCGAATGAGAACTCCATCCTAGCCAACTATGCTTGGGGGCTAGGCACAATGTCCAACAACATGGCCGAGGCGCTGGCACTCTAGCAAGGCCTCAAGCTTTCCCATGAGCGGAATTTAAAATTGTTGGTGGTGTTTGGGGATTCCAAGCTAATCCTCCAATCCTTGATATCAAAAAATCTGCCGTCCAATATTTTCTTATCCGCTATAATCCGAAAAATCCTCCTGATAGCCGCTAAATTCCAAGTTATTAGCTTCTTTCATATCCTTCGAGGTCTCAATGGCAAGGCTGACTTGGAGGCCAACAGGGCAACCTCGTTGGACAAAAACGTGCTGGCGGTTAGTGGCAGAGAATCCATTTGCATTATCCCTTAATTTGATGTTGTCAGAGCTCCAATCTGCAGACAATCTTGAGGTCCTGAGAGAGATGCTTTCTCGATTTGGTATTGATCTTCTCAGCTACGGTCAAGATACTCCATCAAGTGCCTTGGAGATCCGTTCCTCTGCCTTCTCCTTTCGTGCTCGTGACCCCTCCAGCTATAATAACAGGCCTCCCAGCATACTCGACGCGCTACCCTCTGTTCAGATCACTAAAGCCCCACATTCGCTGAAGCTTGCAGATCGCCTCCTTGCTCATACTCTCGCGGCCGTCCAGCTCCTCGCGGCCCTTAGTGCGACCCCTGGACTCTGTAGGATCTTCTTCTAATGTGCAAACTGTGGAGGAGCGTCTAGCTGACATCCAGCATTCTTTGGACGCCCTCAAGTTAAAGACAGATACCCAAGAAGTTAAAGGCCACAACCAGTGGAAAGCCTTCGCCAATGAATTGAGCACACTTAAGAAGGACCTCAAAGATTCCAAAGGCAAGCTGAACTACTACAAAGATGTGGTCTTCACTGAGTTCAAAGATGCGGCCAACACCACTGGCAACTTCGGCAATCGAATCACAGCTTTGGAATCAGCAGTAAAAAAGATTCTGGAGAAGTTTAATTAGTTCTGCCTGCCCTCTTCTTTTTGTTATCTTGTTAGCTTCAGGTTTTGTTCTTCCGGTTCAGTTTCTGCAGTTTTTCTTCCTTAAGCTTCCTGCTTTGTCTCCCTCGGTTCTCGAAAGGCCTCATGAGTCTCCATTCTCCTCATGAGCCCGTGCCCTTGGTTTAATGTAATCAGCATCCGGTGGCTTATTCACCGGCTCTTAATCAAACTTCCCCCTGTTATAGTCTAAAAAAAAAAAAACCATAGAAATGATAATAATAAAAAGATTTCATATAAACCTTAAATACACTCATACCTGAGGCTGAATAATGATTTGTGTGACATAAAATATGCAAAAGATAATAAAACATGTGTTTAAATGAGTGATTTAATTGCCAAAAATGATAACAAATCTAGGATCAACAAATATACAAGCAAATTCAACATCTCTCCAGGGGAATTCAAGTCTCCTATTTTCATATTCTGAGAGGCAACAACGTTGAGGCAGATAAGGTGGAAAATCAGGGAGTTAAGCTTGGAATGGGGATGTCCAAGGTAAACGAAACTCCACCCAAATGTTTTTATGTACCTTAAGAAGAAATGCACACTCGAGCGCTTCCATGGGAATCCCAAGTCAATTGTTAAGTCTAATCAGCACCCTATGGTAATCTTGCACACTCAAAGCAAGAAGAAAAACAAAAATTTTACTAAAACTATTGGGAATCCATGGTTAGGGGACTGGGCCCTCCTCCCTCTATCTGGAAATAATGATACGAATCATTATCCTCTATGGATGGCTCCCACCCGGCAAGCCTGGTTGCTAGCAGGATCCTTCATTCTCCAAGTCCATGTGACTGCCTCAATAGTTGGTTTAGGCAATAATTCAACAAAGGAACAACTCGCATGAAACAAGATGAAGCTCTCTCCCTAGGCTTCGTCTCATTCTGCCGTAGAGATCTATGAGGAATCTGACAAGGTCAATGACTAAGAAAATGATGGCATCGAGTCTTTGAACAAGGGTATAATGACTGGATTAGCTACAACGGATAGGGACAAGGAAAAAATCGATATAAAGGCAAAGAACTGTGGAGAGGAGGTTCTGATAGTAAATCCAAGTCAAAACCAGTGTGGAAATTCGCACACGTCTGCAGTCATTATCAAAGATGGTTAAGAAGAAGATAGTTTTAGAGTCCACGATCACATTGGATTTGAGTTGGTCTGGGAAGAGTCTCCCATCGCAGTTGGCAAGCAGAGCAGCGTAGGGGCTATGAATACAATCGAGTAAAATAGTTGTGGAAATTTAGATGAAGCTACAGTGGAACAACCTATCAAAGAAAAGCAAGGCAAGAAGAATGAGCATATCCAACCTATGGGTTCATAATGTATTTTTGTTTTCTCATTTTAGGAGTCTTCTATTTGTTATATCCCTCTAGGGGATCTAGCAGCAGTATTGGGTATAGGAGTATGCTAATGGAATCTATTATCATTTTTTATTCCATAGTATTTATGGTCTCTCTTTATCTTTGTAGGTTACAAATATTCCATTTTTGTAAACTTGGCTGCTTACAGCTTTTTTATTAATACAATACTTTCAAGGCTCCTATTAAAAAAAAAAGTAATTTTACCATTACCTATCTTAATATTAATTTTACCATTAACGTATCTTGATATTAATTTTACCATTAACATATCTTGATATTAATATTACTATTAACGTATCTTAATATTGACTGAAGTTAGCTATGGAATGTAGTCAACCTATGATTGAAATCAAACTTAAATTGAAGGCACCCATTGGATTGAACTCAACCATGGATTGAAGTCAAACTTGGATTGTTGTTAACCTTGCATTGAGGTAATTCTTAAACTAAAGTCAACCTTTCCTAAAATTCAACCAAGTATTGAAGTCAACCTTGCTTACAAGTCAACTATGGATTGAAGTCAACCATGGTTCAAAGTCAACCAACCACTTGTAAAAGTGTGGTTGTGGATTGAAATCAACTATGGTTCAGAGTCAAGCTTGGATTGAACTCAACCATGGATTGAAGTCATTAATGTTAATATTATTACAGGAGTGAAGTCAACCATTCGATTGAATTCAACGTTGTAATGAAGTTAACCATGGATTGAAGTCAACCTTTAATTCAACCTTGGGTCGAAGTCAACTTTGGATTGAAGACAACCATGGATTGAAGTAAATCTTAGTTTGAGGTCAACCCTTGATTGAAGACACCCTTGGCCTGAAGTCAACCAAGGATTGAAGGAAACCATGGATTGAAGTCAACCTTGGTTTGAAAGTCAACCTTTGATTTAAATCAACCTTGGATTGAAGTTAGCCATGGATTGAAGTCATTTATGTTAATATTATTAATGTATTGAATACAACCATGGATTAAAATCATTATTGTTAATATTATTAATGTACTAAAGTTAACCATTGGATTGAATTCAACCTTTGATTGAGGTCAACCACGGATTGAAGCCTTACATTAAAGTCAATTTTGGATTGGAGTCAACCTTTAAGACAAACTTGGATTCAAGTCGACCATGGATTAAAGACACCCCTAGATTGAAGTCATCCTTAACTTTAAGTCAATCATGAATTTATGTCAACCTTTAGTTGAAGTTGACATTTCTTAAAAGTCAACCTCAAATTTGAATAGACCTTAGATTGAGGTTAACCTTGGATTAAAGTCAACCATGGATTCAAGTCAACTATTATTTGAAGTCAACCTTGCTTAAAAGTCAACTATGGATCAAGGTCAAATATGGATTGAAGTCAACATTATATTGGAAAGTCGATTATGGATTGAAGCCAACCATGGACTGAAGTCAACCTTTTTATTGTAGTAAACTTTTGATTGAAGTTAACCTTATATTGAAGTTAACCATGGATTGCAGTCAACCTTGAATTCACCCTTGTATTGAGCACACCCATGGGTTGAATTCAACCTTGTACTTGAGCACAACCATGGGTTGAAGTCAACCACGGATTGATGTCAACCTTGGATTGAAGACAACCTTGCTTTGAAATCAAGCTTGCTTAAAAGTCAACTATGGAATGAAGTCAACATTGCTTAAAATTTGACTATGGATTGTAGTCACCCTTTGATTGAAGTCAACATTGGACTCAAGTCAACCATGCGTAAATATTAATCTTTAAATAAATTCAACCTTGGATTGAAGCCACCATTGTACTAAATCCAACCATGAATTCAAGTCAACCTTGGTTTGAAATCAACCTTGGATATAAGTCACACATGTATTAAAGTCCACCTTCGATTTAAGTCAACTATGGATTGAAGTCAACCTTTGATTAAAGTGAACCGTGCTTTAAGGTCAACTAAAGAGTGAAGTAAATCAGGGATTGAAGTCAACTATGGATTGAAGTTTAGTATCGATTGAAGTGAAATATGGATTTAAGTCAAATATGGATTGAAAATAACTTTGGATTGAAGTCAACCATGGGTTGAAGTTGACCTTGGATTGAAGTCAATCTTGGATTGAAGTCAACCTTTGATTAAAGTCCACCTTGGATTGAAGTCAACCATGGTATGATGTCAACCATGAACTATTATTATCTATGGATTTAAGTCAACCTTGGGTTGAAAACAACCTTAGATTGAAATAAACCTTGAATTGAAGCTAACTATCGATTGAAATCACCCATGATTGAAGTTAGCCTTGGATTGAAGTTAACCTTAATTTGAAGTCAACTATAGATGAAAGTACAGCATGGATTAACGTCAACCTTGCTTAAAAGTAAAACATGGATTGAAGTCAAGCTTGGATTGAAGTAAACTTTGCTTAAAAGTTAACTATGGATTCAAGTCAACCTTACTTAAAATTCAACTATGGAGTCAAGTCAAACAGGGCTCAAATTGAATCAACCACTTTTAAAAATGAGGTTTTGGATTGAAGACAACCACGGCTCAAAGTCAACCTTGACTTGAAGTAATTTATTAAATAAAGTCAACTATGGATCGATTTCAACCATGGATTGAACTCATTAATGTAAATATTATTAATGAAATGAAGTAAACCATAGTGTTGAAGTCAACATTGGATTGAAGGCAACCTTGAACCATTAATTGAAGTCAAACATGGGTTGAAGTCAACCTTTTATTGAAGTCAAACTTAGAGTGAAGTCAACCTTTCTTAAAATAAACTATGGATTGATGTCAACTTTGCTTAAAAGTCAACTATGGATAGAACTCAACCATGGATTCAAGTCAATCATGCATTGAAGCCTACCTTGGATTGAAATCAACCTGACTTAAAATTCAACTATGGAATGAGGTCAACAATGCTTAAAAGTCAATTATGGATTAAATTCAACCATGAATTGAATTCAACCTTGGACTAAAGTCATCCTTACTTAAATATCAACCTTTTAATGAATTCAACCTCGGATTGAAACCAACCTTGGATTGAATCCTACGTTGGATTGTATCCAACCATGAATTGAGGTCAACCATGGATTTAAGTCAACTATGGAGTGAAGTCAACCTTGGACTTAAGCCAACCTTGGATCAAAGTCAACCATGGATCGAAGTTAACCTTTAATTAATGTCAACCTTGCTTAAAGGTCAACTATGCATTGAAGTCAATTATGGATTAATGTCAACCTTAGATTAAAGTTAACTATGGGTTGAAGTCCACTATGGATTGAAGTCAAATATGGATTTAAGTCAAATATATATTTAATTCAATTATGGAATGAAGTCAACCTTCGATTGAGGTGAACCTTACTTGAAATTCAATTATGGAATGAAATCAATCTTGGATTAAAGCCAACTATAGATTGAAGTCAACATTGGATTGAAGTTAATATTGCTTAAAAGTTATTTATGGATTGAAGATTGTTATATTCTATGAAGCATAGGATCATTAGCCTGCGTGAATTCAAATGAGAAGAGAATGTTGTAGAAGAGAGAGAATAATTTATCATAGACTATTCAATTAATCATGACAAAATTGCACACACATGGAGACAAAATTGGAATAATATGACTATATTCATGAATCAGTAAATAATATGGAATACACTGGTTGTACATATAAGAGAATTCAAATGTCTAAGATAGGATTTGAATCTACCAACTGAGACTGACTCCGGAGCTTACTCAGTGTGGATAAATCAACACTGGAGCTCACTAATGCAACTCTGGATAACTAACTTAGTCTACAATCAGTTAATTGATGAGGGTAGGTGAGAAAAGGCACCCACACTCCCTTCAATCATGCAAACTGGTGCTAGGAAAAATTATTGAGATCTAACTGATAGTAACTGGAGCATAATTGAACATGGTTGATTACCTACCAAGGTCAACTGAAGGAGACTACAAGTGGCACTCAAAGTGGGTTCATACCTTGGGGCTCCTAAACTCATGCAATCAGGTACAGTAAGTGGAAGATGTCCCCTAGGTGTGTCCCCCATGCACTATGTTGGGTGTTTTTACTGTCTTAATTAATTCACCAAATATTTAATTATCGACCGAGGTTGGTAAACTTAGAGTTGAAACAAAGTATATGCGAAGGTAGAGGGGTTCTTAGGGTGTCGTGGAAAAAATTTAACAAAGAAAAGATCGAAAGATCTTTCAAAATGAAAAACCAAGTCAAACTCCTAGAAATTCAACTATTAAGGTAATTAGACCGGGACAGAACACTAGACTAGAGCAGTATCAACCTATACTACTCTACTCTATAAACAATTACTGAAAGATAAAGATATAAACAATCAAATAAAGTAAACTATGCTTTATGGTGAAATTAATTACTCAGCTTCTTGATCTAGGAATTAGAAAGTTTATAAACAATTTCAGAAACTAAGGAATTTATCAACTATTGAATATATCTAAGGAATCTAAGAAACTAAGCTATACATGCAATTAACAAATATACAATGATTAAGCTAAATTGTCTAGTTCTATTCTCCTTGAGGATTTTGAGGATATGCATTCATTGTGATCGGAACTGAAGAAGGAGTAGCATCAAAATGGCTTTTAGAAGAGGTAAAGAAACTGAATGGGATTAAATATAATTTAACTTCGACAAATATATGCAAACTAAGGAATGTCCAATTACAGGTGATAGTAAACATTGTGATTTATCCCATAAGCAAATGACTTTTCACTGAAAAAGATGTTATGAACAGCTAATCTATTAATACGGAAACAAAGTTCTTTTAAGGATTACTTTTACAAGCAGACAACTCTTATATGAAATGAATGCATGGAAAATCTAACTTATAAACAAGTAGAAAACTTAATAAAAGAAGCAAGTAGAAAACTTAATAAAGAAAACTCAATAGAAGAAGCAAGTAGAAAACTTAATAAAGAAAAATTGATAAAGAAGCAAGTAGAAAACTTAATAAAGAAAAATCCTCTAAATCCTATTCTACGAATCTTTTCAGTAACCACCCAGTGAAGGGAACAGGTCCTATGCTACGATCAATTCACAAAGTACTAGTGTGCTTCTCTAGAAATTAACATGTCTAACCCTAAACTCAATATACACAAAAATAAATTAAACTAAACTAGAAAAATGTTACAACAATAATGAATGAAGAAATCGGAAACAAAAGAGACAAAACAAAACACAATTCAAAACATACTAAGGTAAAAGGAGGTGAAAGATAGGAATGGAACTTGATAGATACTTTAAATGATATAGACTAAGGTCTAATTACAAAACATAACATAATTCAAAATCCAAAGAAACGGAACTTTAAACAGGCTTAAAACATAATGGGAAATATTAAAGGCTGAACGAAGGGCTGAATGACAGTCTGAACGGGCGGTCCGAATGACGGTCCGTATGAGGAAAACAATGGAAATTAGGAAATAAATGGCCTAGATGATCTAAATATCAGCTGATTTGGTGTATATGAGAATAAGATGCATAAAGGACAGTAATTGAACCTAGTTAATAATTGAAATAACAAAGAGATTACTGGCACTAGTCTATGGTTGTAAAGAGACTATTCCCTATCATGAAATGAAACAAACTGGAATATAACTAAAACTTATCTACAACTAAACAAGAATTGACAGAACTAATTCCAACTACAAACTAAACCTACGATACTAAATTAACTAAATTATATCTAATTGCAAACATAACATTTGACATTAAGCTGAAAGGGAAACTGGAAGGAGATCTGAAAGGAAAACTAGAAATAAACTACGTGTGTGACCCGTTACTTTAATTCAAGAAATAGAAATTATACGAACAGCACAACATAACTCATAATAAAAATATGCTACATGAAACAATGAAATGAACAATATCAACTGACACGAAACCAATTTGCATAATCAAAACATAAAGAGAAACTACTTATATGTGAGAAAGGAAATAACGAAAACACACACAAAAATGGAGGCTACTGGTTGTTGAGGGGCCCTCTCAGCAATCAGGGTACCATTTCAATCAATCGCTCACAAGAACAAGGACATGTATACACAACAAAAATAGAACTTGTATTAACATTCAGAATAGAGTTTTTGTAGAGCTTCTTCTCTAATGTCAACTGACAGATTTACGAACTAGCTAACTAATTGTGCTCTCGCTTGGAGGCGACTATATATAATGTTTACAAGGATGACCGGTCGACCCTTTCAATGGTCGACCGCTCCTAAAAATATTCAACCTTTATGGCGAATAAACAACCATATGACAACCCACAGTCCTCCTCCTTCTCTCTCGCGTGTCAGTTCTCCTCATGCGTGCTGCGGCATATATATTCTCATTGACATGGACTTGGATTGTGGTGTCGAATGGAGAAGGCAGGATGGTGAGCCTTCTCAAAGCAAGGGCCATCGTAACATCAAATGCGTGGACAATAGAACAGCTAAAGACCATTTTGCATTTTAATCATTTGGGAATATGCTGATTAATAGCGCGCGGGCTGATCGGGAGGCTGTATGGCGAGCTAGATATGCTCTGTGCGTATCTAGCATGAATGCATGTCCAATGGTGGCTCGTTTAAAGACTATGATCTGCAAAACAAATTCATATATCAGACATATTTCCAAATATCATATAATTGCTTAGTAAAATCACGAAATAATAAAAATAAACCAAGACTTGCATAATTTCCAAATACATTCGTACCTGGGGCTGAATGATAAACAGAATGACAGTAAATATGTCAAAAAGGTGACAAAATAAATGCCAATATAGTAAATTAATAGCCGAAAATAGTGACAAAAATGGGATCAACACACTAGTGGAGTGATGACAAACTCCTAAACTAGGAACATAAACAATTGGACTATGTGGTCAAAGGGAGGATTAATAATAATCCCAACAAATATAACACTAGATTAAAATCAACATTGGATTAATGTCAAATATGGATAGAAGTCCACCATGGATTGAAGTCAACCTTGGATTGAAGTCAACTATGGATTAACTTCTGCCATGGATTGATGTTCGCCTTGCATTTAGTCAATCTTGGATTAAAGTCAACCTTTCGTAAAATTTAACTATGGGTTGAAGTCAACCTTAATAATTATGGATTGAAGCCACCAATGGATTGTTGAAGTCCACCATGGATTGAAGTCACCCATGGATTGTTGAAGTCCACCATGGATTGAAGTCAAATATAAATATGAATTTATGTCAAATATGGATTTATGTCAAATATAGATTGAATTCAACTATGGATTGAAGGAATCCTTGGATCAAAGCCAACTTTGGATTGAAGTGAACGTTACTTTAAAGTCAATTATGGAATGAAATCAAACTTCGATTAAAGCCAACTATGGATTGAAGTCAACCATGGATTGAAGTCTAACCTTGGATTGAAGTTAATATTGCTTAAAAGTTAGGCATGGATTAAAGTCAACGTTGGATTAAAACCACCCTTGGATTGATTTCAACTATGGATTGAAGTCCACCATGGATTAAAGTAAACCTTGGATTGAAGTCAACTATGGATTGAGGCTCGCTTTGGATTGATGTTAATATTAGGTTAAAGTCAACCTTTTTTCAAAAGGTAACTATGACTTGAAATCAACCGTAATGTTTATAGATTGAAGTCATCCATGAATTGAAGTCAACCTTAGATTAAATCACCCTTGGATTGAAGTCAACCTTAGGTTGAATTCACCCTTGGATTGAAGTCAACCATGAGTTGATGCTAGCCTTGGATTGTATTCAACCATGGGTTTAAGTCAACCTTGGAGGAAACTATGGATTATAGTCCACCTTTGATTGAAGTCAACCATGGTTTTAAGTAGACCTTGGATTGAATTCAACCTTGGATTGATGTCACCCTTGGATTGTAGATTGAAGTCAACCCTGGATTGAATTCAACTATGGATTGATGTCAACTAGTTTGGATTTAAGTCAAATATGGATTGAATTCAACCATGGATTTTAGTCAACCTTGGTTTGATGTCAAGTATGTATTTAAGTCAACCATAAATTGAATTCAACCACTTTTAAATGGGTGGCCATGGTTGATATACACCTTCGACATATATAAGCTATATTAATTTTAAAAAATATGACTTGCTAGTTAGATAATATACAATTTTTTAAGTAAAATCATTGCATATAACAATTTCTATATTGTGTGTTATTTTTAACACACACACACACACACACACATATTATATATAAACAAAAAAGAGGTTTCAACTGAACCAGAAGACATATTGGTACAAAAAATATTCCAATCAAATTGAGCAGTAACATATATCTTTTTGGAGTTGGGATAAAAAAATATTACAAAGAAGTTGTGGCCTTTCAAAGCCCACCAATTACTAAGGGCCCGCGTGGTGTAAATTGTGAGAAAAGTGCTAATTAAAAAAATACATTTACACTTTATTTATCATAAAAAAAGTGGGATGAGTCTTGAAAGACTAAGTACTGGAGCATTATTCTGATTTTGGAGTATGTCGAGGAGAGATGGCATCCTCGTCTTCATTCTTCTCATCTACAATATTCACATTTGAGTAAGAACTAGCAACAAAAACCAAGCTAGCTTCATTCTTTTTAGTCCACGAAGTTTGCTCTACATAAGAACCTTGCTAAGCATTCTTCAAATAATTAAGATTTTTTTCAAAGGCCTTGAATTTACCTTTTCAGAATTCAATCTCAATTTATGTGTTTAGGAGTCTCTTTCTCAACCGATTGACTTGACCCTCCATACAATGCTGATAAATATGATCTATCAACTACTTTCAAACATTGCTTTCCTCACATACCTTATGCCTTTTCACTAAGGCCTGCAAATCAATAACCTTGTTTCTTTTCTGGATGTCCTAGTCAGGCAATTAATCAAGTTGCTCCTTCTTTCCCGTTACACATAAATCTCATCATCATCACGTGATGCGGCCCCAAACATCAGTATTTTCCCAAAATCCCAAGTTGTGAAGTGAAAATACTGGCCCAGACTTCAATCTTGCATATGAAAATCCAGCACCACTTATGCTCTTAAGTCAAAGTGCAGTACCTTATTCAGCACTGCCTACAGTCTCTTAGCAGTAAACAGCGCCACCACCTTTACCTCTTGTTCAAGGTGCGGTTCTGCCCTGTCATCGCTCTGTCTTAGTGAGGAAGAAGCGGTGCCCTTGGTAAAAAGTGAAAAAGAGAAGGTTCCATGAAGCTTCTCGAAGGAAGGCTTCGTGGAAACCTCATCCATAGTCCTGAGGACCACTTGGACTCGAGATCCATCCTTTTGGGATCTCCCTTCCACCTCACCCATCATTTACTCAACCATCCCTATCCACCCAAGGCCTATAAAAGTAGGCTTGTACTCATGGTTTAGGAGGGAGAAAGGTTATGTTGCTGCACTGAAACTCTGGCCAAATCTAGGGTGAGCATAGAAGGAGCAAGTTTGGAGCTTCTGGGGACAAGGTCTTGATTTGTGAAGGAGAAATCACAACACTAAGGTGAAGGTTGTAAGCTCTCTTCTCCATTTTATTTAATACAAAGGTGGTTTCTTTCCCGTAAATATACTACGTTATAATCAAGTATTTTGCTGTTAGATTCCTTAGTAACCGACATAGAGTAGTGGTGTACGTTCTAGTGTTTTTGATCTTGTTATTTGTTTCAGGTGATTTATGCAGGTACACTCTTGAAGAACCTTCACCACAGGAACAACTAAAACTTTCCATTAAAAGACTCATTCCAGATCTCCATAAAATCTCTAGGGAAAGTCTTCCATTCTATTGTCCTTCATTTGTTCTAGATATGAAATATTTAGACTAGAGGAACAACTCTTGTCCGTAGGAGGTGCAAAATTCCTAGCTACAAATCCGGTGACTCCGTTGGGGAAGGACATGTCATACCTTCTGATCTTCCTTGGTCTTTAAACCCTTGTCTGAAATCTAAGCTCTAATTCTTCATTGATCAGATCTACTAACCTGTCTAGTTAGATCTTAGTTTGTATACATAGATCTGTTCAGATTTGAGTCATTCTTACCTTATGTGCTTCGTATTCCTGTCAATTCAGTGATTTTATGCCAGTATAGTAGTAACTTACTTTTCTTTTTCACCATTTCTTTGTTTTCTGACTTCTACAGGGAACCGTGCATGCATAGTGGGAAAGGATCGGTGCCACCGCCTGTGTTCAGTTGTCCGTGAGTGGTGCCACCGTCTGTACTCAGTGATCAGGGAGCGGTGCTAAGCTAGAACCGCACTGTCATCAACCCTTCACACGCGGTGCCAGGTAGGCCTTTTTTCAAGCTTGTTATTTCAAAGTTGGTTTGTTTTTTTCTTTCTGTTTGTGAACTTTTCAGCTTCATAGTAAATATTTGAAAGGTTAAATTCTAGGTCTATATGTGGTAAATGCATGTTTTGTTTTGATTTTGAAAAGGCTAGGTTACATCCATTTTTGTAAGTTCTTATATGCTTGGTTTTCATTGATGAAAGGAGTTTTGGGAAGTTAGGTTTAATTATATCTCTTTCACTGAATTACGTTTTGAAAAGAAATATTTGTGCATCACCTTTGCTTTTCTACTCTTCATTAGTTTAAGAGAGACTTCTTTTTGCTTCTGAAAAAAAGAATTTTTTTTTGTTGAGATCTGCTTGTAATTTTGTTTCAAAGTGAATGTTGGACCATTTATTAGCCTCATAAGCTTTCAACAATCCATACTCTTCTTTTTTCTATGCAATTTCATCTCATCAAAAGAAAAAATATCTCATAGTTTTAAGTTAGATCTTTCTATTCTTGAAGAAAAGTTGAAATAGTGCTTAGTGTGCCTTTAGTGTTCATTGTCTTTCTTTCTAAATAAAGAGATCTCACCTCATTTTCCTACTTTCAAAGATCAATTTATAAGAAGTGTGTTGCTTGTTTGTTTACTCAGGAATGTTATTTTAGTGAGAACTGTTTGGGAAAGTTCTTGGTTTTAAGGCGAAATTGAAAAGAAAAAACACTCTCTCCTTCTCGTAATTAGACATACTAAATGGTAAAGTGAAGAGTTTGCATGTCATAACTGCATGGTTTTACTTTTCTATCATCACTCCATGCATTCACCTAACCGTTCAACTTAAAATTAACGGTAGCTATAGGTTAAAAACCTTAGTAACTTAAGTGATAGGTTAGAGACGTGTTCCAGCGTCGTAAAACGTAGGCGCTGTAATTTATTGCCTGCACTGCAACTTGGGACCTGCGCGGTTCTTCCACATACCGTTAGTATATCGAATGGCCTTTCACGTACCCTTGAGGTATATCGAAAGGTACTTTACGTACTCGATTATATATCGGAAGGCTCCTTGTGAACGATTATGCATTAGACAACACTACTACGGATCTGAACTCCCACGTGCCTTGTGTATATTGGGAGGCCTTCATAGGATTCTTGAGACCATCTAAGAAAATTCCTTTTGACAATCTTGTTGGCACAATACAACGAGAACAACACTCGGGGAGATTACTACGCACATGCCATCCAGGTAGTAGGGTATTCACGTGAGGAACGGTTGATCCTCCTCGCAGTGTTTTACTGTTGGACCCTGCGGTATATAGCGAGTTGCAAAGACTTGACAATCCTAGTGAGGAACCGACTTGTTTCAACCCCTCTTGTCACTTAAGTTTGCTTGTGGCCTGTAGTTTGTGTAGGAGAAGTTTTGTGTGTTTCTTTCTAGTTTTGAAACCCTAGGTTAGGTTTTAGTAAGTGTACAATTTGGCTAAGTTTCAGTCAAGACGATCCAAAAGGAACCAAGGCTTACCACCCGACTTTCCTCCTGCTACAGGGGAGAGCCCAATGGAAGCCGTAGATCAAGGAACTGCAACTGAATCCCATGTGGAAGGAAGCCCAGATGTGGAAAGTGGTGAACAATTCACTGCTTACGTTAATCCCTTGTTCCAACAGCTTCCTATGGCTGACACTCCCTTTCATTCCCCCATAGAAGGTCGTACGGATAGTCCTGTTGAAACTCAATATGGCTCTATTGCTCCTTTTTGGAGAACCTCCATGGGTCAAGCAATTTTTAAATTCGGAGTAACTAGACCTTCTTTTGAGAATCCTCCTCCTGGTGAGGATGAGTATAGAAGAATCCAATCCTCTCTTGATCGCACTCGCAATTTTTTAGAGAGAGTGGAAAGAATTATTCCCTCACCCGCATCTCATAAAGAACCTGTGTCGGCTGTTTTACCCCATCTTTTGGATCCATGGCCTGCTGGATATCGTACACTTGCTCAAATTATGGCTCTTGTTGATGGTTATCCATCTCATAGTGTGACTTCTCATCATCCAGGTCAAACCTCCAACCCTATTCCTGCAGTTTCGCATCCTAGGTCTGTTTCTACCCCTCCCACAACCTCTGTAGCTAGGGGGCAATCCTCAGCTCATATGGCTTCTATATCTTCCAACATCGGGGGGTGACCCCCAATGCAAGTTACGTCATATGTTAGTAGAGTTGTTACTAATACTAGACATTTCTCTGTTGCAGGACAACCCACAGTGGTTGTTCCTCCCGCCAACACCAACATGGTAAACCCTCCATCGAGTTCAGGTCAACCCTAAGGGGCACAACCTGCAGTCATCCAAACTTCTTGGGACTATGCTTACCCAGGGAATCAACCATCCATAGGAAACATCAACTATCAAACTACACCTACAGGGGCTATGTATCATGGATTCCCTTGCCCTGGGAATATGTTTACCCCATGGGGGAAACCTAACTGGTCCTATATGCCAACCATGGTAGGAATGCCTATCCATACTACTGGAGGCTCTGGTGGACCACCTTATGGGGGACCATCTGGGGGAAGTCCACTTGGGGGAGTCCCACCTGGTGGAGGCCCTCCTTATGGCGGACCACCACCTAGCAGGCCACCACCCGGAGGACCACCTCCTAGTGAACCACCACCTTCTAGTGGGCCACCACCTAGAGGACCACCTTTTGGAGGCCCATCCAGTGGGGGGCCACCTGGCAGAGGCCCGCCTAGCGAAGGACCACCACCACCAGGAGGAAATAACCCCCCAGGAGGTCCGCCCCATCAAGCGGATCTTTCGGAGGATCATTTTCAAATCAAGTCGCTCAACACCCTGTGTATCAGTCAACTTACGGTCCTACTGGTATGCAGATTCCCTATCAATATTACCAGTGCATGCAACCTAATTGTCAGCTTCCATTCTTGGCAACTTTGGACTTACCCGATTTGTCCAAGTTGATAAATGACACCATTCAGCGCAATCCTTCGTGGCTCGCCATTCCAGTAAAGTTACCATTGGATATCCCGAAATTCAATGGGAAGCAAGGAGAGGACCCTAAAAACCATGTCATGACTTTCCATCTCTGGTGTTCTTCAAATTATTTAATGGATGACTCAGTTCGTCTAAGACTCTTCCTACGAACTTTGACTGGTATCGCCGCGAAGTGGTACACTGAACTTCCACAACATTCGTTTATGGATTTTAACTCACTGGCAACAGTTTTTTCTGACTCACTTCCAACTTCCCATTCATTATGAAATGGGTACGGACCTTCTAACATCCCTCCGTCAGAACACCTCCACACACATTTTAGATCACATTCATGAATGGAGAAGAAGACGGAGACTTATCAAAGCTCCTATTCCCGGCATGCTATTAGTAGATTGGTTCACTAAATCCTTGTTTCCTCCCATTGCCTCAGATGTGGCTATGGGTGGTGTTGTTACGGAAGAGCAAGCTATCAATCATGCTCAGTATCTGGACCTGGTTTATTCCCAGTCCAGGAATTTGTATGACCTAATCCCGTAAGCTCCTCGACCTAGCACTGACCCTGCTAAGCCACCCGCTGAAACTCCTGTTGACGGGGTTGTAGGTTCAATCCAACCCTCGTCAACAGCCAAACCTTCCAAGCAACCAAGTGCTTCTATAGCTACTCCTTCTGCTCCTACGGTTTTCGTCGAGGTAAATGCTATCCAAAGCACATAAACACCCCGCAACAAAAGAAAAGGTAAAGGTAAAAACAAGAAACCTGAAAACCAACAGGAGAATCTTAAGCCTACGACCATGGAGAATGATAACAAAGGAAAGAGAAATTCCAAGTATCCCTGTATGTTCTATGGTGGTGATCATTTCACGAAAGAGTGCCCTCGTCGTGATGAGATCAGTAAATTTCTGAAGAGTAACCCCACGCCAGCAGTACTTATCGATCCTTTCCCATCTCAACAACAATTGATAAACCATATGTCTAGTTAAGGAACCTCTAGCTCTACCGAGGAAATCAGGATGATGTCCTCAGAAACCATCAATTTAAACACTTGTAGCCAATCATACGACAAACCAGTAGAGAAGAAAGACAAAAATCCTTCTTCCGAAAAAGTTCCTTCCACCAACTCTCCTCCATCTTCATCTAATGGCCCTCTCACCATCGAGAAGCCTAACCTCGATTTGATTTTACGCCCACCTAAGACTACCCTCAGGAAGGTTGTCTTTAATCCCAATGCCCGAGTTGCACAATTTTATAGTGTTGTTCAACATTTAGCTCAGGCACCTTGTGCAATGTCTACCCTTAAGGTACTCCAAAGTTGTCTAACGCAGCGTAAAAACCTGTTAACGGCTTTGGGGGCATTAGACCCAGATAATAGAAACTTGATTCATTTCAATGTGGAGAACTATAAATCCAGATTACCCCACCATCTTGCTTTTCAGATTGAAACTAGAGTAGTTAGGAAAAAGGTCCATCGGACTGTTCTGGATGAAGGAGCTTCAACTTTCATTTTGTCTACATCCTATTGGAAAGCTATTGGCTGTCCTCAACTTACAATGTCACCTACGACCTTAAAAGCTTTTGATGGACGAGGTTTCCATCCCCATGTTCTGTTACCAGCCCTTTCAGTCGAGCTTGGGGGCGAGATTGTTTCCATTCAAGTGGAAGTGGTCAATGCCCCATTGGATTACAATCATCTTAGGGAGGAATTGGTTTTACGCCATGACTGCCGTTGCGTCGATAGTCTTCCGAACCCTCCAATTTCGTCACCTAGGGAAGATCATGACCATCGATCAACTTGACTTTTGTTCACCAGATGTTGCTACCCCAAATACAAATCTGGAAAATAACATCCCTATACTAGGTCAATCCCCTCCTCCTTATCAGTCGATTGGGGTAGGTATGTTGAAGGACTCAACCCTTATGGGAGTATTTCCCTTAGCCCCTCCTAGTATGGAATTGGCAACTGTGAACATGATTTCCACGACTGGCTATAGTTCAAAAGGCAAAGAAGTTGTTGAGTCATCCTCTCTTGGTCCTCATGAAGCACTTTACGATGTTATCCAATCTATTTATGATGCTCACTATGATGATCTCCATTTGATGGCTTCGGATCCTTACCACCTGCCCTACTGGCTAGAACCCTCTCTCCCTACTCTGGATTATCTCTCCCAGAATTTTCTGTCCAATGAGTCCATCATGGAGATTATGAGTGTGGATGAATCTATATGGGAATATCATCATCATCGATCGTCTTTTCTTCCTAATGCCAGTTCGGTAGATTTTGACCTTGTATCTCTCATCATAATTGATCTTGTCAGTAATCCACAAACACCTGTATTATTGCAAGACACAGATTCCGAAGGGAACCTTTGCAACATCACCGAGACATCTCCGATTAACATATCAGTCAAGCCCAGAACTGTAGATCATATCCATGTAGGCCATAACTGCTCGATGGAAGAAACTGAAAGCTTTAGAGCATTATTCAAAGAATTCCATGAGATTTTTTCTTGGACGTATGAAGAAATGCCTGGGATTGATCCGTCCATTGTAGTACACAAGATCAAAACTTATCCCACGGCCAAACCTATCCGACAAAAATTACGTCAAGTCCATCCTAGGAAGGCTGCGACTATAAAAGCCGAAGTAGAAAAACTTATAAAGGCGGGGTTTATTTATCCCGTTCCCTTGACGGACTGGGTGTCTAATATTGTTCCTGTGACAAAGAAACAGGGCACTATTAGAGTCTGTATTGATTTTCGAGACTTAAACAAGGCTTGTCCTAAGGACAATTTCCTGACTCTGCATATCGATCAGATCATCGATAACTGTGTTGGGAGTGTCATCTTTTCATTTATGGATGGATTTTCTGGCTACAATCAGATAGAGATCCCACCCGTCGATCAGCACAAAATGACATTCATTTGCCCATGGGGAACTTTCGCATACCGAAAGTTACCTTTTGGCCTAAAAAATGTTGGAGCTACATTCTAGCAAGCCATGTCCTATGCTTTTGACGACATCAAGCACATTGTGGAACCGTACCTTGACGATCTCCCTACTCACTCACAATAACAAGGACCATCTTTGACATCTCAGGGACATTTTCCTTAGATGGCGTCATTATAATATACAGCTAAACCCACACAAATGTGTCTTCTGTGTTGAGACTGGACGCCTTCTTGGATTTGTGGTTTCCAAAGATGGCATCTGGATCGATCCTTTGAAAATTGTTGTTATCCTGGCCTTACCTTCCCCGACAAACATTAATGAGCTCCAAAGTTTGCAAGGGAAGGAAAAATTTCTTCATCGTTTCGTGTGTAACTTTGCAAAAAAAACACACGGTTATATGCGTCTCCTGAAGAAGGACACTCTGCTCTTCTGGGATGACCAGGCCCAATGAGCTTTTGATAATCTGAAGCATGCTCTAACTCATTCACCCATGATACACCCCCCTAGATTATTCAAAAGATTTTCTGTTATATGTTGTTGCCTCCACTACTACCATTGGAATGGTTTTAGAGCAAGAAAATCCCAACATCCAAGAACACGTGGTATAGTACCTGAGTAAGAGTCTCATCGACTCTGAAACACATTATTCGTGTGTGGAGAAGTTAGCTCTAGCTACAGTCATTGTTGTACAAAAGTTTCGTCATTACATCCTACTTCGTACTACAATTGCACTCACAGATCAAAACCCCATGTACTACATCCTAACTCGTCAGGTACTGGGGGGCAAATATTCCCATTAGATCGTCATCCTATAGGATTTTGATCTTGAGTTTGCCAAGGCTACTTCAAAAAAGTCCTTGGTTTTCACGGAGTTGATGTGTGACCTTCCATGTGCTTTGACAGAAACTGAACCCAATGATTCATTTCCGTATGAATTTTTGTTCTTGATAAGCAGAAATGATCCATGGTATGGAGATTTGATCATATATCTCCAAACTCAGAGACTTCAGCCCAACCTATCTCGTGATGATCGTCGTCGTATCCGTCACCATGCAAAGTTCTATCGCATCTTGATTGATACATTGTATAGACGTGGTATAGATTCCATTCTTCGATGATGCCTTATGCATGATGAGGCTGAACAGATTCTCAATGACTGCCACTCTGGAGCATGTGGCGGTCATCTTTCTGGGATGGCTACAGCCCAGAAAATCCTTCGAACTGGGTATTTCTAGCCTTCGATCTTTAAATATTGTCATGAAGCGATCATGAAATGCCCACCCTTCCAGCATTTTATCCAAAAAAGTGCACCCAGCCTGCTCCTTTACACCCCGTCATTGTTGTTGGCCCTTTCGCCAAATGGGGTATTGATTTTATGCATTGTAAGCCTACCTCAGCCTGGGGGCATGGTTACATTATCGTAGCCATCGATTATTTTACGAAATGGGCTGAGGCAATGCATACATATGCAGAGGATGATAAGACTGCCGCCCTCTTCTTATTTAACCATGTGATAGCTAGGTTTGGAGTTCCACAGGCTATAGTCACTAACCACGGATCTCATTTCCAAAATCAGATGATGGCTGAGTTAAGTGCTAAGCTGGGTTTTCTCCATGAAAACTCAACTCCATATTACCCGCAGGCTAATGGCCAAGTAGAAGCCATTAACAAGGTCTTGAAAACCATGCTGTGTAGGATGGTTGGAGATCACAAATCCAACTGGCACTTGACTCTCTTTTCAGCACTTTGGGCTTACAGGACTTTAGTAAAAACAACGACTAGTTTTACACCCTTTCAGTTGGTCTATGGACTAGAAGTTGTCCTCCCTATCGAGCGTCGAATCCCGTCACTTAAACTCGCTGTAGAACTTCTACCAAACACTTCCACCAAGGAAGAGATATTTTTATACCTAACTAACCTTAACAAAAGCAGAAGAGATGCTACCTTGGCCAATGAGGCACACAAAAAATGCGTCAAGGAACACTATGATAAATCTATTCAGCCTCGTGTTTTCAATGAAGGTGACCTAGTCCTGACTTATGATCAAAGACACGATAAACTAGGGAAGGGAAACTTTGAATCCATGTGGTATGGTCCCTTTATCATTAGCAAGGTCTTTGAAAAAGGGGTTACGAGCTCGTAGATTATGATGGGATACCCTTCTGGCAACCTCGCAATGGGTTGTACCTGAAGAGGTACTATGCTTAAGTTATTTTAGTATGGTACCTTGTATATATGTACATTACTTGACTTGTCAGTGTGTTTTAGAATTTTCAATATGGTTTGAGTTTGTTGTCCATGATGTTTATACCATGTTTTGGTTATGTAGATTGAATGGATTTCTATGGTTTCGCTAATGGTGCTTGTCATCATACCTTGAACCTCGCTTCAGCAGCTTGGGTATTGTATTCCCCAGCTCATGAGTTCATCAGTTTAGGACCGGTTTGCATTAGTCCTGCTACCAACAACATCGTCAAGTATCAGGCAGTGATAGGCTTACTAACCAAGGCTACATCTCGGAACATCCATGATTTGGTAGTATTTTTTGACTCTCAGCTAGTGGTTTGTCATTTAAAACATGTTTACACCATAAGGATCCCCACACTTCTTTGTCTCTTCCGAAGAGTGCGTTTATTAGAGAGGTCATTCGATTTTATCACTTACAGGCATATCCCTAGGTTTGATAATATTATTGCAGATGCATTAGCCAATTACATTATAGACTGGTATATTTCCCATTCATAACATTTTAATAAGATATGGTCCATTGTAACCTAAAATAATATGAAAACATAAAACTCATGTAAATACATTTGATCCATTTGAAAACACATGTAAGACACCGGAACCGAGTCTGTATATATATATAAAGTGATTTTTTTTAAAATACAGTCACAAGACCTCATCTAAAGCATTGTGGCTTTCAGGTATACAAAATGATACAAAATCATGAAGCTAGTTAAGCTTTCAGGGATACATCATGTAGACCACCTAGTGATGCTCGTGGTAGCACATGATAGCCCTTGCTAATCTACGCAGCAAGCGTCTAAAGCGACCTGATAATCCCGCTGTATGCCTCTAGAACCTCTTAGGGAGGTCATCAATAGCAACGCTCGGGATATCTAGGGTCAGGTGATCCAGGTTCTCCTCTAGCTCCTTGAGCTCATCATCACCTATGTGAACAAAACAAGCTCTTGCTGGCCTGTCCATCGGGGAGGATCCCCCAGGCCGTGCATCACCAACATCTGCATGCAAACATTAGGTCTTGTTACCATCCATAAAAGTCATAAAACATAAAAAACTATAAAAACATGATCAACATCTTAGAAATTGTTTCTTACCAATGTCGCCCCACTGAGCACCAGGTGGTAGTGGTAGATCGGGATCCCCTCTGGAGTCGGTCCCAGCCTAGGAATAATTCTCAATCATGAGGATCTGATCACTCAACCAATGGAATAATGGAGCCTCGAACTTAACCTTGGCCCCGCCACCTCCTATGTAGGCCATAATCTCCACCCACCGCAACATGCGGGGGTGTCTAGCTCTAATCTCAGTGAATACCACCTAGGGCCTCAGGAGAGGAACCCTATCAAAGAAGAAACATGTTAATATGATCTCATACCCAAACTGCTTCAGCTCTCCTTGCCAACTTTTCGTCATCTGATCTTTGAACACAGGTAGCAGCGCCTCGGCCCAGTTGAAAACCGTGGGTGCCATGGCCTCCAGGGCATATATCATATGTGTCCAAGATGCTTGGTGGGGCCCTTGGCTCCCAGCCACCCTCTACATAGTAAACAAGATGGTTCGAAGCGGTAGATCCATCACATCCTTGATAAGGATCTTCTTACCTGACATTTTTGTTCCAGGATAACAATGGCGATCAATAAGTTCCTGTGTAGTAATTTCCCCTCCTCGGGAACCAGTCAGAGAAATAGGAGCCCCTCGTCTAGATAGCCCCATCAGGAAATAAATGTCCTCCGCCTCCATAGTCACAATATGAGGTCCCACCTCAAAATACTGTTGTTCTGGATTCCACATCCGTAGGATGTACTCCAATAATCGTGCATGTGAAAGCATGCTAGGAGCACAAAAGAATTTTAGGATGCCACAGCCTCTTAGGGCAGCTGTAAACTCGTATTTCTTGCAGCACGGGCATCATCATCGTCATCATGTTGCCTCTCCTTCCAGGTCACCATTTTTATCAAATAACCTGTAAAAAACCATTAATGAGCCATTTAGAAACACATCCAACCATGTAAATTGCTTGAAGACTCTTGTTTTGACCGGGGCTTGTGTTTTTGGGTCCTCATGGCCAACACCACACATGTCTCTTTAGAACAGAGCGGTGCCACCAATTGAGCAAACCTGAAGAAACACGGTTTTTATCGAGCACCGCGATTCCCGCAAAGGCCAAAAGCGGTGCCCGACTTGCATTTTTTAGGTTTTCCCTTAATGCTCCAAAACTCAAACAAAAAACAAAAATGAAAACCATGGAAAGGAAGAGGGGGTTTCTAGCTTTTACCTGGATCCGACGATGCGAAAAAAGGACGGGCGATGGCTCCACAATCTTTGATTGAAATCTGCACTCCAATTCTCCCAAAATGCTCTTCAAAGTTTGGTAAATGGTAAATGGTTTGGATTTTACTATTTACTTAGCTTTTATAAAATATTTTAGGGTTTTTTTTATATTATTTTAATGCTTTTAAAACCATTTTTATTTAAAAGTACCCTTTATATAGTTTATAAAAGTCGTTTTTTATACTTTTGGGAGACTAATAGCTTTTTTAAAAGTTTTGTAGGTACAGGGATGAACGGTATTGTCTATGGGGAAGTTCATTTTTTGACTTATTCGTACTTATGAAAAATGGAAAAGGTCCTTGAGCGTTCATTTCGACAATTTGATCATGCTCCATAAACCCAATATCAAAGTGCTGAGTCTTTTTTCTGATTCTTTTTAGACTCGTAAAAAACCATTTGTCGTAAAGAGGAACCTAGTGGAGTATTCTTTAAACTCTTTTCGAGCTCCCTAAATATGAAAAGATTGTCGAGCGAACTTGTCTTCTTCATGCTCATAAAAGTACTTGAAGAGTCATCCTTTCGACGTTAGTTTATCTCTTTTTTTGTTCGAATTGACTAATTACAAAAAAGGACCTTCTGGAGTCTTCTTCTATTTTCGTTCAGACTCTCTAAACATGAACAAAGCCAAGTTAACTTTCAATGGACTCGTTAAATCAAACAATAAGAGACCCTTTTTTGGGAATGAACCCCTCCTTTCTCAGGTTCCTGAAATATATGAGAATGGACTTGTCTTTGGAACGAGTGTTTGTTACCCTCTTTGGACTCGTAAAAATGAAAAGAGGAACTCATCAATCATGATGGAGAAATTAAGGGAAGGGAACAATTTCATTTTGTGAATAAGATGGCAGTTTATAGTCACCTTTGAACATGGCACTTGTCTACATATCATTCAGTCAATTGGGTATTCATGTTGTCTCTGAGTCGACCCACTTTCATGAGTCATGTCACTCCTTTGAGTCTTTCAAAGAATGCATTGTCCATTGTGTTCCTCCTCGTTCAGTCAATGTTGCCAAGTCTTTTTGTTGTGCTGCCTAATGTTCAAAGGGGAGTCGAAAACTTACCTCTGTAATTAAAACAACCTTTGTGTCAATACCTTTTGAGTCAGTCCTATGGTTACATCATCTACAACATTCCAGAACTTTGTTCTAAGTTTCGTGTCGTCGATGTGGGATTCATAATGGCCTTCCTTCGACTAGACTATTCCTACCGACATCAACTCATCATCCAGGAATTAGTCTTAGAAATAAGTTTAGTACCTTGAGATCTGTATGCCTTAATGACAGATTCTCTCACTCTCGACATAGGTTCACATCATTGGCCTTTGACCGATAGATTCAACTGAGTGTTCGACACCAAATCATTGACTCACACTCAGAAGATTGTACTAAGAGTACCTTGGGAATTAGTGACATCAATGGTGATCTCCCTCGCACTTGTTAATGGTTCACATCATTGACCGATAATCAAGTGGTTTCGACCATGTTTGAGATCAAATCATTGTAATCACATGGATAGAATCATACTTTGTGGAAGACGAGACAAAGACCCTAGGTATCTGTTAAAAGCGCTCATTGCTTTTCCCCAAGTTGCGATGGAGTATATTACATGATTCTTAGCATGGATTGATATTTGTATGGTCGTGGCTATGCTCAAACTTGTATTCAGTTGACATAGATCTACAGTGTATTCCTGGAATCTATGTCCCAAGTTTGAGTCCTCTATCACATGGATCTATGTTGTATTCTAGTAGCCATGTTTGTTCATCTCTCTCGTGGATCTGCCTAGTATTGGTCTGCAGCTATGATGAGAAGACATTTGATCATAAGTCAAAAGTATTGATGTATTGCAGATGCCTGGTTGATGATGCTCTCCGATCAAACGATTCCTTGCTTTGAAGTGATAACTTGCTCTTTCAAAGCTCTCACCTATCGTATCCCTCTAGCCTCATGCTTTGGGGGGCATTTTGTTACACATAAATCTCGTCAGCATCATGTGATGAGGCCCCAAACATCAGTATTTTCCCTAAATACCAAGTTGTGAAGTGAAAATACTGGGCCAAACTTCAATCTTTCATATGAAAATCCAGCACCGCTTCTGCCCTTAATTCAAAGCACGGTACCTTATTCAACATCGTCTATAATCTCTTAGCAGTGCCACCGCCTTTACCTCTTATTCAAGGTGCGGTCCTGCCCTGTCACCACTCTGTCTTAGTGAGGAAGAAGCGGTACCCTTGGTAAAAAGTGAAAAAAAAAGAAGCTTCCATGAAGCTTCTCGAAGGAAGGCTTCATGGCAACCTCATCCCTAGTCCTGAGGACCACTTGGACTCGAGACCCATCCTTTTGGAATATTCCTTCCACCTCACCCACCATTTACTCAACCATCCCTATCCACCTAAGGCCTATAAAAGCAGGCTCATACTCTATGGTTGAGAAGGGAGAAAGGTTATGCTGCTGCACTGAAACTCTGGCCAAATCTAGGGTGAGCATAGAAGGAGCAAGTTTGGAGCTTTTGGGGACAAGGTCTTGATTTGTGAAGGAGTAATCACAACACTAAGGCGAAGGATGTAAGATTTCTTCTCCATTTTATTTAATTCAAAGGTGGTTTCTTTCCCGTAAATATACTATGTTATAATCATGTATTTTGCTGTTAGATTCCTTAGTCACTGACATAGAGTAGTGGTGTATGTTCTGGTACTTTTGATCTTGTTGTTTGTTTCAGGTGATTTATGGAGGTACACTATTGAAGAACCTTCACTATAGGAACAACTACAACTTTCCATCAAAATAATCATTCCAGATCTCCACAAAATCTCTAGGGAAAGTCTTCCATTCTATTGTCCTTCATTTGTTCTAGATCTTAACCATTCAGACTAGAGGAACAACTCTTGTCCGTAGGACATGCAAATTTCATGGCTACGTTGCCTTTGTCCAATTCGATTTTCAACAAAACAACATACTAAAGTGGAGTAAAACTGATATAATGGGACTTGGACCAAATTCCATTGGTAATGGTTATGAGGGGTATCATACATATGCCACAGTATTGATAATATACGATTAATAAAACCTCACCACACACACTTTATTTGTTTCCAACTTACAACAACGGTCGATACTACCGATAAAAAAATCAACAGGACGAAGGAAGAAGATACCAAGCTCAATGAAATGGAAAACAGAGGTGAGAGGTAGGGTTGGAGGATCCATGGCGAGTAGAGGTTAGTATCACCTGTACGGCGAGGCTGTATGGTCTCGTGTCAGACTTGATTCACCCCTTTAGATGTCAGACAACGTTTTGTTGGATTGCTTTGGGGGTTGTTCAAGGTTGCTATCACGGTTGGTCTTTTTACGGGGGTAAGATTAGGGTTTCTTAATTTTCACCAGACAGCTATGTAGGGTGAGAATATTCTAGATTATTCTATTGAAACACTGCAGGATGGGGACATCTGGACTCTAACAGGCGATCGTGATGAGGTGGAGATCACTTCTTTTCTGAGGGTAGTTGAAAGGGCAGAGGCGTTCTGGGATCTCTCTATTGGATTTTCTACTGAACCCTTCTGCTCGGGAAGGTTTTTGGGTTTTGCAAGAAGCGGGGAATGTGGATCCATTTCTTCATGGGTCGCAGTGGGTAGAATCATTAGTGATAAGCCCTTCTCCGCCTATGGTGGGTGGTGCTGGAGATTTTCACCTTGAAGTAGGTTAAGATAAGGCAGAGGCCTTGGTTAGACTAGTTCTATCCACGGTTCTGTGCTATGTGGTCTTCGATGGGATTGCAGGGGGTCAGCCAGAGCGATTGCCACCCTCTGTCGAGAAGAAAGGTGATCATGGGCCTGGATGGGAGGGTGGGTTAGGCCTGGGGAACAAATCAGTGGAGGCAGACAGTTCTGGGAACCATGGGGGGTGAACGAAACCTAAAAAGAACTGGATTCAATAGACTGCGGCCATAAATTATTATTTGGATGAGGATATTGAGTGGCAGGAGGCTGCTCACATGGCGGAGAAGACTCTGGTCGATTGGGTGTTCGGGCGAACTTTCATCAAACGGACGGTGGTTAGGTGGGTGGAGGAAAACTGGCGAACATTTCTTGGTTTGATCCTGTGGGTGGTTAATCTGGCTTATGGTTGGTTCACTTTTCATTTTGTTGAGACAGAAATGGTTCACTTGGTCCTTTCCCACAACTGGTCCCTCGATCACACTCCTTTGTTTCTCAAACCTTGGAATCCCATGTTTGATGCGAGCAGGGAAAGAATTGATGCGATACCGATTTGGGTTCATTTGTTAGGGCTTCCTCTACATTACTAGACTGAATTCCACTTTTGGAACATTGGGAATCTACTTGGTCATTACTTGGAAGCTGATCTCTCTTTTAGAGAAACTTTACAGCAGCGGGTTGCCAAGATTCTGGTTCGTCTGAATGTAAGGGAGGGTTTTCCTGGAGAGGTGATCCTCCGGAAAGGACTCTATCGTTATCAGTAGGCTCTGGACTATGAAAACCTTCCTTTTCGTTGTCGCTGATGTCATGATTATGACCATCCGATTTCAAAGTGCAAGCTGGTGGTGCGTACTTTAAATGGTCGTCGTCGACAGTCGAGTGGAAGGAATGGGGGCTCGGGAACCCCATCAATGTCTATGCCCCCTATGGAACAAACAAAACAGCCCATGGTGGTTTTGGAGGCCTCAACATGTAATGTAGAGGATGTAGATGCTTTGTTGTTGGTGGTTTCGGGGGCTTCATCGGAACCTATGCTGTTGAAGGGTCTTCCCTTCCCGGGTAATATCTCACTTCTCACGTCACAGTATCTGATTCTTTTTACTAATTTTGTTAATCTAAATGGTTCACAATGGTTGAAGAGTCTCAAAAACCTGCATATTTCCTGGCTCAATCAGTTAACAATTTCTATCTATGTTACAACTTTATAGGAGTCTAGCTTGTCGATCCCTTTGGAAGCCCTCTCAGACTTGTCTTCCCAGGTCACCCTTCCCCTTGTAATGACTCCTCAAACCCCCCCAGACTCCACAATCGTGATGTATGTGGTGCCTTCATAAGCTATCTCCCCGATCAGAGAGGAAATCCCCACATCTCCTCCCCCGGATTCTCCAGATACGAGTTATTTTCTTCGGTCTAGATTAAAGAATACGGGGGCCTTGGTTTGGACCCTGGCAATGCACCCAAGGGCAGAGATCGTCGATCTCATTTGGCAAAGGCTCAAGCTAGAGAAAATAAAGACCTGGCGGAAGGCAAACAACAATCCATTGAACGGGAGCTTAGAGAGGTGCGTGCCCATCAAAGAGGGTGGAGATGAAAATCATGTCCTTTAATGTGCGGGGTTTGGCCGGTCCCCTTAAAAGATCGACACTCAAACAGGTGGTGAGTTTGGAGCACCCTGATATTATTATGCATCATGAGACTTAAGGTATAGGCGACGTGGTGAAAGAAAGATTGGAGAGTTTGTTCCATGGCTGGGTTTTTGCGACGCTGGATGTTAGAGGTCGCTCAGGCGGTTTGGCTGTGGGATGGAATGTGAGAACTGTTGAAGTTACCTCGCTATGGGGTATGGAATCTGTTTTGGGATTAAATGTCCAGCTGTTGGATCTACAAACCACTTTCATAGTGGTCAATATTTATGGCCCTTACCTAAATAGGGCCCCTTTCTGGGAAGGCCTTTTCAATAATCCTCTCCTCAAGGGAGAGTCGATGATATTGGGAGGATATTTCAATTTTCCTTTGGGTCAAGCAGAGGTTTGGGGACCTCATGCACGGGCCGACATCTTGACTGTTTTTTTCACTGAGAAGCTGGTTGAGAGGAACTGGCTCAACATTGAGCCCATTAATTTGAAGCCTACTTGGAGGAACAATAGATGCAGCGATGGTTGTGTGGCTAAGGGGTTGGACATATTTATGGTGATAGGCCAAGTGGTGGATATGATTAATTATCTTAGGCAATGGGTTGGATATGGAGGGCTCTCGGATTAACTTCCCATCTTTCTTGAACTTCGGAACGGTCCTTCACAGCCTCCTAGCCCCTTGAAGTTTAATAAGACATGGCTAAAGGATGAAACCTTCACAAATCTGGTTTCAGCCTTATGGATTCCTATTATCCCTGAAGGTGTGCGATCAACTACTTTTCAGTTTACAGAAAACATTCGAAGGGTGAAAGGGGTTATTAAGGAATGGGCGATGGAAAAGAGAAGGTGTGAAGATAGTGAATTGAAATTAATTAAGGAGGAGATTTCGTCCATTCTGGATTCGGATGGGGGGCGCTGCTAAGCCAGGAATTGAAGGCTCACCTTTCCAGGATTGAAGGTAGACGAAAACATTACTTTTGGACAGGGAAGAGACTTGGCGTTTGAAAAGTACAGCCTTATGGCTGGATAGTGGAGATGACAACACCAAATTCTTCCATGTGTATGCTAGGGGGAGGAAAGCCTTCAACACCATTTGGAGTCTAAAAGATGAGCAGGGGGTTGCTCAAAATTCTTTTGAGGATAAGGCATGCATTGGGGTTGCACACTTCAAGAACCTTTTCAAGGCTTCTCCCTAGATAACACTTGCTGCAGTCATCAGGGTGGCGCAGAAATTTCCCAGGTTTGTGTATGAAGAAGACAATGCTAACTTGATGGAGGTTTTAGTGAAGATGAACTAAAGCTTGCTCTATCCAGCTTTCAAAAGGATAAGAGTCCAGGCCCGGATGGGTGGACTATTGAATTTTTTCTAGGATTATATGAACTTATTGGGGGTGATTTGTTGAAAGTTGTGGAAGATACACGGATGTCAGGGAAGTTACCAGCCAATTTTAATTAAACTTTCATTACATTAATCCCTAAAGTCGATAATCCCTCAAATTTAAACGACTTTAGACCAATATCTTTATGCAATTGTGTCTATAAAGTTGTCACGAATATTATTGCCCGCAGATTCAAGAACATTCTTTCCAAACATATTTATGATGAACAATTCAGGTTTCTTGAGGGGAGACAGATTCATGAGGCCATTGGAGTGGCTCACAAGGGTATGCACAGCATGAAGACAAAAAAGCTAAAAGGGGCCATATTGAAGATCGATCTATCCAAAGCATATGATAAGGTAATTTGGTTATATATTTGTATGCTTCTGACTCATCTTGGTTTCTGCATCGATTTTATCAAATGGGTCATGAGCTGTATCACAACAGTCTCTTTCTTGGTTCTGATTAATGGGGCGGCATCCCCATTATTTCATGCTGGGGGGGGTTTACACCAGGGTTGTTTGTTATCATCATTCCTCTTTTTACTGGTGGCTAAAGGTCTTAGCAGGGCCATTATGGAAGCAAAACTTTAGGGATATCTTTTGCGCATACAATTATCACCAGTTCTATCCTTGACCCATCTCTTGTTTGTGGATGACATCCTTATTTTTTGTTCAGGATCGGTGAGAGATACTCATACTCTAAAATATATTATGGCACTCTTCAATTTGGCAGCTGGGATGGAGATTAATGAGGGTAAGTCTTCGGTGACTGCTCATCTTTTGACAGTGGAGGAAACTCGGGAACTTGGAAGAACTTTTCCTTTCTCGTCGATGGGCTTGGATGCTGGTTTAAAATACTTAGGGTTTTGCCTAAAACCAAATGACTATCTTAAACAGGACTGGTATTGGCTCATTGAAAAATTGGAAAAAAAACTGACACTCTGGAGTCATTAGTGGTTATCACGGGCTAGCCGTTTGGTCCTGGTGAAATCAGTGCTAGAAGTTATTCCAGTTTACTGGATGTCACTTGCCTGGATACCAATTAGCATTTTGGAAAAGGAAAGACGAATTTGCTTCAGATTTTTGTGGAGTGGCAAACAGGAGGCTATGGTGACTCCTTGGGTCCACTGGGAAAGGATAGCGGTTCCGAAAGGTCTGGGTGGTTGGGGCCTAAAGAACATCTTTCTCTTTTCCAGGGTGCTTGCAACAAAGGGGGGCTGGAGACTTATCGGTTCAAAAAATCTTTGGTCACAAGTTATGATTCAAAAGTACCTAGCTCCAGACTCTGTGGAATAATGGATTCAGAATCCTAGGAAAACTCGTGTTGGTGGATTTGTCATATGGAAAGCAGTTGTGAAATCTTTTAAGCTTATTGGCTCAAATCTCGCACGGAACGTGGGAAATGGGAGGCGAGTTTGGATTGGGGTGGATCCATTGGTCGGAAGTAATCAAAATCATATACTTCCTATTCGAACGGTGGAGGCTTTGAGAGAGCAAGATATCATATATCTTTCTCAGCTTGCAGCTCCAGGACAGGCGCAACGTTGGTTTCAATCATGGTTATCGGCATCGACTTCTGGTCATGATACTACTGATGAAAGAGAACTTGGAAGGTACATTGGTGAATTGAATCGAGCTCTTATTCAAATGAGAGACAGTTTGGATGGTTTAGTTTGGGGTGTGGATCCAAGGGGTGTCTATACACAGAAAGGGGGTTATCTAAAACTCAGTGTTGATATTCTCCATAAAGAACCAGAAAGGTGGTGGAAGAAGTTGTGGAAGATCAACAGTCCACCAAAAACTAGACTCTTCTTGTGGTGCGTTTTGGAGAATAGGGTCCCTACATGGGATAATCTTCAGCATGAGAATTTTAATGGGCCTGGGTGGTGCATTCTTTGCAAGAGTGCAAATGAATCGGTACATCACCTATTTTTACAATGTGCATTTATAAAAGTGGTTTGGGTCGAATGTGTGAGAATTTTGCGGGCTCCCTGTGTGTGGGAGGGGAATACCATTTTACAAGCTTGGTTAGATTTGAAGGCAGGGTCAGAATCGAGATTGATGGAGGCTTTGCCTTTGTTGGTTCTCTGGAGTGTGTGGTTGGCATGTAACAAATTTTCCTTCCAAGACAAAGCCAGTATGCCTGCTATTATTTCCAGTAATGCGTGTGGTTATCTCAGTGCTTATCCACAACATATCAAGGCTAGCAGACAGAGCGAAGTGCTTGCTGTGGAATTAGACAGGTCAAAGTCATGGGGTTTCTCTGATGGAGTGGCACATAATAACATTTGTGGGGCTGGAGATCTTTTATATTTATCAGAGACTCATTTCTTTGAGTTATCAGCTGGGTTGGGGGAAGGAAGTAATAACTTTGCAGAAATTATGAGCCTTAAACTCCTTTTGGTCTTTGCAGCATAGAAGGATGTTAAAACTCTTCATTTCATGGGTGATTCATCAAATGTTATAAATTGGATGAATAGAACACAACTTTACAGTAATATTAGACTTGAGAACATCCTTCTTACAGTTAGAGAGATCCTGGACACATTTGATGAATTCACATGTCGTCATATTTTCAGGGAAAACAACATGGCAGCGGACTCAGCTTCAAAGGCGGGAATGCAATTGGTAATGGGTCAGTGGCAGATTAAAGAGCACATCAATGGAAGCATTCTGGATAATTTTCATAGACCATTTATTGAATGAACTTTTGTTTTGTTGCTGTCTACATCACTCTACTATTATGAGGCAGATATTATACTTTGTTATATATTTGGTTTTTTGCTCTGATCTTATTGGTATTGAACTTTCTGACAATTTTCTTACATAGATTTTGGATTACTGTAACAAGGGGACAAAGTTTTTGCTCAGAGTTTATTATAGCTACTCTACAGAACCTTATGGGTTTTGCACCAAAAGACTGTTTATTTTTTTACAGTCGATAGTTCCTTTTTTGGACAAGTTTGGATTAGACAGTTTTTTTATGGCCATCATTTCTATGAGATGGGTCCTTTGTTGGATGATTTTGTTTTTCATCACAGAAGCTTTATGCTATCATTGAAATACACTTTGTATCAAGTGTATCTACAAAATGTAATTTTGTTTGAAGAAATAAAATTACGCTTTTTTTCCAGGAAAAAAAATGATCAATACTACCAAGAATAACCATTACATTCGAGACATAATATTAAACCCTAAAATCTAAAGTTGAAAAGGAGTAATATAAATACAACTCCAAAAGAGACTCTGAATTCAAGCATAACATATCTAACCAATATATGCGATATAGCATACACAAACACTCGCTACATGATAAATCTTTAGGAAACCATAAAAACTCATAAGGGCGAGAGTTCAAATTCTTATCTTGAAATAACAAACAACTGATAAAATATGTTGTAGAGATGAAGCACATATTCCCTACCTCGTAGATACATTCCACGACTGAGACGACCAAAATTTTTTACTGCTACCTAGCACGCAGACCCCTCACATAGAGTTATTACTATTCTAGTTATCCAAATGATAAGGCATACAACACATCCATACAAAAACATACCACGAACCATACTCGACCATGTAAACAAGCTTAAATGGATATCGAACGACTTCCATTAATTTTACATTAATCTGCCTTTGATTGATAAGTACTAGAGACATCATGCACCCTAAATAAAATGCACAGAAGAGAGATTACCCACAACAATTCTCACGCTTGAGCTTTCTTTCAAGCCTGCGACCACTACAACAATTTAATGCAAATACTTGATTAACCATAATATGCATGGGATCAACCTGCCACACTGTTTGAAGAGCACCGAACTTTTTTTTTGGACAGAAATGGTTATGTTGTATAATAAGCTGAAAAAATGAGAAAGATACAACGAACTGATTTTTTGAAAAAACCAGTTTCTAAAAGTCTGCAAATTCTCCTACAAACATGTCCGAACATTCCCTTAGTCAAAGAAACAACATCCTAGCATCCTAAGGAGGGAAAGCTGGGGATAAAAAAAGATTGACCGAGAACTCATTCTTAGTTAATCCCATAGACTTATTAGCAGCCTGATCCGCCACGTCATTTAGCTCACGGAGAATATGGAAGAACTCTAAACGCCGAAAGGACTTAGAGAGAGCCTTCATTCTTTTAATCAATCTATCCAACATCAAATTTTGACTCTGACTTGCTCCATTCAGTGCCTGAATTATTAACTGAGAGTCTCCAAAGACAGTAGCTTCCTCAACTCCTTTTACTTTCAGTTGCTTGATTCCTTGCCACAGCCTCTAGGCTTTAGCTATGTTATTGGTGTCAGTTCCAATATTCCAGAAATATTCCACTTGTATTTTCCCTTCAGGACAAATAATGATCCCTCCACCTCCTGCCATCCTTGGATTCACCTTTGAGGCACCGTTAAAGAACAATTTGAACATCTTCCTTTCTTTCAACCAATTTCCAAATTGGGATTTATTCAGTCTTATTTCCCAAATATCTAGCTTCTTCGAGATTGGATCAATGTCAATAGCAGAAGAATTGAAGGACTGCATCCAATTAATTTCATTGGCTGCGAGCTTGGTTGTATTCTTGACGATCTGATTAATATTTAACACCTCTCCCATAAGAGCCTGCGTTTTAGAGACTATTTTCACTGGCATTTGATCCTTGTTTTGAAATATTCTATGGTTATGCTCTATCCATAGATTCTAGCAAACAAGTTTTGGGAGCATCAACCAACATTGTTTCATTCCCTTTTTATTCACCACATCACCAGTATACGCCTTCTCCCAATTAACTAACCAGAGCTGAACATTACCAAAGAACTCTACCTTGCCGAACCATGAAATGGTGAGCAAATCCCACACCTCTCTGGTGAAGTCAAAGAAGAAGAAAAAATGCGCTATGGATTCAGAGTTGACCCGACACAATGGGCATATGAACGGACCTTCTATCCCACGCTTTTGCAAGTTATCTCTTGTTAGAATTATGTCGTGCAACATTGTCCAGCATAAAATATCAATTATAGGCAAAGTATGAGCTTCCCACAAATTCTTCCAGCTCGCAGGATCATTGGTAACGCTGGGGACCGCCGAATACATGCTTTAACCCTGTGTAGAGGTGTAGAGCCCCAAACTGCCCCAACCACGTCGATCTTTGATTCCTCTAGACATCAATGCGTTGCTAGAAAGATATTCCATGAAATAACGTTTCTCTCCCTCCATCTCCATATGGGACTAAGGCAATTTCCATCCTATCCACCTATGAGGAGCTTCAGTATCCCATTGGGCTAAGTCCCACATGTATTAATTCCCTACCGATCAAACCACCTTCTGAGAGCTGGGAGAGGTGCATGAGAGGTGGAGGCAGCAATTTCCCCATGATTGAGTCCTACTAGAGCTTGATCATCTTGCCATTTCTAGGCACCCAGTGAAGATCCTCCTTGAATATAGGCAATGCCTTCTTATAGAGAGTGAAGAAGGGAGAGCCGTTGTTGCTCCTTGGGATGGATTCCAGGCACCGGAGTCTTGGTCCTGTGAAATACTTGTTCCAAATCACCTTACTACTCCAGGAGGGATTTGGGTCAACTAGGTTCCAAAGCAACTTAGATCCCAATGCTAAATTTTGGAACTTCAGATCTCTGAGCTGGAGGCCTCCTTCCATCTGAGACAATTTAATTTTCCTCCAGCTGATAAGAGCAAATTGTTTCCCTTCTCTGTTTTTCCCTCCTTGCTAGAGAAAGGATCTCAACATACTCTCTATTTTTGCTAAGATTTTGGTTGAAGCCAATAAAATAGAACACTGATAGAGTAGATAGATATTAAGAACATATTTAATCAAAACCAATTTCCTGACCGGGTTTAACCAAACAACACCCCAGACCATGATTCTATTTTTGAGCTTTTCACTTAACGGATTCCAATCCGAGCACTTTGACTTATTTTTGAATATAGGAATTCCCAGGTATTTAAAAGAATGCCAAATAGTAACTCCTTCAATTTCAAGAATATGGGCTATCCTAGAAATCTCCCTCGGATTGATGTTCCAACTGTAGATAGAGCTCTTCCTAAGGTTTAGTTTGCTCCCCAAAGCTTGATAGTAGTGATCCAATTCAGCTTTGAATCTTTTGGCTATGAGCTGACTAGATCCTCCAAGCAGAATTGTGTCGTTTGCAAACTGAACATGGTTGATGTTTTTAGTTCCTCAGGCCATACTAATGGTAATTAGGTCCTGGTCCCTCCTTGCTTGTTCGAGTTGGAGACTGAGAACAGAGGCTTGGATTGCATAGAAGAGAGGCGATAACGTGCAACCTTGCCTCAATCCTCTCGAGGCTTGGAAGAAACCAACCGCTCTTTCGTTTATGAGAGGGGTTATCCAAGGCATATTGATGCAGGCTTTAACCCATCTGATGAAGCTCAAATCGAAGCCATATCTTGCCATAGCATTGAGGAGAAAGGTATCTAAGACTCTGTCAAACACGTTGGCTAAGTCGATCTTCACCACCATAACTTTTTTCGCCACTCTTGAGGCTAGAGTGAATTGCCTCTTGGACTAGGATAATATTATCCTAGATTCTCATGTCTTTAATAAATCCTCCATTGTTCTCTAGAATGATACAAGGAAGAATATCTTTTAACCTTCTAGCCATTAATTTAGTAATAATCTTGTACCCAATATTACACAGGGAGATTAGGCGAAATCTGTCAAAGGAGCTCGCATCTTTATCTTTGGGGATCAGAGCATGAAAGGTTGAATTGGTGCTTCTAGTGATTTTGTCACATCTTTGAGTTTTTGCCACCATTTTGAATAAGTATTTATGAACAATTTCCCAGTAAGCTTTGAAACTGTCTCGACCAGGTGACTTGTCATCCTTCATTTCATGCACGACATCTTCTAGCTCTTCAATCATGATTCTCTTAACTAGTCTTTTGTTGTCCTTTTTTTCTAATTATTTTTGGAATTAAAACCATAATCTCACAATCATCAATGGTGCTGACCTCTGCTGTGTAAATAGTGTTGAAATGGCGACTAGCTTCAAATTTAATCTCTTCAAAATCTCGAATTACTTTATCTTGGGCGTGAATCTCCTGCACCGATTTGAAATTCTTTCTCGATTCTGCCTGTTTATGGAAGAACCCCAAATTACGATCTCTAGCTTGGAGCCAGAGACACCTGAACTTCAACCTCCCTAGCGCAACCTCCTGTTTACAAGCGTCGAAGAGCTCTTGCTGTAATTTAATTTCTTTGTTTTGGTCCTCCTTAGATATGAATTTAGACTCCATGACGATCTGGTGGGCCTCAAGCATCAACGCGACTTTCTCTTTTTTTAGTCTTGGAGTTTCAAGAGTTTTTGCCCATTTCTTGAGTGCCGGCTTAGTTCTTTGCAATTTTTCTTCCAAGATGTAGAATGGAGAGCCCGTGACTGGAGCAGTCCAAGCTTCAACAACAGTCTTCATGAAGTCACTATGAGAGATCCACAGAGGACTGAAACGAAAGGGAATAGGGCCAAGGTTATGGTCTTTCCTCATCTCGAGCAAGATAGGTTTATGATATGATCCTCCAAATGCCAAGATTTTGGAAGAGGAATTCACTCCTAGAAGAAGAAAGGAGTCTTGGACAATAAAATGATCCAGCCTGGCAGCAATGTGCCATGGCCCCAATCTTTTGTTGTTCCAAGTGTATTTTCCTTTGGCTGGTGTGATGTCTGATAGACCCCAATCCATAATTATATCATCAACTTGCTCCCTAATAGGATCTCTGACCACCGAACCTCCTCTATTTTCATCATGATTTAAGGTGATATTTAGGTCTCCAACTAGGATGACATTACCCATCAGATTGCTTTTTTCATCATGAATTAGATTCCAACAATTATCTTTTTAGCATAAGTAGTAGGCACATAAATATTGAAAAGTCTTACCTAGGTATTAGAGTCTTTCTGCAGCAATGTAGTAAGAATCAAATGCCGACTTTGCTTGGTTTCAACTTGGTCATATTTCTGGTCATCCCATAGTGTGCCTATTCCACCGGAGGCACCCCTTGAGCTGACTGTTGTTCTTCCTCCTTTCTTCCAAAACTTTGCACTTACCTAGAGAAAAGTATCTTTCTCCATTTTGGTCTCCTGGATCAGCAAGATGTCTGGCTGGGCTAGTCTTATCAAATCTTTCATAGCTTCTTCCTTGCCTTTGCTTCCCAGGTCTCTGCAGTTTCAGTAAAGGACCTTCATTACTTACTTTTAGCGGATGCGGGCATCCCCTTCTGGTATTGCCCTTGCTGCTTAGTATTTATGGTGTTTCAGAGAAGTTTTTCTAAAGTTAACTGGGAGCCTTGCAATTTATCCTTGTAAGTGGCTTTCTCGCGCACCTCCTTGGTGGATCTTCTTCCTCTAGCCTTCTTTGTGCTTGGGGTAGCCAGCTCGATTTCCCCTTCCTCTTCTTCCTCTTCCTCATAATCAGATTCCTCCTCTGACCTTTCTTGATTTCCCCCTTCTTTTACCGCCTTTGCTCCTGAATCTGAGTGGGCATTGTCTTTCTCATACAGATCTGTTTAGACAACTTATGTTTCATGCTCCTTCTCCTCCCCATTGCTGGGTTTCTCCTTTTTAACGCTAATCTCGCTCCTCTTCTCATTGTCCTTACCTTCCAGCAGGGCTTTGCTATGAGCATCCCCCCCCTTCTTTCCTTTGCATTTCTCTAGATTTTGCTTTGGTTTTTCTCTTCCTTTCCAGTTGCCATCCATCCTCTTTTTCTTGTTGGTCCTCTTGCTTTTGCAGACAATTACAGAAGAAATGTTCGTATTCATGGCACCCTCTACATTTGAATGGGAGTTTCTCGTAGTCCAGCTTTTGAAAGTGGTAATAGTTCCCTACTGTGAGCTTGATTGCCTCCGGTAATCTAGCTTCTAGATCCACCTCAACGCAGATACGGGCACGGGCACATTGATCTTTTGGACTTGCCATATCAATATACCTTCCCAGCGTATTCCTGATTGCTTTGAGCGAATTTGGATTCCAGCAATGCATTGGGAGGTTTGGGAGCCTAACCCATACTGGGACAACCTTACGAATGTTTGCCTCGGGATCGAAGTCCGGTGTCCAATTATTCAGGTAGAGGCCTTGTGGTCCCATGAAATAGGGTTTGTTTCGGAAAATTAGTTCCTTGTCCTCCTTAGCTTCAAAGTGGAATAAGAAGTAACCTCTCTCGACTGAGTAAGAAGCTACATTTTTTGAGATCAAGGGTCTCCAGTTCCTTTGGATCTAGTTCTTTGTGGTTTTTGGAGATTGCCATAGTTCAGTGAATTGCCTAATCAACGCCCGCTCTGCCAGCGAGAGAGCCACCTAGATTGTGTCCTTTGGCGATAGAGCTACAACTGGAACATCCTCGATCTGTTTGACGAACTTCGGAGGGGATCCCTTAGAGGTCTTTTTGCCTTGTTCGACGGCAAGATTTTCGAATACTTCCAAGAAAGAGACATTGGGTGACCCGCCCTCCTCAGTCCCCATTGGCCAACGATCTCCTTTCACCATATCTGGCTCCCACAATACTCCAGAATCCGATTCACATCCTACATGCAGATTGCCGAATAGCAAGCACATAGATCAGCTCCTGACAGAGGGCTTAATCTCAGGCACACTACCTCACGAGCCAGGCCCACACGCGTGCATGCAACAGAGGAGCTGGATCAGATGCCTTAGCAAGATCTTGAAGCTGCAATCTCGATGACAGAGCGATCAAACACCACGCAAGCCAGATCGATGCTGCATGCAGAGCGTTGATGATTCTTGAGCATCGAACTTAACCAAATGAGGTTTAACCATTGATTAATTAACCTTATGGTATTTGACAATCCATTAATTCACCACCATGAATCAACTTTCCTTGGCCAAGGCTACATGCTATGTTGGTGTTTCCATCAACAATATGGTTTAAAGGTCATAGAGCATGATAACAATTTACTTCTTCAAACTCTGTTAGTAAATACAAGATTTTCCTGATTATTTGAGACAAAAAACCATCTATTAAAGCATGTTTGAAAACAGGCTCACGAATAACAAATGCATAATTCCTCACTCTACATAATTTCTTTATGTTTTTCTTCAAAACTAGCTTGAAACCATACTAAAGAGCAAAAACTTCTGCTTAATTATTTGTGTTTTCTCTCAATCCCATGAATAATTTTGCTTCCAAAATTCTCAAAAGGTCAAAGATCACCCTAATCACCTACCACCCCTTTCTTTTATAATTATTTTCATATAAATGGTATTGACATATAATTCACAATACAACATTTTAACGCTACATAGTTTATTAAGTAACAACATTTTAGCAAATCATATTTCAAAATATCTCATGACAATTACACTCTTATTTTTTAAAATCAAATGCATTTTAAAATCAAATATATTATATTTACTTCATTTACTTGGCGATGTTTACATATTTTATCGGCCAACTTTGCTGTCACGAGGAGCAATCGCCATCTAATGAATTTTTGATGTTCGAAAGCTCCCGCCAGAACCTTTTCTTCCCCGGTCGGCCTCTTTCGTATGCAACAGGGTTTACAAACATAATTTGCAAATTCAGCCAAATTTGTCGTTCCCGGAAGGATGAATAATGCACCCTAACATTAACATTAGGCGATTTTATAAATTTCTGCTGTCAGTCACACGGTCAGATCACACAGCGAATGAATGGGATGGGGGCGAGGAAGGAGGTGCCGACATGGCGCGTGACCCCTGTTGAAGGGGATCCCGGAAAATGGACGCTTCTCAGAGCTCAAAATTTTGTCCCTGCAATTGGCGGTCGCATTACAGACGATGATCAGCATTTTCGCCCCATTCCCTCCATGGCCAAATTAATGTCCAAAGGTACTATAATTTAACAAAATCAAAATCTTTTGTCCGAATCTGTATTTTGCAGCTTAAAATTTTTATTTTTGTTTGCGATATTCATGTTGAATAGTTGGTTTTAGGGTTTGGGAGCTCGTGTAATTAGAAGAACGAAAAATATTGTTTATCCAGAATATTTTTACTCGGGTTTTATTTTATTTATTTGTTTAAAGATTGTACTGAACTCAGGCTTTAAATTTGAGGCCCTACCCTGTAGTTCACTGAAAAAAATATATTTTAATCCCGAAAAACTGATAATGCCCTCCCTGTATAAGTTTTAAGTACATCGATTTTCTTCCATGTACATAATCTTTATATATTTTTACTTCAAACATATATGTTTTAGACTGCCAAATTGTTAAACTGCACGTTGGAGAAATCTTTGAAAAAATTCAATTGTTTGTCGACGATAAAATTGCATGAAGCATGTTCATGGTTGGAATTGATGATGCATTAATGACTGTTTTTTGACCAGTCATTAAATTTCTAAAAGACTTTTTCTGAAGGACCATCCAAATATTTGCAGAATAGATTTCAGATTTCACTGCTTTTGTTAAGTTCACATGGATTGATGCGTATGCTTCGACATTTCCTCTAATGAATATAATTAGCTCTGAATTCTCAGGTCAAATGTTTAATTGCTTTTTTCTCTGATTATCATATACAGGGTTTCACGCATCTTTGAAAAAAACTGTGGATGACGTCTCGCCACAGAGAGTAATTGCAGCTCCCCAGATGACATCACATTGCATTGATATGCTCAAGCCCCGTTCCTCAGAGTTCCTCAGTAACGAACAAAGCAATAAGCCAAATGAACAATTTTTCAATGAAAAACAAGGTGTTAAGTATGATTCTAGCGTGATGCAGATCAACGCGACTGCTCCACAGCTTCCTTTCCAAATGCCGATCAAAGACACTGAAAGAGTAGATACTTTCCGAAAACCTGTCAGAAAACGGGCACCATTCAAATCATCTTTTAGGGGAGTAGAAACTAATTATAAGCATTGCACAAAGAGTGATGCTCTGCAGAATCCAATGCCTACTGGAATTTATAGTCCAGAGAGGTTGAGGTGTAAAGGAGAAGTCTGCGAGCCAGCAGTCATGTTCCAGACAGCTGGAGGGAAATCTGTAGGCATATCATCTGAATCTTTAAAAAAAGCTAGGGCTATTCTAGGTGAAGATCTTTGTTCAGAGTCACCCGACGATGCTTGGGCTGGGCCTCTACAAATTAGTAAATCTTCAGGAATGTTCCAAGGTGCTTCAGGAAATTCCGTGTCTGTACCATCCTCCTTAAATAGAGCACAGGTTATTCTTTGTGAGGATCCTATGCTAGTACCAGAACCACATGGTATACCACTGCCTCATACGATGAATGAGACAATGGCAATTGTTGCAGAAAATCTTGTGACAGTTTCATTACCATCTTCCATCAAGGGAGCACAGTCTATTGTTTGTGAAGATTCTACTTCAGGAGTGCCGGAATCATATGGCAGGCATGAACCCCAAACAATGGGTAAAGCCCTCAAAATGTCTGATAATGCTGCAGAAAATCACCAGGCAGTATCCTTCTCCTCTATGGTTCCTTCTTTAGATGCGCTAGAATCACATGGTAGGTCCACGTCTCAAACAATGGATAATAGCACATCCATGCTCAATGCCGCTGCAGGAAATCTTGTAAAGGTGTCAACCTTTTCCATACAGAAAGTGAGGTCAAGTTCTGGTGAAGATTGTACTTCAGAAGTACTGGAACAGCATAGTGGACATGTACCTCAAAACATAAATAAGACAGCATCAATATTTCAAACTGCTGCAGGAAATCCTGTGTCATTGTCGTCTATCTCCATCAAGAGAGCACAGGCTATTTTGGAAGGAGATCCTTATTCAGAAGACTTAGAATCAAATGGAGGGCCCAAGTCTCAAATTGTCAATAAGGCTGCTGCAGTGCTTCAAACTGATGATAGAAATCCTGGGACAAAGCTGCCTTTCTCCATTAAGAAATCTCCAGCTCTGTTTGGCAAGGATTACACACCAGAGGTACTACACAAAAATGATAAGGTAAAGCCACAAATAGCAATCGAGACTGCACTACCATTTGAATCTATTGCAAGAAATTCCATGTCTGTGTCAGCCCCCTCTCTCAAGAAAGCAAAAAATCTATTGTATGAATATCCTTATTTAGAGATAACAGGTAATTGCAAACCTGAGATTCAAGCAGATAATATCTCCTCAGCAACGCTACAAACTGCTACAGAAAATTGCTTGATAGCATCTTCTATTTCTTTCAGGAAAGCAAATAGTCTTCTTGAGAAAGATCTGGAGAAAGTGCTCAATTCTAGCCCTCTTCATGAATTATCTACCAACAAGAAGAATTGTAAATCTATTAAGGAAAACACTAAAACAGCTTCTATGTTTCAGACAGCAACTGGAAAACCTGTGTCAGTGTTGGAGTCTTCATTGAAAAGAGCCCGGTCTATTCTTAGAGAAGATGTCACTCATGGTGTCAATGAAGACAACCACACTGCTGGCATGTTTCATTCAGTTACAAAAAATCCTGCAGAATCATCACTGTCCGCTATCAGAAGAGTAGAAACTGTTATTGGCAAAATCAGCTTGGAAAAAGATGATGTCATTACCAGTGACACAGGGGATGGCAAAGGAAAACAGAAAAACCATTTAGGATATACTGGTCAATACCAATTTGAAGAGTGCATTGAATCTGCCTCCATGTGCATGGACAACCCTATTGTCTCTATTAATGTGCCAGGTATGAACTTTTCCAGAGGAGACAATTACTATAATTAATAACCAAAAACATTCCTTTGAGCTCTGCAATTTGATTGGTACATACGTTGCATGCATGTGATTCAGAAGTGGTAGCTAAAGCTAAATGTGGTTATTTTTGACATTATAGTTTTCTTTGTCTCCAACTATATTCGAAATACTTTCTGATGTTACATTCTCCCAAAATCGATAAGATGCAAACAAATACATACATGGGAATCATTTGCCTCAGGTCACGTTCCATGAGTTAAGGTAATTGGACCATCATTGAGTTGCATTTTCTTACGTGAACGTTTTGCCAAGTGCCCATGAACAGAGCTGCTGCTTTACAGATCATTATTTAATACATTTCACACCTCTCTTTTATGTGTTTTACTTTTTACTGGAGCATGCCCACTGGGTTTGAACATGGGTCATCTCAGTGACAAACACTTTGACTTGCGAGTAGACTGCAGCCTGACGGACTATCAGTGAGATGCATTTCATACTGTTTGTAGTCTATGGATATTTTGTTGCAATAAAGCACTATTATTTACATCAAAGAGTCGCTGTTGGCGATCAACAAGAAATAGGCATGCCCATGATCACCGATGCAATGATTTTTTTTTGAAAGCGCTTCTTAATTACCTAAAAGAATGAATAAGTACAACAGAGTTCAAGATAGTTACATCATGCAGACAACAGAGGAACCAGGAAAGTTCTGGTCCACAAAAGCTAAAAAGGTCATCATATGAGCCCTGGTCCCCAGGTCCCCATAGGGAGGGACTCAACATCAGGGAGAAAGCATGTTGGTGACCTCAAAGTAGAGCCAACTCTTGCTTTAAAACTCCACAAATCCCCAAGAGAAATGGGATGAGGAGAACCTCATTGAAAGTGACTTTACAATGATGTTTCCACAAGAAACTAATTGCAACCAAACAAACTGAAAGCCAATGTAATTTGCAGCTGTCCATGACCATCCAAGTGTCCCTCAGGAGGGGTCCTTTCTAGGAGAGTGGAGCTACAAATGGAGACTGAAATGCAGCCTGAAACCATGATAAAAAAACTCTGGTAGATTGACATTTTCAGAAAACATGTTGCACTGTCTTCTCCTTAACTAGTAATGCCAAATTTGTGCGACCTACACTTGACAGCTAATCCGTGATAAAGCAATAACCAACTCCAAACTATATGTTTAAAAGAGGCACAAGCCTTCCAAATGGATTGACACTGTCTCAACCATCTCTCCTCCAGATCTCCCAGCCCCCAGCTTTTATTAAAGCAGAGTCCAATGTTAGAGAAGTGCCGCGCCAACTCATAAATGTCCTTCATCTGATAGATATAAATACGTTCACACTTCACCATCTCCAATTCCTCTGTATAGAACCTTGCCCTTGCATTTGCATTTTATATAAATAACACTTTGGAACTAAGTCACTTGACACGAGGACCTGGGACACGAAAATATGAGTGTCCAATATGGACATGGTGACCCCCAGAATCAGGACACGTTATATATATATGTTGATTTTTCCTAAGCAGCATCGAGAGCCATTCTTTGGTAGAATGGAGGCACCTGGTTAGTTAGCAGGAAATTAACCTAGTTTGGGACTGGGACCTCAGCCTGGGGCTGAGGGCCATTCTCTGGGAGAATGGAGGCACCTAGTCAGTTACTAGAAAATCAACCCAGTCTGGGATTGGGACCTCAGCCTGGGGCTTGGGCCATTCTTTACCATTCTCTGGGAGAATGGAGGCACCTAGTCAGTTACCAGGAAATTAACCTAGTTTGGGACTGGGACCTCAGCGTGGGGCTGAGGGCCATTCTCTGGGAGAATGGAGGCACTTGGTCAGTTACCAGGATATTAACCCAGTCTGGGATTGGGACCTCAGCCTAGAGTTGAGGGCCATTCTCCAGGAGAATGGAGGCAGTTGGTCAGTTACCAAGTAATTGACATTGAGTCATCTGAAGCAGCCTGGGGCCGAGGCACCTGGTCAGTTACCAGGTCATCGCCATAAGCCCTAGACTGGTTTGGGCCAGTGATGCACTCCTCTCCTTGATCTATGGGCTATGAGATTTTCTCCAGGGACTAGCTACCCTTGGTTGAGAGACCTAACACTTGATCTTGGTGGCAACGAGGAGATCAAGATAAAGCATTTAATAATCCTCTTTATTTATGAAGATGCACTTTGCGTGGGCATGAATGGACCATGGGGACCTTGAAGAACTTTTGAGATGACTTGTTGTGGTCACAAAATCACTTGAAGGACCAATTAACCCTAGCACAACTTGTATTGGTCCAAGTGACCATCAAATGAAGGTCCAAGTGTCTTAAAGACAAAGACCAAAAGACCAATGAACCACAAAAGATTAAAAATCAATGGTTAAAGATGAAAAAGAATGAAAGCCCTAATATCAACTTCCTAATTGTGTGGGAACACCTTATGTTTGATGGACTATAAACAAAGAAGAGTTATAATCCTTTCATTATCATCCAAGGTCATCATCATTGATCCTAAGAGACAATTCGTGGTCAAGTTGTTTGCTGGTTTTTATTTCTTGAAGAAGATTGCAACCCTAGAAGGGCAAGCACCTGCTCCCTCCAGCTCACGGCAACACCCAAACTCCCTCTTTCTTCTTCACTGCTACATTCATGTGACCCTAACCCAGCTAAGCTCTGCTACAACATACCCGAGCCCTGCTAAGGCTGAAGGCTGAACTACTGTGCACCCAAGCTTTTGTTGGGGACTCTATAGCTCTTCGGTGACCTGCTAAGGTCACCCTCTATGCACCTAAGCCCTGCTAGGGCTGTTCTCCACACTTTCGAGCTTTGTTAGAGCACACGCAGGTACACAACAACACAAGGTTAGGCTTAGTACAAGTCACGGTAGGAGCATCAACAGTCATTATGGTAGCAGCTAGGGCTGCCAACAGGCCACAGTAGCAGCAACGAGGTGACACAAACCTTGGTGGCAATAGGTGGTCACAGTCCACGGTGGCAGTCCACAAAGGCAGGAGCAGGTGATCACAGTACATAGCAGCAGTCCACGTGGTAGCAACACAATAATTATAGTCCACGTGGCAGGTGGCAGCAGTGAATAGTAAGCCTACTAGGGCTTCCTTAGATTGGAAGGACACAGGTTGTAAAAGCTTGGTTGATTTTTTTATCTACATTTATCTCAGAGTTCTATGAACAAATTGATGTAACTATCTCTGCTCATGTACAAACTCAGTCATCTCATTTAGAGGATGAATTATTAATGCTTTGGGGTTTTTGTCCTTAAAAGGTTTCCCCGTAAAAAATCTTGTGTTCAATTGTTTTACTGCTGTTGAAATATCAAGTACTATCTCTATTACAGTTTGAAAATTTTAAATATCATACGCATGGTAAATTTCAACAATATATATATATATATATATATATATATATATTTTTAAAATTATATATATTAAAAATATAGACATATAGATCCGAATTTTTGTAGAAACTAGAATATTTACAAATATTCAATAGAAATTGTCAAATTACTAATAGGAATCAATACACAATACATATTTTGTCATTCACAAATCACAATGAGACACAAATATGATAGGATATTCTGATTCATATAGCTCAAGATCTCGAAACCATATTTCTCATTAAGTCATCAAAATCAAAATGTATTACATAGATGTCGGAATGCCAATGGCAACTAGTAGTAGACTAGCAGTAAATAGTAAATACAAAATGGGGTAGTCTGGTAGATCATAGATGAGATCAAGATGGAAGAATCTCATTTGTCAATAGTCCTCATCCATGCCTGAATCAACAAACTTATTAGATTCACTGCCCTCCTCCTCCTCTTCTCTGCCCATCTGACGATCTGCATCTGTTGGTGTGGAGGATGACCCCTTCATAGGATAACCATCATCAAAAGTGACTGACTCTAGCATTGGATCATTAAGATCCATGTTGGCTAATGCCAACCCAATAGTGCTATCCAAACCCATATCATCAAGAAATACATCCCACATCTTTGTCTTTCCCTTCACCCACTCCTCCCTCTTCTTGTAAATAAGATGAACGTTGGAGTGCACATACACCATCAACTTTGCCCTGGATTGCTCAAGCCTGCTCTTCTTCAATCTGTACCAGTTCCCATATCTGCTCCAATTCCTCTCACAACAAGAGGATGAAGTAACTTGAAAGTTGAGAGATGACCCTCAAGGCTATCTTCTGTAGAAGAGGGCATGTTCCCCCATGAGTTGCCCACCAAACATAGGGTTTCTTAACCCCTTGTCTCTAAGCACCTCATAGCCTCCAAATCTCCCAGTGGCAGTGGAAAACTCTACAAAGCCCTCTTCCACCTCCTCAAGCATGTCTCTATCCTGAGGGTAGTGTAAATGCTGTCTTCCTACCCTGTGAAATCTCTCCATCCATGTGAGGAGGGACTCTGAGTGAGGGCACCAACCCACCATTGAGCTAGTCATGATTGTAGTACTTAGGGTTTAATTAGCGGGCCAAGCAATGCAAAGGTGTGCAATTCTTATCCCACCTGGAGATAAGAATATCTTGTATGATGGACCATAAGTTCTCTGTCGATGTCTCATACTCGACACACTCATTCTCCATAATAATGGTCCTCACAGACTCAATCATGGAATCCCACCCCTCATAAACATCTGCTAGGATGGGCTGGTCCGTGTCTGCAAACCGCAACAAAGAAATGATTGGGTCCATGATCTTAATGGTTATACCTACCCTCTCCCACCAACAATCATCTAGCGCTGTGTCCTTTACCTTTTTTGAAGCAATCTGATCCACTTTTCTCCAAAAGGACCAAAACTTTGAAATAACCATGGACACAAGAGTGGTTTTGGCCTCCCTCAACCTCTTGAGCATGATGAACAAGGAAGCAAACCGAGTATATGCAACCTTCAACAATGAAAGATGTGTGTACTCTTTGTAGATTGTGAGGGCATTGGTGTGGTTTTGTACAAAGTTACGGATATGGCGTGCATCCTCAATAAGTTTTCCAATCCATCCCACATCTGAAGCAATAGATTTCAATGCTGAATTCAAAGAGTGGACAATGCAAGGTGCCCAAAATACCTGTAAGATCAATAAAAGAAAGTATAAATGAGTCTAGACTCTAGAATCTACAAGACTACAACTAACAACTCAAATGAAAATCTATGAAAATCTAAATACTGTGGATATTTAGCTTCCACAAGCATGCCAGTAGCCTTGCAAACTTCAAAGATGTGTGTACTCTTTGTAGATTGCGAGGGCATTGGTGTGGTTTTGTAGAAAGTTACAGATATGGCGTGCATCCTCAATAAGTTTGCCAATCCATGCCACATTTGAAGCAATAGATTTATGATTTCAATGTTAAATTCAAAGAGTGGACAATGCAAGGTGTCCAAAATACCTGTAAGATCAATAAAAGAAAGTATAAATGAGTCTAGACTCTAGACTCTACAAGACTACAATTAACAACTCAAATGAAAATCTATGAAAATCTAAATACTTGTGGATATTTAGCTTCCACAAGCATGCCAATAGCTTTGCAAACAAGTACATTGTTCGTGATGATTTGTACACAAGACTCAACACTTAAGTCTTCACTGACTTTGATGAACAACTCACCCATATACTTTGCATCCTTGTATTTCATCCATCGCTTTCAAGAACACCGGTCCATTTGGGGAAGACCCCATGAAATTGATGAATGGATGGCATGCTGTATCCATCCATCCATCAGAAACAACACTGACACCAACTGAGGGCCATTCTGATCTAATTGGCTCAAGAATTTTATCCACCTCCTTCTTTGCCTTAACCAACAATGTGGTTCTAAGCTTCTTTGAACCAGGAGGCACATAACCATTTGGAGCACGTTCAATTAGGCTTCAACACATCTCTATAAACAATGGTGACCGTGCAACATTGAATGAAATGAAGTTGAGGTAGAAAAATAATGCAATGGTAAGGTCCACCTTTTCTCGTGTCTCTTGATGAAAAATCCTGTCCATTGGACCACTTATAGTTGGCCTCTTTGTCTTTCTTGTTGGATAAACATCAACCTCACTCCCATATTGGCTAGGTGGAGGCCTAATGCTAGAGGGTTTCCTCAAGAATGAAAGAGGATGCTCATTTTGTTGTGTTTTGCTTGCTGCTGCCACCTTCTCTTGGCCAAGATGATCCTCTTTCTCCATCTCCCTCCTTTGGGTGTTACTCACTGCTTTGCATGAAGAAATCCCACAAGGAAGGGCTAGCAAATGCCCCTTAACCTGGTAATATGTGCTCTTGAACTCATGCTTGCAGAAATTGCAACTTTAACTCAGATTACCTCCCCCACCAAGCTTTGCTCTAGGTCCTTCTTTCCTTGTCACATACTTCCATAAAGGGTATTTACTCTCTTGGGCTGGTTGTTTTGCTCAAAGAGGGTTAAACTGACCATGAGTTCCACTAGAAGCAGTTGGAGCACTAGCAAGAGTAAAAGAGGATGTGCTTGGAGGAGGAAGAGGAGGAGAGGCTTTAGATGGGGCATTTTCCCCTTTCCTTTGCCCTTTAGCTGCTGCCCTAGTTGATTGAGACATTCTTCTTCTTGCTTGATGGTGAACTTGACTCCTCTCAACAAATTCCAAATGCACTTGGAAACCCTTACAAAACCTTCAAATCTCCTTGCACTTGCTAAAAAACACACTTCAACCTCTCCCTCACTTGCAAATGAAAAAAAAGAGAGCAAAATCAAACTTTAAAGGAGCTGCACACGTCTTTTTCGCGGAAAACGTGTCCTGTAATCGAGACAGGAACTGGCAGTCTCGGGACACGACTGCAGTTCATGTCAGACATGATTTTTTTCGTGTCCAAAAATCGGGACACAAAAAAAATCGCGTTTTTTTTCGTGTTCGAAAATCGGGACAAAAAAAATCGTGTCCGACACGAATTGGGCCCATGTCCGTGTCCGACACATCCCCACGAGACACACGGCAATAAACCGATGTGCGTTAGGGTTTCTTGAGATTCTTCTTTGTACATTGGATCTCTCTCTCTTGGTCTTTTGAAGCATTTTGGATTCTAGGGTTAGGGTTTGGTATGTATATACTTCATTCATTGAGTATATATATGAGATTTCCAGCTGTCCACATATTGTATATTGTAGATTTGATTTTATCATTTATAGTACAGCCATTTATTGCTCTTGTGTTTGCTGTTATATCTGCTGTATAAGAGTAGTTTTCAGATCTTGTTTATGTATGTGAAGTTACCCTAAAGGGCTTGAAACTCATTGAAATGATTGGTATCTTTTTTCCTTGAATTGTTGTGAATTTTGGGGCTACTAGAAGTGAATTATTGCGATTGTTTCACTGCTGTTTTACACATTAATTTCCAGCACTCCTAAAGGCTGAAATTTCTAGGGTTAAAAACCGGGGAACCTTCTCAAAAGAAGGTGAATTTTCAAATTTGCATTAATTGCTAGGTGCAAATAAAATTATAACATGGTATTAAAGCGGTTGTACTTGAGATCTCTGTTATTAGAAACGTGACGGTGGTTTGCGTTTTTTTGAGAAAACAGAGTAGAAACGGGGACATAACAAAAACCGTTGTTTTCTATAATCGTTCCCGTTTCTTGAACGAAGAAACCGTTTTTTACAAAACAAATCATTTTGCACAACGATTTCTGCAGAAATGATTTTTTGTTTCTCAGGGAACTCAGTCTGTTGCTGATCGTTCAAGGTCAATTTGTAATATTCTTTGGAATGAATGGCGGGTGACTATGGTAGGTGGCAAGTCAACAATCACGTAAATGCTGAATTTATTGATGATTGAGTGTTGAGGAAGCAAGTCTGCTGCCTCCCGTCTACCGTCGGTTCTGCTTTCCCCTTTCAAAGTTTCACTCAAGTCTCCCAAGTTTTATGGACCATACCAAATTATGCGAGAGATTAGCTCAGCAGCATATGAATTGAAGTTACTAGACAAGAGTCAAATTCACGATGTTTTTCATGTTTCAAATCTCAAAAAACAGTTGGGTCAAAAACAATCGACCAAGACGACACTTCCTACCTTGGATGAAGAAGAGAAACTTGTCTTAGAACCAGAAGCCATCCTCAACATCAGAGAAAGAAGACTACGTTCTCGCACCATCAAAGAATACCTTATTAAGTGGAAGAATTGCCCAAAAGAAATTGCTTCATGGGAGATCGAGAAGTTCATTCAACAACATCCATTATTGCCTTGCTTTGAGGACAAAGCATCTTAAAAGAAGAGGGCAATGTTATACATAAAATAGTTATATGAAAAATACAAAAAAAGAAAAGATAAAAATAATAATAATAAATAATAGGATGTAATTATATATTAAACGTAATTAACCTAAGAGTTGTGACTTTTCTTAAAGTCACCTCACAACCCGATAAAGAATATATATTCGGGAATTTACCTTGTAATTTATCATCTGAGATTTATATAAAAAAACATATTTTATCAAATTCGAATTTTTGGTTTTCTTCCTGCATTGAGTTTTCGGTTCACTTGCTCCAAAGATCATTAGACTTCAAGATAAAGGAGGGTGTCTGCAAAGGATGTGCTCTTGGTAAGCACATTAAGACTGCTTTTCCCATCAGTGAACATAGATCAAGCGGGAGTCTTGATTTAATCCATTTAGATGTATGTGGACCTATGTCTTCCACCTCTTTGATAGGTAGTTGTTATTTTGTCACTTTTATAGATGATTTTTCTTGCAAGACCTGGATCTATTTTTTAAAGACTAGGGATGAAGTGTTCAGTAAGTTCACAAAATATAAGGTCTTGGTTGAAAATCAGACACGAAGAAAGATGAAAGTACTTCGCTTAGATAATGGAAGAGAATATACCTTTGCGAAATTTGACTCTTTGTGTAAGGAAGTATGCATTAAAAGGGACTTGACTATACCTTACAACCCGCAACATGATGGGGTTATTGAGAGGAAGAATCAGTCCATCATCGGTGCTGCTAAGTCTATGATTTATGAAATACAATAATGTATATTTTGAATAGGTGTCCTCACAAGATCTTGAAGAACATGACGCAAGAGGAGGCATTTAGTGATATGAAACTAAATCTATCTCATCTTCGTGTGTTTGGTAGTTCAGTTTAAATTCATGTGCATGAGGAGAAGAAGACAAAGTTGGACATCTCCAGTATGAAGGCTATCTTTGTTTGATAAAGTGACACTTCTAATGCTTATAGGGTCTATATTCCAACTCAGAGCAAGATTGGTAAGCAAATATTTGAAGTTTCTTGAGAGAGCTTCTAGTGTTCACGACCTTTCTTCAATGATTGAAGAAGGTGAGGAAGCCATTGTTTTAAAGACAGAACCTGAGGCATATGATGAACCAGATTCAGGTGAGGATGAGGTGAGGCTAGGTTTAGTCATGCCCTCGCCTTCCAACCCAGCCCGTAGGAGACTGAGATGTCTTACTTAGACATTACGATGCCATCCTTGTTTATAAACAATTTTATTCCCCTTGGTGAAAGCACATTGTTGCAGCAGTTCTCGATATTTTTTGTAAGTTGAGGGCTGATGATACTTTTGTTTATTGATAGTTACATCATGCTGGGAAACCCTTCTTAGAGTTGTACTACTATTTCTTTATGTCTTCATAATTTTGTTGTTGGCTTGGACGTGCCTTGGGCAATCCCTTAAGGCATGTTGCAGATAGTGTTTTGCAGTCCCATTGTCCTGTCTTTCATTTATGAGGATGTTAGCAAGATGAGTTTCTTTGCTATGACCTTAGCACATAGTTGCAATCTTAGCGCAAATTATGATCTCAATGCAAGAATATGGTATAATTTATAAACTATAATCACTTTAATTCCGATCTTCTTGCAGCTGGTTGGTGAAGTTGCATATTTAATTGCAACCATTTAAACACTGAAACCTTAACATAAAACTTTTGTTTATTGCCAACACCAGGGTTTTCTTCTATATACTTGATGCAAGAGTTTGATACTTTATTGTTGTTCCTTCTGAAGGATGTTAAATTTGCATTGGGTCATTTTGGAGTTATCATTTTCCTTACTCTTGATGCTTTTTGCTGTTAGTTTTTCTAAGTTAATTTACTTAGGATCTTTATTTGAAAGAATAACAAGCACAACAATACATCAAAGATACACAAGACACTGAGATTTTATCAGGGAAACCATAAAGGAGAAAACCCCGCAAACTTCCTCAGAATAGTTTTGTCACAAAGACAAGATGACAAGATAGAATATAACCCAAGAACAATGTGCCTGCAACAACTCTCTGTCTCTCCTCTTCCTCTCTCTCCTAAGGCGCACATGAGAGAGCAAGTGAGTGTGTGTCAAATGAGGAGGGCGCCTCCCTATCTAGGTATAGACCAAGACCATTCTTTACATTGCCACTACAATAACCTGTGTCTCCTATCTTCTTCTCGTCGTATCAGATCATCGTGTAGGTACAACCCATGACCTTCTTTACATTGCCACTGCAATAACCTGCGTTTCCTACCATCATCTTGTCGTCATCGCGTAGGTACAGTCTAGGACCTTCTTTACATTGCCACGACAATAACTTGCATTTCCTACCTTTATCTTTTTGTATCCAGATCATCTTTTTTGTCCTGCACAAAACAAAAGTAAACACATAGAGCATAGCCCAGATGCAGACCACCTGCCTTCTATCAACATAGGAACATGTCAGGATGTCACCAAGACAATCGTGCATCTACCACTATGTGAGAACCTTCTAGGAGCACACTCGGTGCATTACGTCTCTCCACGGTCAACCTGCATTCTACCAGTAAAGGAGAACCGCTTAGGTGCACCTCACGTGCATCGTGACCTTATCATCTCCAACATGGGAACACACACACACACACACATATATATGTAAGGACTGATTACGATCGAACAACCTGCTACACCAGGGCTTTTACGTTCCAGGTCAACCTCAAGGACTTATTACATTTGAATAACCTACGTCCAGGATCTTTTCCGTTCAGACAACCTTCGGGGCGTTTTACATCCGAGTAACCTGCGTACAATGCCATGGATCTTTTTACACTCGGACAACCCACATGACTTATTACATCCGAATAACCCGCGTACCACGCCAGGGCTCATATTTACATTTGGATAACCTGTCTTAGGACTGATTATGTCTGAGTAACCTGCATATCATGCCAGGACTCGTATTTACACTCAGGCAACCTACATGACTGATTACGTCCGAGCAACCTGCTACACCAGGGTCTTTTTTGCTTGGACAACCTGTCTCATTTTCCATGTGAGATATCATGCATCTGCGTCTTCTGGTCTCTCGCTATTTCTAGCATAGAAACTTATTAGGATTGATTACATCCAAGGATAACCTGTGAGCTTCGCCAGGACTGATTACATCCAAGGATAACCTACAGGATTGATTACATCTGAGCAACCTACGACCTTCGCTAGGACTTTTACACTCGGATAACCTGTGTCTCCAGCTATGCTAGAATTTATCATTCTCTCTTTTGAGGGGCCTTGATCTGGATCACATTCTGGAGCTTCGCTGCTCCTCTCTACATCATACAAAAATGCAAGTCAGATCAATCAAATCGGATAGTAGCTTTCAAAAACATACTACCTCACAACTAGCCGAGCAAGTGGCAACATATTTTGCCTCTGCTGTACTTAGCGCCATGCAAGACTACATCTTGCCAAACCAGTAGATCATACCGGATCTCAAACTGAAAAACAACCCAAGGTGCTCTTCCTCTCAGTGGCGCTGCTTACCCAATGCGAATCAACATGAATGTGCAGGTTAGTCTTCTGATTCGTATCATACTTGAGCCCATACTCAACTGTACCCTTCATGTACCCTCAATACATGCTTTGCAGCAACCAGGTGAACATATCTCAGATCCGTCAGGAACTGGCTCAGGGTGTTCACAACAAAGCATATGTCTGGTCTCATATTCGGCAGATACATCAATGAGCCAATCATCTGACGATACATCATGGCATCAACCAACTCTGATGAAGCATCACACAGTAGCTTCAAGTTCGATGCCATAGGTGTGGTTATTGCCTTGCAGTCCAGCATTCCGAATTTCTTCAGAATCTCCACTGCATACTTTCCTTGACCAAGGAAAATCCCATCTGCATTCTGCCACACCTCCATGCCTAAGAAGTAGTGCATCATCCCTAGGTCTTTCATTTCGAACTCAGTGGCAAGTCTCCTCCTTGCATCTTCAATGAGTTTGTCCTCTCTTGTCAGGAACATGACATCGACATATAGCAGGAGCATCAGTGGTCTTCCGCCTTCAACCTTGAAGTAAAGGTTGGAATCCACTTTACTCTTAGTAAAGCCTAGGCCCATCAGTAAGCTGCCCATCTTGCCATACCATGTCGAACTTGAGGATCTTCTGCAGTCACTCCCTTTGAAGCGGAGTATCATTCTCCTTCTGCATTTTGTACTCTATGTATCAAAACATTCTATACTGGAGTGACAAGTAGCTTCCTTTGCTACTGATCTTCTATGTATCCATCTAAGGTCATTGGATACCAAGATCCTCTATCTTGAACTTTGTTGAAAAGTTCCTCTTGCACCCATATGTGAGCTTGTCGTCCTCTATAGGCTTTCATCTTCAACCTTGTAGCAAAGGTTAAGATCTCCATCACTCTAGGTGATCTTCAAGCTCCTCATGTAACTGTATGTGCTATCCCATGGGTGCCTTCTGAGCTCGTACAAGGCCTTCTTTAATTTGCACACATGAGTCTGCCTGTCATGTGTCTCGACTCCTAGTGGCTGCTCTACGTACACTTCCTCCTCAACTACACGATTCAAGAATGTTGTCTTGATATCTAGCTGGTGTATCTCCCATCTCATACTTGCACGTATGGATCTAATGGAAGTGTACCTCGCAACTGGTACAAATGTCTCCTAGCAACTGGTACAAGTCTATGCCTTCATTTTGTGAGAAGCCTCGTGCTACGAATCTTGCCTTGTATCCCTCGATGCTGCCATCTGCTGCATCCCAGATCTTGTAGATCCATATGGAAGACACTACAGACTTCCATTCAGGTCTCAGAACCGCATCCTAGACATCATTCCTCTTGATCAACTAGTACTCTTTGATCATAGTCTCCTTCTCTTTCTTCTTGGCTACTTCTTCATAGTTGGAAGGATCTGCATCAATGATGTCACTCAACTTTGTCACATAACTGGAGTGTGTCCGAGGCCTCTTACTTTCTTTGGAAGTCTCGTCATACTATTCTTCATCTTGGATGATTTCTCGTGCCCAAGATGGTCTTCATCTCTCGAGGTGGATCTACTGTTCTCTTTATATTCTTTTGAAGCTCTTCCTTTCGCCACGGTGTCTCTGACCCAGGGAGCTTCAGGTTCCTCTTCTGAACAGTCGTTACTTGTTCTTCAGAATGATCTACAAGTCAAGTACAGTTGCATGATTAGAAACATTTCATTATTTCCAAAACATATTAATCTAATGCATCAAGATATATGTCACATAGTCATGCAATTATCTTAGTCAATGCTACAACATTCATCCACATCTCGTACACATACGATAACTTCGAGATGCCTTCTACCCCAATGTTATTAACAATGTGTACTACTCCCAATATGTCAACAAAGAAGTTTCAATCTAGATAAGTAGCAATGGAATGTTGTACACCATCATTGACTTCTTACCCATCATGTGCAAGTCAGTAGTATAAATGCAAACACACAAACATGCATAATACATCAACTGAATATAAACAAGTGGACTACTAAACAATATCATGGAATGACAATTGAACACTTATCTTTGTGTGTTTGGTGGGTAGACTCCTTCTTGATCTTATGTCCTTGCAAGAATAATTGTAGTCTTCTGCTTCATCATCTTCTTCTTTCACAACTGCATCCTTTCTTATCCAAATCCTGAGATGGATAAGAGGTTCTTCATGAGTTGAATCCTTTTGGATTAAAGTACATATTCCTCATCGCTTGAGGAATCTTCTCTTTCTTCTTTGAATCGTGAGAGCTTGATCTTCAGTTGGTCCCATCTTCTCTTCTCTTGTTATGAGCCGAGCTTTTTCTTCTATGCACTCTTCCCAGAGTTTGCTGAAGGTAATCAACTTCCTTCTGGCCACATATTCCTTGAATGAATGAATCCCATGATCTTAGGAGGTCATAACAATCTCTTCTTCTTCTTCGAGTGCTTCAAGTTGTTCCTTGAATTGAGCAACCCTTGTGAAGTAGGACTGCATGGTCTCTGAGTTTTGTATCTTCACATTCTTCAACTAGTTCCTCAATGTCATTTTTCGATTGATGTTCTTTCCTTCGAACAACTTCGTCACAACATCGAATATTTCCTTTGGTGTCTTCAAGGATGACACATGAGGGATGAGATGATCCTTAATATAATTTGCAATGATTCTCTTGGCTCTAGACTTAGCCTTAGCCTCATCTCCCTTAGGCTCTTAGAATGCCCTTACTGATATATTGATCCAATAAATTTTCTTCAAGGATCAGGGAGGTCCTATACTTGCATGCTCGGAAGTTGTCAGCTTTACCTAGCTTATCATCATGCTGGGTGTGATGATTCATTTTGAAATGAGAACCTCAAATGGAAATAGCAAGGATTTAGATCTTACAGATTCGAGGTATCCAACCTGGTTCCAAAGCTGGTTGATCTAGGGTTTGTCAGAGAAACCCTAATTTTCCAAACTTCTGATTGGGCAGAAATATGCGCCTCTTCAAGGTGAGTTGTCCAATGTACTCCTTTTCTGAAAACAATGGTGGGAAGCTCTCGTAACAGTGGGAAGCTCCCGTAACAAGAATCCCTAGTCTCTCCAATTTTTTCTGCAGAATTCACTGATATTGATTATGCTGTATCTCTGAAGTTTCTTCTCCTAAAGGTTTGAAACTTCGCACTGAGGTAGCCTGATATGTCTTCTTTCCAACCCCACAGATTAGAGCAGAATTGGGTTCTCCAAGTGGGACTTATGCCGAGTTTCCCAAGGTGACTGTTTTGAGGACTGTTCAACATAGCGAACTTGTACGGACCGCTACGTGTCACTGTTTCACATTTGAGGTCTGAAAAGCGGACCACAAAAACTACAGTCCGTGCCCTACCTGCAACATCTTGCGAAATTTCATTTGGACCTTCCTAGCCTAAGATATAGCAATTATCCGTAGGTCACCTGTTTATGACTGTATTCTGGAGGAGGCTGGAACCCTGATTTGGAGGAATCATATCTCCTGAAGTATAGCGAATTTGAGGCTGAAACTTTTACATAAGGTATAACAAATTTTTTTCTTCGGCCTGTAAAAGTTTTGGCCCCTGAGCCTTCTCCAATCTCGAGTTATAACGAAAGTGCCAAGATGACTAGATTTAGTCTTCTAGGGTTTTCAAGCATGAAACCCTAATTTTTAGTAGCTGTATTTTGACTCCACAGTGCCTTCTTTCAGAGTGGCTCTGATACCATGTTAGTTTTTCTAAGTTAATTTACTTAGGATCTTTATCTAAAAGAATAACAGGCACAACAATACATCAAAGATACACAAGATACACAAGACACAGAGATTTTCATCGGGGAAACCATAAAGGAGAAAACCCCGCAAACTTCCTCAGAATAGTTTCGTCACAAAGACAAGATGACAAGATAGAATAACCCAAGAACAATGTGCCTACAACAACTCCTTGTCTCTCCTCATCCTCTCTCTCCTAAGGTGCACATGAGAGAGCACGTGAGTGTGTGTCAAATGAGGAGGGCGCCTCCCTATTTATATTCTTTCGTTGAGTTGTCAACTCAACTACTAGGTCGGCCAGGTTACCTTTGGGGCCGACCTACCTAAGAATACTAGCACAAATACATTTTCCTTTATTTGACCTGGGGACTATTGCCCCGACTTACAGCGGAGGGTTTACTGCAGTGACCATACACAATGATGGCATCCCCAAAGGAGGAACACACATCTCCGATGGGAGTATAACAATATACAATAGTATTATACATCAGAATATCTTCCGAAGTTACAATTACAACAACATTTGCTTTGGCATATCTACCTTATATCTTGTTTTATAATATTTATGTTTTACAATGGAAAATCCAAAGGCACCAGTCTTTGCAAAAAGTCCTCAGTAGGTAATTATTGTTCTATACAATATGGCTAGAAAACACAAGATATTAGTCAACAGGTTGTTGATGGAAAGCACCATGGCTTTCATAAAAATTGCTAGTTGGATAGAAGTAGCACTATGGCTTTCATAAAAATTGCTAGTTGGATAGAAGTAGCACTATGGCTTTTGCAGTGTGAGTGTTCAGTGTCTTAACATTGTAACCAGAATCTCAAACATAATTCTTTTCTTAATTGATTTTCCATATTGTCAGATGAGTTCCAGATGACATCACATTTTGGTGCAGGTCAAATTGTGGAAGAGAGCAAGTTCTCCATTCCTCAAACTCATTCTCATCAATCTCTTTTCCAGACAGGCTCTGGAAAACCTGTAAGTATCTCTATTGCCGGTATCTCGAAAGCTAAGGCACTGCTGGAAGTTGAAAATATTCAATCTTCCACAACAACTCTCTCTGAAAACAATACTGGTATGCTTTCTAATTATGGATTTGATCAATTGAACTTTTTCCAAATATAGGATGTTGACAGTCACTCTCAGTCGCAGTAATATGTGCGTTGTTGGTTTACTGTTTGGCAGATAGTGAATCTAATCAAATGCATCAGTTCATGTTTCAAACTGGGGCAGGTCAGTCTGTCAGTGTGTCCACAGAAGCAATGAAACGGGCCATGAATCTTCTTGGAAACAAAGCAAACAAGGGTGCAACGGAGATGCATTCATTGAGTGATCTTAAAATGAACACGGCTATCTCTACAGAACCACCTTCTCTACTGTTCCAAACTGGAGGAGGGAAATCTGTCTGCATTTCAAATGCTGCCATGAAAAGAGCTAGCAAGCTTCTGAGTGATGGGAGGGGTAAATCTAGTGCTACAATGAGTTCAAAAAGTTTGAGTGGTGTGATTGACTCCTCTGCAAGCTACTTTCCTCCAACTGTAAAAGATTGCAAAGAAGTCGCATCGAACAAAGAAAATCTTCCTTACCCAAAATTATCTGACGCAGGAAGTTTAACTCCTTTGAGAGCCTCAATGTTATCTTCAAAGGACACTGGTACAAGAAAATTGGGTAAACGAAAGGTCTCCATGAGTCCTTTGGTTGAAATTTCAAATACAAGCCCTGCTTATGATTTTGGTACACATAGTCAGGGGCCCGCCAAAGCATTTCCTGTGCATAAGTCCACATTGGGTAGCAAGAAGGGTTCTGTTTTTTCAAGATATGTTTCTCCATTCAAACAGCCACGTCGTTCTGAGTATGTCTTTTTTCATATCTGTTTTTTGAAACTATTGATTTGTCATTTTTTGAATTATTATTTTTATTAGATGACGAGGCCTCAGTTTTTAAGTAATTTCAGGTTCTCGTCTCCTCATGACAAAAGTGTTACATGTGCTATTGTGGAACCCAGATTACCTGGTAATTCACATTCTTGACAAGAAAAAAAAAGTTTACAGATTACTTCGCAGAGTTCTCAATGCATAGGCTTTTTCATTTCCCAATTTTCCTAAACAAGACTGATTCACGTGAAAATCTTATTTTGATATATAGTGCAATCCTTCCCTCAGGAAGCTCCATCTGAAGTAAAGTTTCATTTTTCGTATCCCTCTCACAAGAAAAGAAAGACTCTACAGGAATATTTTGGGGGTCCTCCACATCATCAACAAGCGGTACAAAAAAACAAAAGCTTGCAGTTTTTGCATCTTTGACATACCATGTTCTTTTTACTTGGATTTATTTCCTTTGTTTTGAACAAGTGCAATTTGTATTGTTTGCATGTGCACAGCTGTGGTATTTGTCCAATGAGATTCAGACCATGACTGCAGATGCTGCACTGCATTACAAGTTCCAAATGAAATCTGATTCAGGTGATGAGAGTCTTAGCTTCCAGGATTTTTGGAAAATGCTGCTTCAATCTGGAGCTGATCCACAACTTGCTACAATTGAGTATGTTATATTATATACTGTTATTGATGTTCAACAGCTATCATGCATCATGAACTTTTTGCAATAAAGATTGGCCTTGATGACAGCATGAGTTTTTCTATGTATATATCCAATAGGATATGCAAACATTGCATGGTCTAGAACAGTTCCATAATTATAACTGCTCTAAATTTCAATTAGGGACTGTTATGTGTGAGCTAAGTAAGCAAATTCATAAGTATATTTGTAAAATTCTCTAGGAAGAATTGAATTCATTGCCATGGTTAAAATGAAACACTTCAATGTAAAGTGTTTTATTCCACATGAATAACTTGGAAGAAAGCTCTAATGAGGATGGAGATCATTAAAATTTTATTGCAAACTTCATCACTTAAATCTAAACAAACTAGTTAGCTGATAACAAAGCAAAGGAAAAAATCTACCTTTCATGTTTCTTTTCCAACTTATATTTCTAGCCAATAAGGAAACAAAAATTGAATTCAACTACAATTTTATTTTCACTGAACTATGAACAAAGGTGTGTCACTGATAGGTCCCTGAGATTTCTATGAAAAATGCTGTGTTACTGGATCTGTCGGGCTGGGCTGCAGGATCCGCGGATCTGGATCCAGATCCGCAGTGGAAACGTGTAAGTGCCGGATCCTGTGAGTGACGATCCGTATTGGTGAAAACGGAAACGGATCCGGTCAGTTTTTCACTGGAACGCGACTTTAACAGCCGGATCCGCCAGCTGGAAGTCCACTCACCCAAGTTTATGGACTGCCAAGGTTTACCTGCCAGCTGCAAATCCGCCCTACCCCACTTCCATCTAACAACCCGCAAGACAAAGCGGCAGCGATACTCCACTTCCATCGCACAATCCGCAAGAGAAGAAGACGGAGCAGAGAAAACGATAGTTGCGACCAGAGAAAACGACACGGGAGAACTCAGAAAACGACACGGGAGCATTGAGTCTTCAGACTGGGTCCCTTGGAAAGACCCGAGCACCGAGCACGAGGAGTATTGAGACAGACCCGAGCATGACACAAGAACTGTCGGCTTGGTCAAGGATTGGGCCACCAGAACATCGAGCAGGGAGATTTTTGTGCAGGAGCGTGGGCCACCACAACACGACCAGTTAGAAGTTTGTGCAGGAGCGTGGGCCACTACAACACCTCCAGCGATAATTTTGTGCAGGAACATGGGCCACGACAGGGCAACAGGATCTCTACAGCAAACAAGTTACAAAAGGTTAGTCAATGTTAGATTTATTTAAAAAATCAAATAATTAAAAAACTTGTTAGAATAATTCGTCGGGATTATTGTAAATAAATAATAAATAGGAATATGAATAGATAGGAAGGTGAAAAGGCTGGTACTCAACCGCCTCATGAAATGTATAAATATTTGATATGTCAATAGAATAGATTGAATCAGGAGTTATTACCAACAAGTGGTATCAGAGCTTGGCTATTTGCCTGCCATAACTCCTGGTTGCATTGCATGCCTGTGTTATCAGAGCGCTGCCATTCTGCATTTCAGCCCTGGCATTCTGCCTGCCAGTCTGCTCTTTCAGGCTGCCTGCCCATCGCCAGTCTGCCCTTGCGCGCATTCATTATGTGCGTTTATTCTCTGCTAGGACATTGTGATACCTAACCCTAATTTTTCTGTGTATTGCTCGGGTCGCCTCTCACTCTTCTCACGTTCTTTTGAGTCCACTTCAAAGATGACTTGAAGCTGTGGCACTCCACAACGAGCTGCTCGAATTCCAGTCAAATAACATTCACCTAGAAAATTGTTGTCCGTGGTCATTGCTCTTTCACCTTCGTACACTTGAAATGACACTGTTGTCTGATTGTTGTTAAGCGCTGTAGTGTAAAATTCTGCCTAGCAGTGGTGCTCTATGCAGGAACTTCCATCCTGAGCCATACTTCACATATTTCCATCTGCATTACTTTCTCGTTACTGTTAAATATCATTTCACAAAATTCACAAAGTGTCTGCCCCGTCATTCTCTTTGAATGAAAAGTTATTAAATGAAGTGTTTAATCAAAATCTTGGGCAATGTTTTCTGTAGTTTTGCCCTATCCAATAAAGAGAAATGATTGGATACCTACTGTAATTTGTTGGAGTTTTAAGCTGTCAAATGCTGCGTTGGAGATGGTGCCGTTGCTATGTTGAAGGCTGATGCGTTGAAGATTGAGTGCTGAAGACTGCTTGAAGGCTGCGACTTGAAGACTGCATAATCTTTTATGCTGAAGACTGCTCCTACGTGGAGACCTGCGTGGAGAGTGCCTGCGTGAAGAGAATGCTGTACGTGACCTGCGAAGGTGACTGAGCCAGAAACTGCTCGTGGAGATGAATGTACGTGACCTGCCAAGGTGACTGAGCCAGAAACTGCTCGTGGAGATGTACGAGCCTATTGAGTTCTTTTGTTGTTGTGAGCCTGCTCCGATTTCGTGGTTTGTGGCTTTTGTTGTTGAGAGCCTGCGAGTTTTTGCTAGCTGTTGATCACATTGTTGGCACTGGTGCTGTCGAGAGCTGAAGCTTCATCCTGCTGCCTGCGTGGAGACTGCTGCCTGCCTGAAGGCTGCGTTGGAGATACAAGTATATACACGCTATAGCAAAATCTTTGGAGACCCATATCATTAATTCTAAGGTTGCGATATAGTGAGAAGACTGCGTGGAGGAAGGAAACCCTAAACTCCAGACTGCTGCTTGCCTTGCTGGTGCACTTCTTATTGTGTTGTTTATTGCTAAAAATTGGTTTCTTCAGGGCCTCTGTATTGGTTTTATCATTTTCCTGGCATTAATATGGATTTTGCAAGAAAAAAACCAGTTTCCATATTCTTCGATACGTTATACTATTCATAGGTGTGATAAACAGTTTGTTTTCAGTTTATGATATCTATGATGACCTTATATCAACTCAAGTGACGGAATTTTTTTTTTTTTTGAACTTTGCCCATGCCCTTGCAATGGTCAATTGGAAGGAAGACAAAATCAGTATAACCGGAAAGTTTGGGCAAATTTCGTTGTTTTACTATATTTTTAAGGAGATTGTTATAAATCATTGCAAAGATTGTTGGTGCATAAAAGAAATTATATTGTGAAGAAAAGTTGCAGCTGGTTGACCGTATTGAATTCCCAAAAAGGATTCAGGATTGGTCTAAGAAAGCTTGCAGCTGTTGCTACAGCTGCTCCAAAAGAAGAAAAGTTGCAGAACCAGATCCACATCTTTTAGACAATCACAATGGCAAGTCACAGTTATGATTGAGGTATCATTGTAATTTTTCATAAGAAGATTTGAATTGTCCATGTAAACAACACTCTAAAGTAAATTACATGGAGATGTGTTGAAAGAATTCTAATCTTGTGTTTCTTTGAGAGCTGTGCCTCTCCCTCACCATCACCAGTGGTGAGTTATTTGCTTATGAACTTATTTGACAATGTATTTTCTCTGTAAATCACCTTGGCAGAGACTGTAGACCTGCAAGGTTATTGTTTTTCTCTTTGTCATATTAAGTTCATTATTGTAAACTACACTAACAACTGTAAAAGATGCAATCTTTGTCATCAATAGTTGGTGCCACTCTCTCTGGCAAAGAGAGAGGCAGAGGAAGAAGAAATTTCAGC
>LPNX011074481.1:65197-157361 GCA_001517045.1 Pseudotsuga menziesii | reverse complement strand
ACTCAGACTCAGATTTTGATGGTGATAAGGAGACAGGAGTATCAACTTCTGGATACACTATGAGTCTTGGATCAGCAGCTGTTTCATGGAGATCACGCAAACAATTAGTTCCAGCAGATTCAACAACAGAAGCAGAATATGTGGTTGCAGCTGAAGCAACGAAAGAAATAGTATGGCTCAGGAAAATACATGAAGATTTGCAAGAAAAACAAGAGAACTCCACTCCATTGTTGGTCGACAATACTTCTGCAATCACGCTGGCTAAGAATCCTAGATTCCATGATCGAACCAAACACATCAACACAAAGTATCATTGGATTCGACATCATGTAGAGGCCAAGATAGTCCATCTTCGACATTGTCCCACAAATGATCAAGTTGCAGACATCTTCACCAAAGCACTTGGACAAGAAAAGTTTGAAAGATTCAGAAACATGCTTGGACTTACGAACACCCCTTCGGATTAAGAAGGGGATTGTTAGAATAATCCGTCGGGATTATTGTAAATAAATAATAAATAGGAATATGAATAGATAGGAAGGTGAAAAGGCTGGTACTCAACCGCCTCATGAAATGTATAAATATTTGATATGTCAATAGAATAGATTGAATCGGGAGTTATTACCAACAAAACTAAAGTCTATAAACATTGACAAATGTTCTGTCAATAAATTATTAATAAATATTTAAACATCTTAAAAGTTAAAAACTTAATTGTTAGTCTTTAATATTTTTTTTTAAATTGTTTATAAATTTTGAATGCACAGTCCATTTTTTTCTTGGCTTGTTTGGAATGGACAGTAATTTTTTTATTTTTTATTTTTTGCTTGTTTTTAACTTTTTATTTTAGAATTTACTGTACATTTTTTTTGGCTTGTTGGGAATGCACAGTTAATTTTTTTTAGCAAGTTTTAAGTTTTATAAATTATTATTTAAACACAAATTGATAATCACAGTTTCCATTATTTTTTCCTTGTTTAGATTACAGTCCATTTAAAAAAAAAACTCTTTATCTTTCATTACGCACAATCTGCAAACTACAAAGTTGTCACAGTTTCCTATTTTTTTATTTGTTTTAAGTTTTATTTTTTGGGCATTTTGCTTGTTTATAATAAATACACAGTCCATTTTTTTTTAATTCTAACTTTTATATCCTTCATTATGTACAGACTATAGAGTGTTGTAAACATGGCATCACAACAGCAAAGTGAAGGAGTAAATGTACCCGGAGAATCTGTTCTCAAGGTAGACCCAACATGTCCATTATGGCAGTATGTAGAAATTATTGGCAAAAATCCTGGGGGTGGTTCATATAAATGGAAATGCAGTGAATGCAACGGCATCCGAAATTGCTCATAGACTAGGGTGAAGGGCCATCTAACTGGGAAAACTAACACAGGGGTGTTGATATGCAGTGGTCCAAATGGTCCAAATGGCCAACCTGGACCAGGTTTGAGTCTCGAAAAACTTGCATTCTATGCATCTTTGCAAAATGCTGCTGATAGGAGACATGCTAATAAAGGAAAACTCCCTATGCAAAATACTGCAACTAGAGCCCCATTGCCATCTAGACTTGTTGCAACAAGTAATAAAAGGCCTACTTTGGGACCTATTGAAACATCATTCAATAACCAAGGCAGAGAAGAAGCTGATGAGCATGTAGCTCGCTGCATCTATGCAAATGGGCTAGCATTCAATTTGGTGCCCTCTCCATATTGGCAATGAATGATTAAAGCAGTCAATGAAGCACCAAAAGGGTACAAGAGCCCTGGGTATGAAAAGGTTCGCACCACATTGCTGACATCAGAAAGACTATCTGTGGAAAGACAGTTGCAGTCAATCCGAGAAACATGCGCAGAAACAGGTGTGTCTGTAGTTTCTGATGGATGGAGGGATCAAAGAAACCGCCCTTTAATCAATGTTATTGCAATATTCCCCCAAGGGGCAATGTTTTTGAAGGCTATTGATTCCAGTGGAGTGGAAAAAGATGCAACATTCATCTCCAATATTCTTATTGATGCAATAGAAAGTGTGGGGCCACAAAATGTTGAACAAGTTATCATGGACAATGCACAGGTATGTAGAGCTGCAGGGTTGATTGTGGAGGGTCGATATGATCACATCTTTTGGACTCCATGTGCAGTGCGTTCGTTGAACCTTATGCTTGCCAAGATTGGCGAAACCGAGTGGATCAACGAAATATATGTAGCATCGCAGGAGATCCAAATGTTCATAACCAATCATTCGATGTCACAAGCCATATATAGAGGTTTTGCAAAGTTGGAGCTATTGAAGGTATTCCATTTTTAATTAGTGTTATTTGACAATTTCTATTATGTCTTATGAATTTTAATCATATATGATATATCATTTCTAATTTGAGATTTGACTTTTCAAAACTTATGTAGGTTGCTAAAACACGTTTTGCCTCCCACACTCTAGTCATAAAGAGGCTTGTCGAAGTTGGACAATTATTACAAGCAATGGTCATTGACCCTCTTTGGGAATCATGGAGGACTTCCACTTCTGATAGGGGGCAAAAAATCAAGTCTATCATTCTTGATGATGCATGGTGGGACAAGGTCCAATACCTTTTGCGGTTTACATAACCAATCTTGACCATGATTAGGGATTTTGACACAGATATGCCTTGCTTGGGGGAAGTCTACGAAAACATAGATAGTATGCTAGAGAGAATAAGAGAAATTATCAAGGCAAGTCAAAGTGACCCTTTTGAAGTTTTTTACAATGAAATAAAGGACATAGTTACCAAAAGGTGGAACAAAATGACCACACCATTACACCTTTTGTCCTATGCACTCCACCCCAAATATGATCATTGCAAAATTTTGTCTTTACCTGGTAGGACAGCCCCAAACAAGGATTCTGAAGTGGTACAGGGATATAAGACAGCTTTTAGGAAGATATATAGGGATGTGGGCATTGCATTGGAAGTATGTGAGGAATTTGGAGCATTTGTACAATCCACTGGTAACTTTTCAGATCCAGTAACCATGGATGATCGAGGGCATCTTGATCTTATTACTTGGTGGGGCTTCCATGGCGGGGATAGCATTCATCTCTCGACCTTAGCCACTAGGTTGTTATCGCAGGTTGCCAGTTCCTCATCAGCTGAGAGGAATTGGAGTACATATGGCTTCATCCATTCAATGAAGTGAAACAGATTGGGAGCAGCAAAGGCCGAGGATCTTGTGTATGTTCATTCCAACCTTCGCCTTCTATCACATACTTGTCCAGAGTATTAGAAAGGTCCAAGCAGGATGTGGGATGTTGAGCCCGAGATTGCTGATTTAAACATGACATTGAATGCCATGACTCACCTCAACCTACTTGAGGAGATTACACCACCAGCGCAGCCTTCTTCTACAGCTTACAACATTTCCAACCCCCCACCGTCCATTCATGATGTGGAGATTGAATATGCAGATGAGGATATGGACCCATTTCTTGATATGTAGTTAGATATACTTTACATTATCATATTAGTATAGTGATCATTGATCACTCATTTTTGTAACTATCATCCTTTTCAACTTTTTATGAGGCAAGTATCATTTCAGTTTTCACAGTTTTAGTGTTCATATTTATATATGATTTCAGTTCTAGTGATGTGATTCATGAATGGTTTTGATTATACACTTTGAATATATTTTTTTAATTTTTTAAAGTTTTATTATAGTTTTTATACTTGACGTATCCTAGCCGTATCTGTATCCGTATCCTGGTAACCTAGGAAAAATGTAACAAATTTCTAAAGAACAAGCTTTGCTCTTCCTTATTTCAATTTCTCTTTGTAAATAGCTTTCATTAGTGACAAACTATTTGCAACATTTACAACCAAGTTCAACAAAATAACTAATAAAATGTCAAGCCCCTCACCACAACCGTCATTCATCATCACTATATTAATTATAATTATGCTGGCTTATTATTATTCCTTGCTATCCCTCTTTGTCTCCTATATTTTTCCATGGAAATAGATTCCTAGGAAACTTTTGGGCACTTCCCCTGTTCTGAGATTGGTACTCAGTTTAAAGCAGGGAGCATAGACTTAGTACACCTGATCTTGTGTGAATAGAATTGGGGATCTGCACAGCATGTCAGATTACCAACCACGTCCTGGCAACAATGGCACCAATTGATTGAGCTAACCTTTGGGGCTTTTTGTTTCCTATATATACATCAAGAAGACTCATTTGAAGGATCATCTTATCTTGTGTATTTGATATCTATGTTGTAGGAAACTCCTAAAATGCCCACGTACCAGTACTGGAAACTTGTGGAAACTCGCAAACTTCTCGAAAACTTCTGGGGAACCTCCAAGGGTCCATGAGCGTCTTGGGACCCATAGGAAATCTAAAAAACCCTAGTTTATACAAAATGAGAACAAATTAATCTCTAAATCGTTTCTAAACCTCACCTAAACCTACCTACAAATCAACCTCTCATTCTTATTTTATTGTGAGATAACGTGTTATTAAAAAAACTATATACATAAATATATATATCGTGTTTCCCTTGACGTACCCATTTTGGGGGGGTCATGTTTCCAAGTGTCCCCGTTTTTGAAACTACTTGTACATGTTTCCATGTTTCGTGCAACTTAGTTTGATACATATTATATATTATATTGTAAAAGGAGATCTCCCCCTCAAAGAGGCTTCTTATTCATTCACTCGTATACTTCATTTAGGCATGGCAACTAAAGTGGGCCTTTTTTATGCTTATTTACCTATTTGGGTCCATAACATTTGGAATTAAAATGGATGATCCTTTGTTTTGCTCTTTCAAATGAGCCATCTTACCTACGTCGCTTGACACGAGGACACGAGACATGGAGGACATGGGAATACGAGTATTTGACACAAGACACAATGTCCCCAAAAATAGGACATGGGGGACACGGTTATATATATATATATATATATATATATATATATATATATAGACATAAAAATCCAACTTTTATAGAAATTCAATGCACATCATAAAATAGAAGCTTAAAACTTAGAATTTGAACCATATACTGCAGTTTTATCATTAAGTCATCATATGTAATCAAAATCAAAATGTAGTTTGTATTACATAGATTAAGATACTGAATTATTGATAGTAAGATACTATAGGTGGGAATGCCACTGGAAAATACAAAATTGGGTAGAATATAGATACTAGAACCATAGATGGAAGAGTGTCATAGCTCGAAGTTGTCACTGTCAAGATTTAGTAGTCCTTCTCCATGCCGACATCATGAAAATCATCATCACCATTGCTATCTCGTCCATCCTCTTCCTCCTCCTCCTTAGCTACTGTATCCAATCTGAGTTTTGCATTTACTGGTGTGGAGGATGACCCCTCAAGAGGATTACCATCAACAAAAGTGATTGGCCCTAGCATTGGTTCATTGAGATCCAAGTTGGCTAATGCCAACTCAACACTGCTATCCAAACTCGTATCATTAGGAAACACATCCCACATCTTTGTCTTTCCCTTCAATCACTCCTCCCTTTGCTTATAAATAAAACAGAGGTAGGAGTGCACATATAGCATTTTCTTTGCCTTGGATTGCTCAAGCCTGCTTTCCATATGTTCTCCAATTCCTCTTACAACAAGAGGATGAAGTAACTCGAGTTAGGATCCTCATGGCTAAATCCTGTAGAATAGGGCATGCAGCCCCATGAGTTTCCCACCAAGCATAGGGCTCCTTAACCCCCCTTTTCTTTGAGCACACCATAACCTCCAAATCTCCGAGTGCCAATTGAAAACTCTACGAAGCCCTCCTCCACCTCATTAAAGGATGTTCAATCCTGAAATATCCTTTTAAATCCTTCCTTCCTCCTCTATGAAATCTCTCTGTCCTGGTGATGAGCAACTTTGTGTGAAGGCCCCATCGTGTCCATATCCCAAGTGTTGGCTTGTTGGAAAGTTAACTCTGAAGCTCCTCTTTCATATTTTTGGTGTGGTGTGATGAAGAGGACTTAGACTTTGTCCTTTGTATATTTATGTATAAAGTGAGTTATATATAAAAAAGTGATGTTTTGTACTTTATAGAATGGGTCTCACTTAAGTTATTATTTAATAATTAAAGTGAATTAATTATTAAATGTGGGTGCATTAAATGATGCCCCTTGATTTTGTAAATTTGATTAGGAGGCAAAATTTTAGGGAGGCCCTAAAATGGTCTAATATTTGGATTTTTGAAATTTTATGAAATTTGAGGGTTTTTTGATACAAAGTGCAGACCTAAACTAACCCTAATCTAACATGCACATGCAACCTAACCTATCCTAGATGCTAGTCTTTGAAGAGAAGGGACAAGGGTTTAGGATTCTACCCTGACCCTAGGGCATCTAGGGAGGTGATTAACCTTCCTTTTGAGAAGCCTATCCTAGGTTTGACAACAAAACCTAAATGCCTAAGGTTCTAACCCTAGAAGGACTCCAATGAGGGACACACTACTACAAACCAAGGTGACTAAAGGTTGAAAAATGACCTAGCTAAGACAAAATGCAGCCCTAATGCTACCATTAAATTACCATTAAATCCATAAACATACATCATTCATCAACATTCAACAAAGAGAGATCAAGAAAAACCCTAGATACCTCCTTGTGCAAGTGTTTAGCCAACAAATCATAGCATCACCTTTAGCAAGAGCATAGAACCAAAGAAACTTCAAGAAATTGCCATCAAACCCAAAAAATCATCTTCTTAAGAGGGGCACATCACTTCCAAAGAGCCTTAGTAGGGTAAAATAAGTGCATATTGTTTGATCCCACTTATCTTATGTTCAAAGGAAGTGAAAATAGGTTTATTTATAGCCTCTCACTCTCACTTTACAAAAATATAAAATGTCAATTTGAAATTATAAAATGTCAACTTAAAATTATAACATAAAATATATAAAATAATTCAAAAATGGCCTAAAGTAGGCCTAAAGTAGGATGCATGGGGTATTTTCCCCCAGATACCTAAAACTGCTAAAAATAAGCGAATCACTCTGAATGAAAGGCTGGAGTGAGTTGGAGGGAGGGCGTCATGCCCCATCTAACTCCAGAAATGCAGAAAATCCCTCAACGCCCGCCCTCAAAGCAACAATAGGACTAGGGAGGAAGGATGACGTCCTTTGAGGAAAGAGCCCAAGGAGAGAGAGCGCCAGTTAGCTGAAGGGCCAGGAGGGTGTCCGAGGTGGCTGTGAAGGGAGACCAAGGTCTTGTAGCTAAAGTAAAGTCCACTAGTGCAAGGAAACAAGGTGTGGGGTCATGTGACCCAGTGATCAACCCGTAGGAGCCCTGGACACCAACCCTAGGGTTAAAAACCCCACAAAGGGAAGTCAGCAGTGCCATTAAGCCATAGTACTGCTAAAGGAAGGACCAAATGGCCGTCCATGACCACCGATGCTGAATAACACCCCTCCTAGTAAAAAAAATGGCCTCTCTCTCTCTGGGGCACATCTGAAGGTGCGCTGGGTACAGGTGCAACGTAACACGACTTACAACCATGAATCTCGAAGCAAGATCAGAGCACCACACATGAACAAGAAGGGAACCTTTACAACAATATTTGCTCCAAGAAAAGATGTATCAATTAGGCTCAAGAGAAAGAGAGCTCCAAAAATCCAACCTTGCCAAATAATTGAGAGGATAAACCCTTATATAGGTTTCATTCCTTTTCTTTACTACAACAAACAAGTAATAAAATCCTAGATCTAGCCTACGGTGGAGTAAATAAGGAATATCCTCTACTAAATCGTAACAAACTTTAATAATATCCATGATGAATGGTGGTCAAAGCCACATCTACATATCCAAGAGAAAAGGCTCAAGATGGAGGGCACCTCCATCAAGTGAGGGTGAAATGATGATAAGTAGTAATCGAACCTAGCCTCTAAATTCTCTCCAAAGGTAGTGTTCCAAGAAAATGGTTCGCTAAGTAATGGGTAAAACCCTAGATCTAGGTTTTGAACCCCAAATCTCCTCCAAATGTGAAATGATCCTCAAATCATGCAAAATCATCTCCAAAGTGGACGACCCCATGAATAAATTGTAATGAGTACTCCCTCAAGTGAATGCTCCATGGTATAAGCATAAAGGAATATGCAAGAAACCTTACAAAGGGTAGACACTAGCTCTAAATGGGAACAAACATCACCCAAACACCACCAAAGTAGGGAACTCCATTAAACAAACCTCCAATAAGTGAATGCTATCCATGAAAGGGGATGCAAAGTGTCATGTGAGGTGTGTACAAGGTGGAACATTTCATCAAACTACAACAATACCCTCTGAAATGTGGAATGCTCTGCCATAAATGTGCAACAAACCCTCTATTATGAAACGGTAGCTCAAAAAGTGGCACAAGATGATGAGTGAATGCTCTCCCAAGTGATTGCTCCAACAATAATGCATAGGTGATTGTGTAAGTGGCCTCAAAAGAGTGGATGCCCATCATGAATGGCATAGTCATGTGTGCAAACCCTCCTCTAAGTGAAGCGTGCCATCAAATAAGGCATGAAATGATGCTAGGAAGCCTCCAAGAGCGAATCCCTCCAACAATGAGCATGAGAATAATGAATGATCCTGCATCAAGGCAATATGAAGATGTGAAATGTGGGCCTTCAACCAAAACGTCCAACAATAATGGCATGGTTAAGTGTGTAGGCCAGCAACCAAAGGGTGTGTTTCATCAACAACGCTAGGAAATGAGTTAAGGAATCTCTCTATAGTGAACCCTCCAATGAATATTCATGGGAAGATGTGTAAACAACCCTCCAAAAGGTGGGTGCTTATCAAGGAAGACCAACAAATGTGTGTAGAACAATCCATTCATCAAGTGCAAAAGGTTTCTTCCATACATCAATTGGTCAAACCCTCAACCAACCAATATATGCATAATAGCTCATCAAAGTAGGCAACGACCTCAACACATGTGCAATGAATAATGTCCACATAACAACCAATACCCAACCTCCATTCCCACTCATCAATCCATGAACCAAGGAATCCATCAATCAATAATTGGAGCATAAAAAATAAGGAGGATGTACCCGCAATAGCTAACCACCTCATGAGGAAGGGGATGACCCCTTCTACAATTCCAAAGGATGTCATCAAATCAAATATAAAGAAACAAGGAGATCGATTAGCCACAAATGATACCAAATGGAACCATGATGCCACCTAAGTGAGGAAAAATAAGAGCGCTCCATGAAAAATCCATCATATATCATCCAATCGACATCATCCAACAATGTCAAATCATCCCGATAAGCTAGAGCGCTTTTCCAAATATGATAGTACATCTCACCAAGAAGCCATATCAAGCCATAGGCATAAGGTTGCTCATGAAGAGAATGAAACAGGAGTTCAACATAATCCTCTAGCATAAACCAATCATCAACACTAGATCAACATCATCAATAACCAAAGGTATCATCACAAAGGCAAACATCAATCTTGGTCATCCAAATCTTCGTCAACATGTCACTCTCTACTAAAACTGTGATAAAGATCACATGTGGACACCCATGCAAAATGGGGGTGTAACAGAACCTTCATATCTCAGTTGCCAAAAAGATTCATAGTACGGATGTGACTGTATAGCTTGTCTGCCACTATGCTTAACCGTGGTATGAGTATAGATTAGCCACCAAAAGAACAATCAGGCTGCACTACTGCATGGACGAACTGCCAGGGAAAATGGCAGCCTCTGGTGAAGAAATTTGGTTGTACGGACACCATATGGAGCTGTATTCCGGTCACCAAGGAAAACTTTGAGCCACCAAATCCACCAAAGACAAATTTGGTTATACAGATCTCAAATCGGAGTTGTATGGTCTGTTTTCAGTGAAATTTCTCAGATTGTTTTACAATTCAGACTATTTGGGAGCAGATTGGATCTGTTCTTTCCTTTATTGTTGCCCATATTTGCAGATCTGGATGTTTCAGCTGCCGATGTGTTGTTTTTCAACAAATCCAAGGAGAAATTCACTGTTTTGATCAAATTTAATAGGAATCTGTAGGTTCTGGCACTGTATGTGAGCAGATCTGTGTGTTTTGTTGCTGATTTTGAGCAGATTTATTAAAATCTGTTTGTTTTTGGGCAGATTTATTAGAAATCTATGTGTTTTTCGACAATGTGGCTGCTACAGATGTTTAGATCCAGTGGTTAGGTGTTCTTACTTCGGGATTGTAGATTGAGGCAGGGAAGAATAAGTGTTTTCAGCATTTTACTACTTTGTTATAAAACATATTTCTGCATTTTTTGCTTGTATCGATGGCATCTTTATCCAACATCATGCTTGAATTACAATATGTGGAAGCAACATATGTTTGCCGTATTTGAGTACAAGGGCCTTAGTTGCTATTTGTTGAAATAATGTAACTTTGAACAATATTCTACTTGTACTTTACATTATTATTATTATTCCTCTCCTTCGGGAGATGTCATTAATGTAAAAGGTTATGTAAAAGTCATGTGGTAAATCCTCCATTGTAAGTCGGGTCAATAGTACCCAGAAGAGTCTAATATAAATTTTATTTTGAGTTTTTCCTAGGTAGGTCGGCCCTGTCAGTTTGATAGGTCAGCCCAGTTAGGATAAAAGGTCAAGTCAAAGTTGAGTATAAATAGGGAGGCACCCTCCCTCATTTAGACATACAACTCACACTAGCATCGCGCAAGAGAGAGAAAGAGGAAGGATAGCGAAGGAGAAGTGTTTTTGGCTCTTGTGTTAGGGTTTGGTCTATGTCTTATGAGATCTTGTTCTTTGGGCATTGTACTCTGGAAATCTATATGGAGGAAGTTTTGCTGAGTTTTCTTCCCCTTGTGGGTTTCCCAGGATAAATTGTTGTGTACCTTGTGATTGTGTATCTTTCAAAGATCCTCTTTATGCTATTATTGTGAAAATCTATTAAATGCTCATGAAGTTAGGAATTAAGCTGTAACAACATATAAAATTTACATGGTATCAGAGCTTAACTGAAAAGAGCAGATTTCACTGGGTAAATCTCTCGCTCCTCTGAACAAGAAAATCTCTAGAAGATGCAGTTGTTATTGGGATAGAAGAAGGTGAACTGAAAGGTCACTTGACCTCAGAAGCAACCTTGATTTATGATACTACAAGTCCATGTGAATTATGGCATAGAAGGATTGCTCACATAAACTACAAAGCCTTACCACATGTGAGCAAGGTAGTAACATGATTACATGATCTAAAGATTGATTATGAAGGAGTATGTAAAGGATGTGCCAAAGGAAGGAACATAAAGAATCCATTCCCAAAAAACGACACCAAGACAGAAGGAATATTGGAACTTGTTCACTGAGATGTATGCGGTCCAATACCCTCAACATCTTTAAGTGGGTATGTATATTATGTAACATTCATTGATGATTACTCTCGCAAGACTTGGGTTTACTTTTTGAAATCAAAAGATGAAGTATTTGGAAAGTTTAAGGAATTCAAATCCTTGGTAGAAAATCTTTCAGAAAGAAAGATCAAGACACTTAGGTCAGATAATGGAGGAGAGTATACTTTAAATGAATTTGGAAACTTTTGCAAAGATGGCGGGATTAAGAGGGAACCTACCACTCCCTATAATCCACAACAGAATAGTGTTGCTGAAAGAAAGAACTAAACTATTATGGAAGCAGTGAAGACTATGATCCATGATCAAGACCTTCCTATGCACTTATGGGATGAAGCAGCAAGAACAATAGTATATGTCCAAAACATAATATCCCATTGTGCATTTGGGTTCAAAACCCCCCGAAGAGATGTTCACAGGCAAGAAACCAGAAGTAAGTCATCTCAAGATATTTGGTTGTCCAGTGTTTGTTCATATTCCAAAAGAGAAAAGAACCAAGTTGGATGCTTTCAGAAAGAAAGGAATATTTGTTGGATACTGTGAGGTCTCCAAGGCCTTCAGAATTTATATACTAGGTTACCACCATATGGAAATTAATAGGGATGTAACCTTTGATGAAGATACAACTCTCAAGAAATCTAGAAAGTGCCAACTTGAAGAAACATATGAAGAAGTTGTAGCTCCCAGAGCTGCATAACCGATGGAAGAAGTTGCATCTTCTCCTGATGATGAGATTCCGGAAGAACATGAAATATTGGAACTCCAAGAACCTCCCCACATGAATATCTCTCACAAGCGAAAGCCAACTTGGGCTCATTAAAATAATTAAGATGCAGAGAGGTATGGTGCTCCAGAAGGCTCCTTGAGACTGAGCAATGTTAGATTTTCACAAGATTATAACACTATATCTTAATTGCAATTAATCAATAGGATCACTAGAAAAAGAACAAAGCACAAAACAATAACACCAGTGTTTTTATCCTGGGAAACCAAATTGGGAAAAACCCAGCAAACCTTCGTATAGAGATAATGATCTTCTGAGAACAAAGAGAAGACGAGAGAGAGAAAATGTCTCTCGCAGATATAACCCCAGAAAACACTCTCCTAGACTGTTGGAGCGCACCTTTACTGCTGAGCTGAGTAGCTCTGAATGTGTGTAATAATGAGGAGGGGCGCCTCCTATTTATACTGATTTTCCACTAGGAAAATCACTAGGGACGACTTCTCTTTGGGGAGCAATAAAAATATATTTTAAAATTTTATTTTTATTTATTTCTTTTGCTTGCTTTTCACCCCAAGGTTTACAATGAATAATTGCAACAATATAATCTCCCGTAGGAGGTACAAGGAGGTACAATACAAGTACAATAAGAATAGCTTCTGAAGTTGCATAAATTCCAACACTCCCTCTCAACGAGGAAGGTATTCTTCAGATATGGTCATCATCAACATCATGAATATCTGGGTCTCTTCTATACATCTCATCTGTCTCAATCATCTCTATACATACTGAAGGTCGTCGACATGTCATTGTAAGGTCTTTTATCATTTGTAGGTCCATCTGCTACCTGTACGTCTCATCTACCGATGGGATCCTCCCATACTTGGCTTGAGAACCTGGACGAGCAAATGTGCATGACCATCTACTAACTATTCGTCTCATCTGTCGATGGGGTACTCCCATACCTAGCTGAGAACCTGAACGAGTAGTGGTACCTGTGCAATCACACAACCATCTACTGCCTGTTCGACTCATCTGCCGATGGGGTTTCTCCCATACTTCGTTAGTACCTCGACAAGTAGAGGCACCTGTGTGAACCCGACCATCTATTACCTGTCCGTCTCATCTGTCGATGGGATTTCTCCCATACCTAGCTGAGAACCTGGACGAGTAGAGGTACCTGGGCAAAAGCATGATAAATGTTTGTTAGTTATCTCTCCCTCTCAAGGAGGAATACGTTCTCTACTCCAAGTCTTCCACGAAAGTATTCAAACTTCACTATGGGAAGAGGCTTAGTGAGAACATCCGCACTCTGGTCATCTGTTGGAATAGACTGTAACTCGACCCCACCTTTCTGCACTATATCACGTATGAAGTGATATCGAATCTCTATGTGCTTCGACTTGTCGTGAAATACAAGATTCACTGACATCTGCACACAACTCTGGTTATCACAGTGAATCACGGTTTGCTTTGGAATATGACCAAGCAATCCTGCAAGAAGTTTATGAAGCCAAACTGCTTCTCAAGCTGCTGTGCTAACAACCATATACTTGGCCTTTGCAGTACTGAGAGCTACTGAGTTTTGCTTCCTATTGCACCAGGAAATTACCGTAGAACTCAAACTGAAACAACATCTTGAAGTAGTCTTCCTATCTGCAGTGCGTTCGACCCAATCTGAGTCTGTAAACCCTTACAATTTCAAGTCACATTCTAAGTCATATCGTAGACCATATCCCACAGTGCCGCGTAAGTATTTGAGCACATGTTTTGCAGCAGTCCAGTGAATCTGCCTTGGCTCGCACATGAACTGACTGAGGATATTCACAACAAAACAAATATCTGGTCTGGTGTTTGTCAGATACATCAAGGACCCAATTAGCTGGCGATACATAGTGGGATTGATCAAATTTGAATCTAAAGCAGAATCTCTCAGCTTTTTCAAATTTGCATCCATTGGGGTAGCTATAGACTTGCAGTCCAACATTCCGAATCTCTTCAGTATATCTATGGTGTATTTTCCTTGACCTAGGAAAATATCCTTCTGTCTCTGCCATACTTCTAATCCCAAGAAGTAATGTATGAATCCAAGATCCTTCATTTCGAACTTAGAGGCTAGTTTCTTCTTACACCATATGATAAGTTTCTCATTTCCAGTGAGAAACAGGTCATCGACATATAGTACCAAAATCAGTCGCTTATCATTCACAACCTTCTAGTGAAGGTTCACTTTTGGTGAATCCTAGACTCACCAGGAATCCGTCTATTCGTCCATACCAAGCACGGGGTGCTTGCTTGAGTCCATATAGAGCCTTTTTCAGCTTGCATACATGAGACTCCTTCCCATGGACAACAAACCCTTTTGGCTGTTCAATATATACTTCTTCCTCAATAATACCATTGAGAAAAGCTGTCTTGACATCCATTTGATGCAACTTCCATCCCATAGCTGAAGCAATAGCGATGATCGATCTGATGGAAGTATATCGAGCCACAAGAGCAAATGTCTCATCATATTCGACTCCCTCTTTTTGAGAGAACCCTCTAGCCACAAATGTAGCCTTGTATTTTTCAATGCTTCCATCTACTTCATGTTTGGTCTTTGCGCCAAAGAGGCGCATTCTACAGCCCAGTAAGGGAGGGATGCGTAACTCTTTCCGTGCTCATCTTAGAGCTGACATGTGTCCTTTATGAAAAATAATAAAATATTATTAAAAATAACATGTCTGCTCAAATTAAATTTAAATTATTTAGAAATGCATATAATATAAACACACAAATTAAATAGATTAAACCCATAAACATTGCATTACACACTTTCTCAACATTTCTACTTTAAAAACAGGTTTGCATTTGGAAAGATTGGATCCCTCTCGGCACTTGGTAGAGCCACCTTTTTAAAGATGGATCTATGATGGTGTATAACCATCTGGAAGTCACTGCTGATTTCTCCTCAGGTCTAGGCACAATCTCCCACACATCATTCTTCATGATGTATTGGTATTCTTCCATCATGGCATCCTCCCATACTTGGTGTCTGGATGCTTCTTCATAAGTGGTGGGTTCTGAATCAATGATGTGACTCATTAATGCCACATAACTGGAGAACCTCTGAGGTATTTTACTTTCTCAGAAAGTACCATGTGGGGCTTCATGCCCCTCAGCATCTTGTAAGGTCTGTTGTGCCCATTTAGGTCTTTTCCGGCTTATTGCCATATCTTCGGGAATATCAACTGTCGCGTCTGGATCAATGGGATGGATGGGTTCATCTTTCTCTGCTAACTCATTCTAATCTCCATTTCCTCATCATTGATCTCCATGTCTGATCCTTTGCCTTTCTTGATAGCCATCTCTTCTTCGAAGGTCACATCCCTGCTAACTTCAATCTGTTTGGATCCTGGGATATAAATTCTGTAGGCCTCTGAAGATTCATTGTATCCCACGAAAATTCCCTTCTTCCTGAAGGTTCTAACTTTTTATTTTTCTCCTTGGGCACATGTATGTAGACTGGATAGCCAAAGATTTAGAGGTGACTCACTTCAGGTTTTACTCCTATGAAAGCTTCTTCCGGAGTCATGTTCTTCACTATCTTATGTGGGCATCTGTTCTGTACATATACAACTGTTCTGGATGCTTCTGCCCATAAGAACATAGGTAGACTTTGTTCATGTATCATGGCTTTGGTTGGCTCCACAATTGTTCTGTTCTTTCTTTCAGCAACATCGTTTTGCTGGGGGTTGTAGGGAACTGTGAGCTCCCACTTAATTCCTGCTTCCTTGCAGAAATCATTGAATTCTGTAGAGCTGTATTCTCCACCATTATTTGATCTTAGGATCTTGATCCTCTTCCTTGAAAAATTTTCAACTTGTGCTTTGAAATCTTTGAACTTGCTGATTACTTCTTTGGATTCCTTGGTCTTGAGAAAGTATATCCAAGTCTTCCATGAGTAGTCATCGATGAATGTTACATAGTAATGATATCCTTGCAATGAAGCAACTGTCATTGGGCCGCACAAGTCAGAGTGCACTAGATCCCAGATTTCTTTGGATCTGCTCTCACTATCTGGGAAGGATTTCTTGGCATTCTTGCCTAGTGCACATCCTCTACATGTTCCATCATGGTCTACCTGTAGCACTGGTATACTTATAACTATAATCTTCATGGCTGGGAGAGCTTTGTAATTTAAGTGAGCTAGTCTTTTGTGCCATATCTCACCCATACTTGTAGAGTCATGGGCTAGGGCTTGGACTGGTAGAGTGTTTAGTCGATACAAGCTCTCCTCTCTCATACCAATTACTTTGGCTGTATTCATGCTTGAGTTCTTCTGCCAAGCAAGTACTTTTCCATCTGAATATGCTACTTTATATCCTTTGTCTTCTAAGGCTAAGATGGAAACAAGATTTCTTTTCATACCAGGTAGAGTATCATTAGACTCTAGCCGAAGGGAGGTAGTCCCATATCCATTCACAGTGTAGTTAGCATCATCTCCGAGTACAACACGGAGATGAGAATCTTTCTCAACTACTTCTGAGAGATTTTCTTTATATCTTGTCATGTGTCTAGATGCACCACTATCTACGAGCCAAGTATCACTAGTGGTGGGAACAGTACCTGATAGAGCTGATATGAAGAAGAATTATGTACGATCTTCATTCTTTTGTTTCTTGTGATGATGTTCTTCTTCTCCATCAGCAGTTGAAGCTTCATGCTTCCTTTTGTGAGAACTTTGATAGCTACTGGCATAATGACCGCATTTCTTGCACCTGTAGCATTGGATTTGAGATAGATCCTTCTTTTGTATCTTTTGATTTGGGGAAGGACTTGATCTCTTATCTTGGTGCTTGTGATTGAAGGACTTCCTTCCCCTTCCCTTGCCTTTCTTGGCATGAGATACAAATGCTTAATTTTCCTCAGGTTGAGCGCCATGAAGTCTTTGGCGTGCTGCTATTTTTGTCTCTTCCTGAGTGCATTCTGCCCATAACTTATCAAATTTGGGTAGCTTGGTTCAACCACTTATAGTTAGAATGAAAGACTCCCAAGATGGTGGGAGACCATTTAAGGTGGTCATACCGAGATCCTTTTCTTCAAGGTTGTCTCCACTGGACTTTAGTTTGTCGTGAAGCTCGGTGATCCTCATGATGAAATATGAGGCAATATTTTCGGACTTCGTCATCTACATATTCGACAGTTTATTCCTCAATGTGAGAGTCACATTGATGCTACCATGTTCAAATAGCTTCTTTAAGGTTTTGAACATTTTCCTTGTTGTTGTCTTTTCTGAGATTTGAGTTACCAAGTGGTCTTTAACTGAGTCTACCAAAATCCCTCTATCTTTGGCATCATTCTTCCTCCAGCGAGGTTTGTCTTCTTTGGCTTCTTGTTCTGGGACCTTTGCATTTACAAACTGTAATAGGTCATTTTCTTCTAGTAGAAGAACCCTAGACTTCCAGGGGATGAAGTTGGAAGCCCCTTCAAGACGATCTTCAACATTCATACTGATCATCTTGACTGCAGATTAGGATCTGAAACCCTATAAGAGACTAGGTTAAAACTGAAGGTCGGAGTTTTGGAAAACTGACTCCACAGGTGAATGCACCCTAGAGAGGCGAGTTAAGAAAAGGTAGAGTCGAGCCAAAACTGTGGAAGTATGTAAAAAACTGAAACCCTAATTTTTGCTGCGGCTACAAAATTAGGTCAAAAATTGGAAGTTCTCAGAATTGAGTTCTGCCTTCACCAAAAGATGTGCCCTCCTTAGATCGAAATTCCCAAGGCTCTTTTCTTGCCAAAATGTTGAGTAAAGGCTTTGAAAAATGAAACCCTAGTTTTGGCATGGTTCCAACAATGTTTAAGCAATGGCTTCTTCTAGCACTGCTCTGATACCATGTTGGATTTTCACAAGATTATAGTAGTATATCTTAATTGCAATTAATCAATAGGATCACTAGAAAAAGAACAAAGCACAAGACAATAACACCAGTGTTTTTATGGTGGGAAACCCAACCGGGAAAAACCCAACAAACCTTCGTATAGAGACAATGATCTTCTGAGAACAAAGAGAAGAAGAGAGAGAGAAAATGTCTCTCGTAGATATAACCCCAGAAAACACTATCCTAGACTGCTGGAGCGCACCTTTACTGTTGAGCTGAGTAGCTATGAATATGTGTAATAATGAGAAGGGGCACCTCCTATTTATACTCATTGGGGCCGACTTCTTGGGGGAGCAATAAAAATATATTTGATAATTTTATTTTTATTTCTTTCTTTTTCTTGCTTTTTACCCCAAGGTTTACAATGAATAATTACAACAATATAATCTCTTGTAGGATGTACAAGGAGGTACAATACAAGTACAATAAGAATAGCTTTTGAAGTTGCACAAATTCCAACAAGCAAGAAGCCAAATCCATTTTCTAGTTATGTGGCTTTGATGTGTGATCTTGTAGACAAAGAGCCCACTTGTTTTGAAGCAGTTATTCAAAAGAAAGAATGGGTAGAAGCCATGACGGAAGAATACCAATCCATAATGAAGAACGATGTGTGGGATGTAGTTCCCAAAACCAGAATGTAAAAGTGTGGTATCTTCCAAATGGATACACAAGATAAAACATGCAGCCGATGGAAGTATTGAAAAATACAAAGCCAGATTTGTGTCTCGTGGATTCTCTCAAAATGAAGGAATCGATTATGAAGAAACGTTTGCTCCCGTAGCAAGGTACACTTCTATTAGAACCATCATGGCACTTGCAGCCATGAGGGAATGGAAGTTACACCAGATGGATGTGAAAACAACCTTTCTAAATGGTGTTATTGAAGAAGAAGTGTGCATAGAACAACCACAAGGTTTTGAAGTTGAAGACAGAAAGACACATGTCTGCAAGCTGAAGAAGGCTTTGTATGGGTTGAAGCAAGCTCCAAGAACTTGGTATGGAAGAATCAATAGTTTTCTGACGAGCTTGGGCTTTACCAAAAGTAAAGATTATCCTAACCTTTACCTCAAGGTTATGGATGATGAACCTGTCATATTATTGCTGTACGTGGATGATATATTCCTGAAAGGTAATGAGAAGCAAATCTTAGAGTGTAAGAAGAAGCTCGCTGTAGAATTTGAGATAAAAGACCTTGGCTTGATGCACTATTTTCTAGGTCTTGAAGTATGGCAGAGCGCAGAAGGGATCTTCCTTGACCAATGGAAGTATGTTAGTAGAAATGTTGAAAATGTTTGATATGTTGGAGTGTAAAGCCATGGCCATACCCATGGATACAAATTTGAAGTTGCTAGCTGATGCTTCATTAGATTTGGTGGATGTGACACTATATAGACAAATTATTGGTTCATTGATGTATCTGACAAATACCCGACCAGCTATATGCTTTGCTGTGAACACGATGAGTCAGTGTTTGGTTGAGCCAGACATGTTCACTTGGTAGTTGCAAAGCATGTGATGAGGTACTTGAAAGGTACGGTAGACTATGGTCTTAGTTATACTAAAGATCATGACTTCACACTGTATGGTTATACAGATTCAGATTGGGCAAGAAGTGTCTCAGACAGAAAGAGCACTTCAGGTGGATGTTTCAGCTTGGCGTCAACCATGATTTCATGGCTAAGTAGGAAGCAGTCCAGTGTTGTTCTCAGCACTGCAGAAGTGGAATATATTGCAACCTGTTTCGCCAGTTGTGAAGCCATATGGGTTTGAAAGTTGTTATCGGGTCTATTTGATCTGGAGATGGATGCCACCATGATTCTATGTGATGACCAAAGCTGCAAGAAGATGAAAGAGAACCCTGTGTTCCATTATAAGACGAAGCACATAGAAATCCTGTATTTCTACATTCGTGTCATGGTGCAGAAGGGAGTTGTAAAGTTCCAATATGTGAGCACAAATGAGTGGGTTGTTGAAAGGAGTTGTCATTGATGTCAAAAGGAGTTCAGTAGTGACAAAGGAATAGCCAAAGACATGATGGCAGGGAAAACTCAGTATAAGACAAAGGAATAACAAAGGAAGCGATGACACAATGGCAATGCAAGCGATGTCATATGTGATGAGGATGGAAAGACACATGAGGGGATCCAGAGAGGGGATCAAGTCCGATCGAGCTTGATTGATCGATTCTCTGATCAATCAACGCAGAGTCGTGGAATTGCAATCAACTTATTTAGTAGAGGTTGGACGACTCAGATTGTATCAAGAGAATAGATTGACGACAGGAAAAGGATCCACAAAGTAAATGTGCGTGGAAAATAACATTCCGGAGCGCCAAAGTGAAGTTTCGTGTTTGATAGTTGGGATTGATCATTCTTAGACTTGAATCGTAATTCTGAAAGGAAAGATCATCTTAAATGTTGATCTTTAGACTTGATCCCGTAATTTCGAAAGGAAGGATCGTGTAAGATGTTGGTTGGTGGACTTGATCCTGGAATTATGAAAGGAAGGATCGTCTTAAATGTTGATATTTAGACTTGATCCCATAATTTTGAAAGGAAGGATCGTCTAAGATGTTGGTTGGTAGACTTGATCTCGTAACTCTGAAAGGAAGGATCATCCATGTTGGACTTGATCCCGTAATCTTGAAAGGAAGGATCTTTCGAGTACCTATGCACGTATGTGTCAACTGTGATCAGCATCGGTGGCTCCGTAAAGACTTGATCTCGTAATTCCGAAAGGAAGGATCGTCTGAGCACCACATATGTGTTAGATTTAATCTCGTAATTCCAAAAGGAAGGATTGTCCATGATCCCATAATTTTGAAAGGAGTGATCACTCGTGTCGTCCATGATCCCGTAATTCCGAAAGAAAGGATCATGTTGGTTGTTGATGTACCTTCCTCATTCTGTTGCCATAGATGATGTTGCTCCAGCCTTGAGCTGTTGATGATGATGTTGTTATACCTGTCACATGTGGATGTTGATGTTATTCCAGCTTCATGCTGATGAGCCAATCTCGTGTTGTAATTGTTGATATATCAGTTTTTATGTTGATGTGATGATGACGAGACTTCAGCTCTATACTGAAGATGATGATGATGTTCCAGGTTCGTGCTGTAGATGATGATGTTCTAGCAAGTTGTTCCATTTGCTCATATTGATGTTGTTGTAAACTTTTGGTGATCTATAGATGTACCACACAATGCTACAAATGATGTCGTTGATGATGCCTCCTCCTCCTCCCTCCTTCTGATGATGTTGTGTAGAGCCACACATGTTGATGTTGTTAGTAGAATACCCTTCTTGTTAAGGGGGAGTGTTGAGATAATGTAACTTCGAAGAATATTCTACTTGTACTTTACATTATTATTATTATTCCTTCTTCGGAAGATGTCATTAATGTAAAAGGTCATGTAAAAGTCATGAGGTAAATCCTCCATTGTAAGTCAGGTCAATAGTACCCAGAAGAGTCGAATATAAATATTATTTTGAGTTTTTCCTATGTATATCAGCCATGTCAATTTGAAAGGTTGGCATAGTTAGGTTAAAAGGTCAAGTCAAAATTGAGTATAAATGGGGAGGCGCCCTCCCTCATTTAGACGTACAACTCACTCGAGCATTGTGCAAGAGAAAGAAAGAGGAAGGATAACGAAGGAGGAGGAGAAGTGTTTTTGGCTCTTGTGTTAGGGTTTGGTCTCTCTTTCTCTCTTTCTCTCTTATGAGATTTTGTTCTTTGGGCATTGTACTCTGATAATCTATATTGAGGAAGTTTTGTTGGGTTTTCTTTCCCTTGTGGGTTTTCCAAGATAAGTTGTTGTGTACTTTGTGATTGTGTATCTTTCAGAGATCCTCTTTATGCTGTTATTGTGAAAATGTATTAAATGCTCATGAAGTTAAGAATTAAGCTGTAAAATCATATAAACTTAACACTATGGTCCTAGGTAAAGTTACATGACCACAAGCTATAGGCAGAGATCAAGACAAATTTGGTTTGATGAGTGAGATAGAGAAGCAGTAATGTTGCTTAAGTTGTCTATGATAGATGGAATGTTTCTTTAGTCTATACAGGAAGGACCTTAACAGATATTTGGAAGCACTTGAGAGAGTTGTGCGAGATTTCAGACAAGTGCGCAACCTTCTTCCTAAAGAATATGTTGTTTTCTATAATGATGGATGCGAGTGCATCCTTGCAGTTATATTTATTCAAAAGAAATGATATTTGAGTCTAGTTGTTGGCCATTGGTCGAAACATGGAAGAGGAGGACATAGTGGTAATCACATTGAAAAAATTACTACATGCTTATGAGCACTTTATTGGGACCTTGAACATCACCCCTTTTCTTTTTTTTTAGGTAAATTATCCCAAGGCAAACCCCTCGACACTTCTCTTCATTTCGAGGATGGTACCTAGGGTAAACCCTAGATTCTTCAGGTCGCAAGGGCAAGACAACAACATGTCTCAAAGTCATTATAACAATATACTCACTATCAGGTCATCATGTCACTAATAGTGATAGAACCTGGGTGGGGAGGATATCACTCCATCCCACAACCACTTGGGCTAGATTCGATTGACTCCTTGAATGTCACCTCTATGAATGTTGACTTGAAGTTTGATTAGTTTTGCAATAGCCTCTTACAATAGGACAAATCGAAGAAACAATTTGGTAGCAATAGTGAGGCAAAGGGTTAAGTGTTGAAATATTGAGAGGGGGGTGAATCAATATTTGCACAATAATTAAATTTTTAATCAAGAGCATGTTGCTAATCACTAATCATAACATATCATCAATGTACATGAAAATAATAAGATGTACAGTACACAATACTTTGACGTGGAAACCCAAGTCCGGGGGGTAAAACCACATAAGCCTTTTTAAAAATAAATTTGACCCAACAACAACGGGGGTAAACAAATTTAATACAACTTTACCAACTACAATTGGAAGGGGCTACAAACCCTTAGGCTTTGTCAACTACAACTGACAAGCTGCTACAACAGCTTAACTCACAAGATTGTGAGCCCTAGCACCACCTTGCCACCCTGAAGAAAAGACGATTGAACCTGTGGACTTGTCAAACCAATGACTGAACCTGCTGCTGATAACCTCTGCTCTCTGATCACTGCCAAGTCATCACTGTATACTGATACATCATTTCACTGCCACACACTGTTCATGTACATCATTGTACACCGCATCATACACAATCACTGAACAAGTAATTTTGCTCTGCTTTCACTGAATCATAAGACATGCATCGTCATAGTGTATCATCAAGTAGCATCGTCATCATAGGATATGCATTATCATAATGTATCATCAAGTAGCATCGTCATCATAGGATATGCATCATCATAATGTATCATCAAGTAGCATCGTCATCATAGGATATGAATCATTGTCATTGTCGTCATCATCAAGTGTACATCATAGTGCATAGGAATGCATCATCACATCATAGCATGCATCATCATCATAGTGTGTAGGAATGCATCAACATTATAGAGTGTACATCATCATCACATGCATTATCATCATAGAGTGTATCTTATCTAAGCATGCATCATCATCATAAATGTATAGTGTAGCATGCATCATCATCATAGAGTGTATAGTGTAGCATGCATCATCATACCATCATCATAGTATGCATCATAGAGTATATAGTGATCTTACCTCATACTTGAGTTGTATATGTTCGTAACAAAACCAACCTCAGACTTTGAAGATGACCTTTAACCAATGCTTGAATTCAGGACTGTGGATGAATTCGGCTATGTAGATGCTCTTAAAGTCAGACTACAAGCAATAGTAAAACACTTCATCAAAATTTAGACTGTTTAGGCATGTGTCTGTGCAGGCTGAGGAAAAACTTCGGGACTGTTCAAGCAGTCAATTGCCCAAACAAAGATCGTGAAGGCTTGTGAAAAAGTTGGTTCTTGCTATTATCACCTAAGTTGCACTTAGGGGATTTCCAATGAGCTGCGAGAGTATTGAACAAGTCAATTGTTCATTGTCAGTGCTTAGAAGTTTCGTGGTTACATAAGGACCAGTTGTGGTCCATTTTGTTTTTAATAAAATGCATGTTCATACCCCTTGGGGGCGTTGTAATAAATGCTCTAACACGACAAACTTTTTGTAAAGGACTTGGCTTCCTAGGACTGGGCTATCAATCTGATTATTCCAAGGTGTTTTTTCCCTTGTCAATTATGCAATGCTGAATAAGTGATGTATAATTTTTGAGTTTTTCACGGCTCCTCCAAAGCTGGAATTTTCGTCTTGGTGGTTAGGCCTTAGGAGGTTCTAAAAGTTCATGTATCGACATATATAAGCGTGTTAGGCATTGGTATTGAGTCGTATGGAAATGTACTAGGCCCCCCTAGAGTTTTGTCTGATTTCGAGAATTTTTTTATTATTATCCATTTTTTAAGCCATTTTTTAATGGTTTAAATGGAAAATTTGAAAATGTAAAAAAAGTGTGATCCAGAGTCTGTTTTTGGCGCGGTTGGGCTAATTTTCAAGCCCAGAGCAGAATCTTTACCCAGTGGCCACTTTCACTATGTTTCGGGCAGCTAAAACACCCCAGAAGGCGTTATTTGGTAGAGCATCAAAATGGCATTTAAATGCTAAGTTATGAAAAAATGCACCAAAGTCAAAAAAATAAAAAAAAGTAAAAAATCAATTAATTTTTGGTTGGGATGACATGGAGGTGGGTCCCTCATGCCATGCGACCCACTTCAAAGTGTAGTGGCAATTAAACTTTGGATAAGAAAAGTGTTTACGTTTTGTTTTGAGGAGTGGCGACGTCAAACCACTAGTGGAGCTCACGCTAGTGAGAGGTGGATGCGAATGGGGTGGGGTGGACCCCTTCCCATGTATTAAATATTTTATTAAAACTTTGGATTATGGTTTCAAAGTTGATACCCTCCATTCATGCGAGCGAGTATTGGGTTGGTGAGAATCTCTCACGCGTGGAGGGGCCGTACACTCACGTGGAGGAGAAGGTGAGACCATCTTTAGTGTTGGTGAGACCCCCCTGGGTCTCTCTTTTGCTATTTAAGCGAGTCCTTCTTCCTCATTTTGGAGGGATGTAAGGAACCTCTGCCTATTGTGATGCTGCTGCTATTTTGAATAATAAAGTTGAAGACTTTGGAGGTCTACCTTGTGTCATTTGAAGAATGCTATGCTAATGAGGTGATATTGTATTGTTTAAAATTGCTCTTGCTCAATTTGTGTTGATATATCTAGCGTAGAGGATCATTCATGATACGTAGAGTAAGCATTTATAGTTGTTAAATTGCTTGCTTATGATTTGGATTTGAAATATATAGGAGTAACTGACTATATTCAGTTGTATTGAGGTTTTCTGAGTTTTTCTTCTTCAAACATACTAGATCTAATCCAAACCTTGCCAGAGTGGTTTTATAGTTTTGCAGGTCACAAAATCCAAAGGAAGCGTTGAACTAAGTTGTTTCTTCTCCTTCTTAGGAATCCTCTTTAGAAGCTAATCTTTGTTGAAGGGACTCCAAAGCCATTAGCGAAGAATCAAGCAAGGGCTTGAAGTGTTCATCTATCTCCTGAAAATCTAAACTCTTTCTTTTTGGTTACTTTTTTCTGAATGTGCTAATTAAGTAGATCTAGTTCTTTAAAGCTTTGTTCATTCAAATCTACTTGTTTTAGCATGTTAGAATAGATAGATCTAGAAATACGTTCAAAGCTTCATTATTTAGCTAGATCTAGGCTTGCTTTTTGGTATCTACACTTGTAAATTTTTTCCAAATTTTTTCTAAGTACCAAAACTTAAAATTTTAATTTGTTTTTTGTGCATACCACCATCTTCTAATCTTATTGGCTTGCTGGTTTTTAGCAGGTCGAAGGAAAAATAGAAGGAGGTGTTGCCGAAAAATCAAGCTTTGGGCAATCCAGAGTACCCACAATCCATCTACCACCCCCTTCTTCATTCCCTTTCTTCCCTAAGCAATTTTGTAAACCTTTTTGACCCATTCTTCAAGAGTCAAAAGACATTTTTCTTTTCTTTCTTTTTAAGCATTGTAATCATCAATAAAAAAAAAGCAAGTGGGATTACGGCTCCCACAACCCCCTTTCCCCATTTGGGGGAACCCTGTATCTGCCCATTGTGTGATTATTTACTTTTTTGCAAGTTTTTAGATTAAGTTAGTTTTAGTTTGATTATAATGCAATCAATAAAGTCTTTACTTTTGTTGGTCGAACTAATCCAACATTGGTTTACTGAATTACCTAAGAGAATCCATTCGATTGGGGAAAAGATGCTCTTTTTTGTAGGAAGTATTGTAGTTTGCTTGTAATTTCTTTTCCTTTGATGCATCATTTTTCTATTTTGGTTGTGAAAAATAATACTAACCTGACATTGATCTACTGAATTACCCAAAGAGCTTGCTCGTTGGGGAAAAGATATTCCTTGCCGTAGTAATTAGTCTCACCACTTTTACTTTTCTTGTCTTACAAAAAACGTTAATAAAATCAACCCCTCCTTGCTTTCCTGATCACGGTTCACTTGAACCGATAGAGATCCTTGGAGGTCACATTTCTTTCTTTTAAAAGAAAACCACTTATAAAATCTTTAAAATCTTTTAGACTTCGTTGTGTATGCTCTGCACCGCTTCGGTTCGTTCGAATAGTTGGCTGCATCAAAAGCAACGTGGGTGACTAGATAAATTAGTCTTCACGCCCCAATTAACCTCCCAGGCGAAAATCCAACGCCTCGAATTGATTCGTTACGGTGGTAAAATCCACAAAGAAAGCGGGAACAACTGGGTAGTGACCTCGAGACACCGTTAGGCTACACCCTTGTTGGTGTAGTGTTGAACACGTCTTAGAGACTCCAACCAGCCCACATATTCCTTGCGGGGAGATGCATCGAATAAAGTTTTTGGACATACTCCTCATACCCTTCGACTATATCTGGAGTTCCCCTTTCCCCTTAAGTTAATCAACTCATCTTCACATTAATTTAAAACTGACCAAAAGCACTTGCAACATTTTTCTTTCAGCAAAGCAACAACACTTTATTTATTGACTCCATTTTTGGCACTGGTCCTTTATTTTCATATAATCATCTGTTTCCATATGCTCTATATATCTTCATCTATATGCTGTTGTGATTTAAATTCTGTTGCAAAATCTTGTGTTAAGTATTGACTTTCATCAATTTCCTAAAAAACTCAATCTTCACCATCATTGCACTAAAGCCTTAACAACCTTAGCAACTAATAGGGTCTACCCCCCTTGGCTTCATTAGGAGTTGGCCTAAACGGAGGTGTCAAGAATAAGGTGACAGCCTTGACTTGAGACTTGCCCCCAAGGACACATCGAGTGGCTTGAATATTTCTGCCACGTTCCCCCTAGGTGTGTGAAAGGCGGCAACACTTGCCAGCAGTGGACACCAAGCAACTGTTGAGTACCTTAAGAGAAGAAAACTCGGACTATAATAAATGCTGAGTGATCACAATCCGAGACTGTAGTTACTCTCCAAAACAGTCTACTGTTCCATAAAAAACTCAGGTTTGTGGTTTCACTTAAGAAATCAGACTATTCATTGTTTTAACCTAAAAAATATGTCTTTGTGGAAGAATTCGGATGCTGCCTCAGTCCATTGTATGCTAGTGCATTCATTGATGGTTGAAATGTAACATTCTTTTGTGTATTAATACACATTGAGAGAGAGAGCAACTGGGGGTTGACTTAATGAGGGTTAAGTATATTAATATTTTTTATTAATTTAACGCACCATCACTTGATGGGGTCGACTTCAAAAGAGGGTTAAGTCATTTTAAATGTTTTATTAATTATTAAAAGCATGCTTTAATACTTGAGCTCTTACTTAGGGGCCGACCTTACTTATGGGCAGTACTTAGGGGCCGACCTTGCTAGGTTTGCAAACCATGTGTGTGTGTGGGTGCCTAGTCTATAAGAGAGGGTAACATTGAAAAATTGTTTTAACACTTCAACTTAATGTGGCCAACTTTATCCTTTCAAAGGAGACACAAGAGTTCAATGTACTTTAAGAGAACTTGTGGGTTTAAGAGTCACCAAAATAGGTCATCAAAGAATAATCAATAAACGTGCAATAAATTAGGTTTTTCCCACCAACATGTAAATTTTCCTTTAAAATTCAACTAGGGATAAACAATATATTTAATTTGTTACTGGAAACCACACATGAATTTCTTTAACTAGTATTGCAGCAGAAAGTAATAATCACCACCATGTAAATTTTCCTTTAAAATTCAACTAGGGATAAACAATATATTTAATTTGTTACTGGAAACCACACATGAATTTCTTTTACTAGTATTGTAGCAGAAAGTAATAATTTCTGTTTTCCAACTATTGTGTACTCTTGCCCACCACCATGTAAATTTTCCTTTCGAGGGAAAATCTTGATTTTTGATAATGTGTACTATGTGCTAGGCATGGAGCTTAATTTACTATTTGTTAGTTAAATTATGAGACATTGCCCCTCACTAGATGTCTACTTTTATCATCATGAATGCTACATAGTTGACACTGAGAGTAAGAAGACTATTACCTTTGGTGTGGAGGATCATGGTATGTTCAAATTGGTTGACATGGGGCAGGTGAGGGAAGATGCATTGGCAACCAAGAGTGCATTAGACATCAGTACACTTTTGGCATTGACAGTATGGGCTCCTCAACTTGACCTACCTCTCTCAATTGGCTCTAGAGAATTTGGTAGATGGACTTCTTGACATCCAACAATAGATTTTGCGTGTGTGCAGAGCTTGCTAGGTAGGGAAGTAGCATAAACTTCCCTTTGAGGAAGGACGATCTTGGAGAACAAACGAAGTCCTTGAGTTGGTTTATACAAACGTTTGTGGACCAATGAACACGACTTCCATCACTGGTGCCATGTATTTCCTTATTGTTGTTGATCACTAAAGTAGGAAAATGTGGGTGATTTTTTGAAATTGAAATTTGAAGTGTTTAATGAATTTCAAAAGTTGCAAGCATTAGTAGAAAAACTGTCAAGTTGTCAGATTACCACTCTTAGGTGTGATAATGACGATGAATTCTATTCCAAAGAACTCATTAACTTTTGTGCTAAACATTGGATAAAAATTCAGTTCACTAGACCATATACTCCATAATATAATGGAGTGGTTGAAAGGTAGAACCGCACTCCATGTGTGTTCCCAAAATGTTTTAGGATGAGGCAGTGCTCACAACAATATATTTGTTGAATAGATCTCTAATGATGTCGATGAAGTAGAAGACTCTAGAGGAAGCATGGTTTGGGAGGAAGCCTAGAGCTAGTCATCTTAAGTTCTTTGGGTGTATTGCCTATGCCTGGATTCGAGATGAGAAAAGATTCAAGTTAGACCCGAAGAGAAAGAAATTGATGATCACGAGATACAGTGACTGTTATAAAGCTTATAGGTTGGTTGATATTGATACTAATCAATTGAGATTTAGTAGAGATGTTGTAGTTGACTAGGAAGCTAGACCTTTCCAAGCTTTAAGATTCTCACAGAGCAATCCATTATGGCTAAGGATTCAGGGGTCAAGATTCTAAGAGCTTCACTTGAAAGGGGGGGCGAGAGATTGTGAGCGTGCGGAGTCTTTGGTAATTTTTGATGTAGACAACATGTATCAACATTGAAATGGTAGAGGTATAGTTAGCCCAAGTCATGGTGACAATACTGACTTGGATGAGGAGGATCTCAAGAAGAGGCCAAAGTGGTGGCACAATGCCATTCGAGATGTTTGGGTAGGTGAAGTGATTGAGGGATGATCATCGAGAGGTAAAAGCAAATAACATTCAAACACTGTCAACTTTGCTTTGATGGCTAATGTTTAGGGAGTTTATGAGCCACAAGTGTTCTAGGAAGCAATAGAGAAACCTGAATGGGAGAAGGCCATGGCAACAAAACATGAGAGTTTGATGAAAAATCAAACTTGGGATCTCATAGATCTTTTACCAGGGAAGAGGCCCATTGGCTACAAATGGGTGTACAAGGTCAAGTATAAGGCATATGGCACACTTGACAAGTACAAGGTATGGTTGGTTGTGTTATCAGTTGAAATGGCAGTCCAAGCAACTAGTAAGCATGTGAGGATGAAGTGACCACTGTCACCTTAGTCAACTTCTCCCAACTGCTTTGGAAGCCTAAGCCTCCTAGGGGAGAGCCCTATTACGACTCTGAAAAAGACACTAAGACACAAAAGATATTCTCTCTTGAGATTGTTAGTGATAAGTGCCTAATGGAGTCAATCAGATAATGAGAAGGGGAGCACTTTATGAACAAATATGAAGGAATCAAGTATCCCAATGCTTCATGTGTGAATGATAAGTAAGTACTAGCAAGATATAATAACTTCACCACAATTTACTAATCCAAAATATGCGACATAACTTAGTATTTATGGAAATACTTATGACGATTCTTCTTTACTTAAATGTTCAACATAATTGCATATGTATATCAGTATTTAGTACAACAAAATAAGAGACATACAACATTCATAACTTGCAGCATTATTGTGTTAAGTCTAACAACAAACCATGGCAGCAACGTTCATTATCATATTACAAGAAATGATCACCATCTATCATGTGTTGACGTTTACTTTTATGTATGCATACAACAGTATAACAATGGGTATCAGTCAGTATTTATACTAGCATTAGAAAGTCAACATGATTCCTCATTGCATACAAATGTATTAGTTTATCGAACAGTGCATTAGCTAACTAACAACAACAAAGTAAATGTGCAAACAAGTGGTTATTTGTAGATTGTGTGCGGGTGTAGTAAGTGCATTAACAAGGTGATATTTTTGTGCTTTATGTCGAGTCAAATATACCCATACAATACTCTAACTAAGTGTTAACCATGCAACTACTAACCATCTTCCAATTGTTGTGTGTAGGTGTTGGGAGGGTGAGAAAGGGGAGGGCTTCCCTAAATGAAGGTAAAAGGACTGTCACAAGGTTTCGCTGAGGATTGCCCTAGGAGGGGGGTACTCGAGAGTGAGAAGAGGCCTTAGGGAGTGGAAAAGGGTGAAGCGAGGGCTAGGCTAGGGTTTAGAGAGGACTGTGTTAAGGAGCAGCAAGGCCTTGAGAAGGGGCTGGGGGAGCAACAAAGGAGTTGAGGTAGCAGCAGGCTGCTATAGCAACTTGGGAAGGTTTAGCAGCTGCCCAAGGGCTGCTTAAAGGGTAGACCTAAAGGTAAAAGGGACTGGGAAGAGGACCAACATAGGCTTAGTGGTTTAGGCTAGCCTCCTAATAGAGCAGCGAGGGTGAAGACAAGGCCTGCGAAAGAGTAAGAAAGGTGCTGCAAGGGCAGCGAAGTTCTAGGAAGGGCTTAGAGAAGGCATCAAAGGTGTAAGTAGGCTGCTAGGGCAGTACTTAAGTGAGAAAATGCTAGCCCTAACCTAGGTATGTATTAACCTACGAACTGACCTAAACTAACCTAAAAACTAACCCTAGACTAGGTTTGTGCAAGAAGAAAGGTGTGAAAACCAAGGAAATCCACCCTAGCATAAGCCCTACCCAACCTAGGGCTTCTAAGGAGGATGGCTAACCTAGTGAGGAAGAGTTCCTCGGTCAAACTATTAGCCTAGAAAAACTAAGGAGAAACCCTAGAGCACCCTCACAAGGAGACGTGCTACAACTTGCTAAGGTGACAAAAAGGATGGTAATGGCCTATCCTAGGAAAAAGTGCAGCACTAGCGCTGCCACTTAGACTCAAACGTGCATCATCAACCACCATTCAAACAAAGAGATGAGAAGCTTGACCTCTATGTGCTCGTGTTCTGCCAACAAATCAAAACATCACCTAGCAAAGAACTTCACCAAAGAGTTACCAGAAAAAGCTTGCATTAACCTAGAAAAACCTATTCAAGAGGGGCACATCTCTCCAAAGAGCCCTAGCAAGGGTAAAACAAGTGCATAGTGTATTATCCTCGTAAGTTTTGTCTTTAGAATGAAAGTGAGGAGATCTATTTATATGATCTCACACTCACTTTTTACAAAATATCCAGGCCTACATGCCTTAAAATAAGTCAACTTGAAATTATAAAATGTCAATTGAAAATTAAAAGAAAATAATAATAAAATATGGCCTAATGTAGGCTCAATGTAATTTACCTTGGGTATTTGTACCCCCAGGTGCCAAAATACGCTCAAATAAGTGAATCACTTTGAACGAAAGGCTAGAGTGGGCTAGAGGGAGGGCATTATACCCCATATAATATCTAGAATGTTGTAAAATCCCTGAACGCCCTCCTCAAAGCATCGAAAGGCTTGGCGTGGGGGATGTCTTCCACTGAGGAGATAAGGCCAGGGAGAGCGGACGCCAACAATCTGAGAGGCTAGGAGGGTGTCATAAGTTGCTATGAATGGAGACAGATGGTCTAAATGCTGAAGCAGAGGCCACCAGAGCATCTAAACAGGATATGGAGCCATGTGACCCAGTGGTCAACCCTCAGGGGCCTCCGACACCAACCCCGAGGTTAAAAACCCCAATAAAGGACAATCAACAATGCCATTAATCCATAGTACCCCTAAAGGAGGACCAAAGGGCCCAACCATGACCACCATTGCCCAACAACACCCCTCCTGGTCGAAAAAGTTTGCCCTCTCCTTGGGGTACACCTGAAGGTGCGTTGGGTACAGGTTCAACGTAACAGGTTGCAAAAGGGTTCTCTTAGCAAGAGGGTATTGACTATGAGTAGACCTTTGCTACTACAACGAAGGGGATCACCATTCAACAAGCTCTAGCTCTGGCAACACAATTTGGTTGGAAGATCCATTAGATGGACGTGAATAGTGCCTACCTTAATGGAGATTTGGAGGAAGTGGTCCATCTATATCAACCACATAGGTTTCAGGTGTTGGTGAGGGAGCATTTTGTATGTATTTTGAAGAAGGCTCTATATGGCTTGAAGGAGGTACCTAGGGCATGGTAGATCAAGATTGATAGGCACTTGGGTGAACAAGGGTTTTGGTGGAGTCTTTCAGATTCCAAACTATACACTAAAAGTATTGGTAATGATACCATTCTACTAGTCAAATTTGTAGATGACATCATTATTACAGGCAGTAAGGCAAGTACTATTGAACAAATCAAATGTAATATGAGTAAATCTTTTGACATGATTGGTTGAAGCTTCCTACATTACTTCCTACAAATGTAATATGAGTAAAGCTTTTGACATGATTATGTCTTGGTCAGAGTCATAGGAGTCCTTTTGTAGTTGTCCAAGCCCAAGATTGAAGCCCTTGGAGGCCTTGGGACAATGGCAAAAGCCCTGGTTACCCACTGTTTTGGTAGTCACCCTAAAGTGTTTTTTGGTCCCCTCTGAAGTCTTTTTGATGTGCCTCCTTGTTTTTGTTGTGGCAATGTGGTATTTTGGTTTTCATACCCTCACACAACTGACTTGTGCCCTCACTTGATGTCATGGTGCAGCCCATGGCCTTGAAAAATGGAAATGACCCATTCAATGGTCATTTAATGATTACATGCTGAAGTTTTGAAGGGCATGTACCCTTGCTTGTTGGTCTTCTTGTGTAGTCTAGAATATGGTTTGGTTCTTATTCCTTGAACCCACACACATGGTGGCTTGATGGTCCTTATTCCCACTATGTTGATAACGCCGTTGAAGAAGTTTGTGGAATCCTTGGTGTATGAAGAAACCTTCTTGCATGGTGGTGGTGGGGGCATAAGCCCATAAGACTGTGAAGAAACCCTTGTGCATGCCACTAGGATCCCATGCGCATGCTATTGAAGATCATTAGTGGCTTGTATAAGGACCTTGACATTGGACCTTGATGTTGAAAATATCTTGGAGAAATGCAAGTGAAGGTTTGGGTCTTGGAACCCATACACATGGTGGATTTTGGACCTTGGCTGATGATGTACATGATGCTTCTTAATCTTGTCATGGATGTTTACCTATGTTGAAGCTTGGGATTTGCTTATGATGGTCATAGTTTGATGCATTGAAGTGGCACTCAAATTGCAAAGATATATAAAAAAAATCTAACAACTCGACCCAGCTTTAGAAGATAATCTTTTAATTATTAAATAAAAAATATAAAAAGATATATACATCAAGCAAAGTTGACGCAGTAATTTTTTTATTATAGAAAATGTGTATAAATAACAGCTTAACATTCTCATTTATGTGGACAACCTTTAAGTTTGATTGTGCTCTGAATTTCGGGTAAACAACAGATCGAGGCAGCCACAGTGGTAAAGTTTTCTATCTGTGAAATTCGGATTAACAAAAGACTGAGGCAGCCGCAGTAGTAAATCTTTCTAGAAACCCTAATCTCTGATTTTCGTGTATCTAATCTAAAGGCAACCGCAGTAAAAGGTGAAGTTTTTTTTCTTTTCTCGGGTATCCTACTGAGGCTTTTTATGAACAGTTATATGCCTGCTTGAATCCATGACAAACCTTGTAGAGAACTGGGTGGAAGTTTAAGTCTTGGCAAGTGGATGACTCAGTAAAGAATAAGAAGAAGTTCTTTATATTCAAAGTCCGTATTGAACATTAAGTTGAGGAGTGTTGCATCACCAAGAGACTAGTGATACATCTTATTAAACACAGTTAGAAGGGTAGCGTTGAAGCAATGATACCATGATGGCATGACAATGACATTAACTTTGATTAGACAGTCTGACTTCTTGACATCGATTTGAACAAACTGATTTATCAGCGATCAATGAAGTTGTTAGTGACATGTTGACTTAAACAGCAACAACAGATTAACTTGTGAATTGAAGTAACAACCTTGATAAAAATCTCGATGACAGTAACAAGATAGAAGGTTTGATGTGACTACCTTTGATGTGACATTGACAGTATTTGATAGACAAGACTATAAATAGATTGATGGTTGATTGACAGTCATGACATAACAAATTGATCTAACAAGATATGTCAGCGATTGTTGTGACCCTTGGCTTGGCTTGACAACATGACATGACGATGATGATGCTAGTGAAAGCTTGACTTGACAAGAAAGCTAGTAAGACAATGGTATATGATGTTAGTGATATGTGATGATTGTGACAGTAATCAATATATGATTGCAAGATGAGTCTTGAGTGCCAACCAATGTTACAAATATCGTGTCGGCGAATATATCGCCAAGGGTCCAAAAATAAATTATCGGAATTATCGGCGAAAATGTCGGCAAACATTGTCAATATATTGGCAAAATAAAAAATACAAAAATATTTAAAAATATGAAAAATACAAAAAATCACAACACATTCGAAAATATCGGCAAATATCGCGAAAAATCGGCAAATATCGCCAAAAATCGTCAAATATCGTGAAAAAATCGGGAAAAATCGCCAAAAAAATCGGGGAAAATATCGGGGCGATATATTGCCGATATATCGCTAGCGAGTTAACATCGTGATGTTGCTGATATATCGACGATGTTTGTAACACTGGTGCCGACGCTTGAGTGATGATGCTTGATAGTTTGTGAAGACAAGTGAGATGATGATGACAGTGATGAGCAGCTTGACAGTGTCAAGACCTTGATGACAGTGACACCTTGAAGTGGATATTGTTGATATGACAGAGATAGTTGACTGAATTGTTACAGGATTATGAGCTGTGGCAATGTGCAGTGGGAATAAGCAGTGGTTATGAGCAGTGTAATTGATCAGTCTTGACAGGTCCACATGTTCAAATCTCTTCTAGGGTGGTACTAGGGCTTACAATTATAGTTGTAAGCTGAGCTGTTGTAGCAGCTCGAAGCCTTAGGGGTTGGAGCCCCTTCCAGTTGTAATTGGTAAAGTTGTATAAGGTTTGTAATTCCAGTTATTGCTGGATCAAAGCTAACTATAAAAGGTTTTCGTAGTTTCCCCCCCAGGACTTGGGTTTCCTCGTAAAAGTTCTGTGTATTGTGCATCTTGCTGTGATTTCTATATGATGATGATGTGATGATGTTAAATTGCTCTTAATAAAAGTTAAAATTATTGTACACTAAGTCACCCCCCTCGGCCGGCCCCCCCCCCTCTTTGGGTGAGCAACAGGGAGAAGAAGGGTTTTGGTGGAGTCTTTCAGATTCCAAACTATACATTAAAAGCATTGGTAATGATACCATTCTACTAGTCAAATTTGTAGATGACATCATTATTACAGGCAGTAAGGCAAGTACTATTGAACAAATCAAATGTAATATGGGTGAACCTTTTGACATGATTGGTTGAAGCTTCCTACATTACTATCTAGGTGTAGAAGCTTGGAAAATAGGTAGCAACATTTTTGTCTTACAAACAAAATATGCCTTCAGAGTAAATCAAGCTCCCCATAGTTTCAAAATGATCGTTATAAAGGTTAATTGAAAGAATAAATGATTAAATATGGATTAGAGAGTCACGCATTTATATAAATGTCATAACCCTTCATGTAGATAATTATTCAATATCTGTTTATACAAATGTCATAAGTATTTATGTACTTGACTATTCAATGCCTATTTTGTTTTCAAAGTAACATATCAGAGGGGAAACCTTTCATCCCCCTTTGCTCAGTACGAGGACGGTGCCCAGGTAGACCCTTGATTCATCAGGGCACAAGGCTAGACCAATATCAAATAAATTTCCATACCATGAGGGATTGTTATCCTTATGTTCTCAACTAAACACAACTATTATTTAATTGTAGAAATTAATCTCTCACACAACAGTAATCACATATATGGCCGGAAAGTAAGCAACAAAAGTGTAAACACAATATACATATAATTTACTCCTTCAAATCAACTTTTCATTAATGATTCAAAGCTTAGAAGGAAACATCCACAACTATCAGAGTAACAACTGTATGAAACACCCAAACAAAATAGCTCTACACACTTACTGAGGAAAATCTGCTTGCTAGAAAATAAAAAAATATGTACACTGCGTACAGTATGGTATGTTCGTACGACTATATATATTTGTCTGTATGGAATCCATATGATGGTGGTTTCTGTTTTTTGCTTGTTGCTCGACTTTAGCTCCTCTTTGGTGCTCTAACTGTGCTCCATAGATGAATTAAATCACCTCACGACAAAACTTGTCATTGAGTGAAATGTGTCTTAACCTTTTCTCTTGACTTGCTTTTATATTTGAGCTGAAACCCTAATCTCTCAATGAGATGTATGGTTGAGATTAATCTAAATCACTATTGTATAAAAATGCACTTTATTATACTCAACAACTAAATATAAGACTATCACTTTGTTACTAAAGTGAATTACAAAATAGATTTGACTCGAACTACTTTCAGCATGTTTGACACTAAATCTGTGTGGAAGTTCTTGATCGAACTACAATATTCAACTCCTGCTTAGCAAGGAAGGAGTTCTGCACCTATCCAAGTTTGTCTTTGAATGCTTTATACTTACCTTCTGCTAAGGGCTCGGTTAGAATATCAAGAACTTGTTGATATGTGGGTACATATCGGAGCTTTATCACTCCCTTCAAAATCTTGTGTCGAATAAGTGATATTTGACCTCAATGTGCTTGGACTTGTCATGAAACAATGAATTCTCAAAGTTGATACAACTTTGATTCTCACATCAAATCGTGGGATCCAACTCATCAAATAATCCTGCAAGCAGCTTGAGAAGCCAGATTGCTTCACAACTAGTAGTGTTGGGGGTCATATACTTGCCTCTCTTGAGTAGAGTGCAATAGAAGTCTGCTTCCTGTTGAACTAAGATATCATTGTTGATCCCAAGCTAAAGCAACACCTTGAGGTGCTTTTGCTATTTGATGCATTGCTTGCTCAATTTGAGTATGTATATCCTTGCAACTTCACCTCAACATCTCCAAGATATTTTAGCCCATACTCCACAGTGCCCCTCAAGTATTCGAGCACATGTTTTGCTGCAGCCTGCTACCCAATGCTCCTGCCTTGGCTCCACCATGAACCAGCTCAAGATGTTCACCGCAAAACATATATCTAGCCGCGTGTTGACCAGATAGCTCAAGGAACCCATCAACTACCTGTACAATGTGGGATCCACCATATTTGAATATGAAGTTGTACCTGCTTCATATTGGTGATCACAGGCGTGGCCATGGCCACAAGTTTGTAGTCCTCCATCCGAAATTTCTTGAGGATCTCAACAGCATACTTACCTTGCCCAAGGGAAATCTCCCCTGGTCTTTGCCAAACCTCCAATTGCAAGAAATAATGCATCATGCCAGTGTCCATCTAGAATTCACCTTCCATATCTGCCCTATGCACCCTGTTGTGAGCTTCTATGGACTTGTAAAAAACAAGTCATCTACATACAACACCAAAATAAACAAATCAACCTCAACAAATATGAAAGATAAGTTTGGATTTGCTTCACTTTTGGTGAAGCCCATACTATCCAGGTATCCTTTGATCTTGGAATGCCATGCTCTCAGTGTCTGCTTGAGTCTATACAAGGCCTTTTTCATCTTTCAAACATGGGAATCCTTTTCATTGATCTCAAAGCCCTAAGTCTGCTCTATGTACATTTCCTTAATTATTCCATTGAGAAAGTTGTCTTTATACCCATTTGATGTATCCTTCATCCCATAATGGAACTAAAGACACCACTGCTCTAATGGAAGTGTACCTGGTGATCAGAGCAAAAGTCTCCTATTAGTCCACTTCTTTTTGGAAGAACTCTGTCAACACAAACCTCACTTTGTACTTCTATATATTGCCACTTCTCGCATGCTTGATCTTGTAGAGCCACCTAAAAGTCACTATTGATTTCTCCTTAGTTTAGGCACAATTTTCATACATCTTTGTTGAAATTGTATCTCCGAAGGTCCTCCCATATTTTTGGTGTGGGTGTGATGAGAGGACTTGAAATTTTTTGTCTTTATGTATTTATGTAACAAAGTGACGTTTATGTAAATAAAGTGAATGTGTTTTTATAACTTTAGAAAAGTGGGTCTCACTTAAAAATGTATTTAATAATTAAAAGTGTTTAATTATTAAAAGTGAGATAAGTTGTGGACCCTTGATATTCTAAAAAGATCTTCAACCCTAGATTAGGTAGTTATTGAAGATAGTTACAAAATGAAAGGTACATTCACCATCAAGAGAGGAAGAGAAGAAAGTTGAAGACAAAGAAGAGGTCCCTAGCAAAGAAATGGCACATTTCCCAAGAAGATGAACATCACACATCCCAAGACATCCTAAAAGAAATCTGTACAGCAATCCGTCAGAGCCGTACAGCAGCACGTGTGGGCACAGTTTCCAAGTTAACTACTGGTGCATTTATTGTAGGCTGACAGAATCGTACAATAGAGGTTTTTCTGGCATGTGTGGGCACAGAAATCGAGGAGGAAAAGTGTGCAGGCCGTACAGTCTATACAACATGTGTGGGAAACCGTACAACAACCGTACCGTACTTTTTTGGCACGATTTTCGAGGTAGTTTTTGCTGCTGTTTTGTTTTGTGAAATTTTTCCATTGAGGGTTTAAAAGGAAGCATAAATTTATTGTATCAAATTTCTGAGTTTTTACTCTTAAAGAAAAAATTTCTTCTAGGGTTTTCCCCAAGCAGTGGAGTTTTGCCCGGTCTTTTGACCAAAATTCATTGTGTCCATTTGCTTAAAATGTTTCAGTAGTTGATAGAAAACTTGAAGTTCATTTTCAGTAGTGTGGTTTCACTTTCAGATTTTTTAAAAGTTAAACCCTAGTGTCTGCAAAATGTTTGACAGAATGCATGAATGAACAATTTCAGTATTAAGTCAAATTTCTTCAATCTTTCTTAATGATGGAGATGTATTTCTCTACCATGGCATTCCTTGAAATCTGTTGGTCGATTGCCACCAAAAAACTGGAAGGCTCAGAATCTATGATGCTGCTCATCAATGCCATGTAGTTTGGAACTTTTTCGGAGGTATTCTCTCCTTGAATGTGCTCCTAGGAGCCTCAACATGCCCTTGAGGATCCTTCAATGTCTGAGTGAACCATCAGGGTCTCTTGACATAATTGGCCAGAGTTGGTGGCTCTTGCTTTGTGCTTGAAGGCTATTACTTCGAAGTGGAAGTCGTTGGTGACCTTGGTTCAACCTTCAGAGCTTCTTGCTCCTCATTCTTTGTCACTGGAATTGGCTCATGAGACTTCTAATGCAAAATCTTCCTCAAACTTTATATCCTTACTTACAATTGTCTTTCTTTGCCTTGGAATATAGATTTTGTAGGCCTTTGAAGTCTCATTGTAACAAACAAACACACACTTCTTGTTGTAGGTCTTCAACTTAGTCCTCTTCTTGACAGGTATATGGATATAAATTGGATAGACAAAGATTCACAAATAACTCACATCTAGCTTCACACTAGTTTTCAACATTTTGAACACACCTCTAGATTCGCAAATAACTCACCTCTAGCTTCAGGGAAAAAATATTAATTTACAACAACATTTAACCATTAGTAAAAGACTGTACCAACATCTTGAAAAACGTGCCCAAACAACAGTATGACTTGTACGACCTCCACCACAACACCACCTCGAAATTTGTGCCCAACTCCTTGATTTTCGTGCCCAACAAATTTGTTCAACCTTTACGGCATCCACCTCGATTTACGTGTAGCAAACAACAACTCGTAAAATGTGCCAATAGAACAGTACGACCTAGCAGGAAAAAATGCTTGTTGGGAAGCATGCTTACTCTCTGAAAATCAATCTTGCCAAATGCTTACTCTTGGAAAATGTTTTCCTTGTCTTCCACACCACTCTAGGCTCTCTCTTATAACTAGAAAGTGACTTTTCACCTTCCTCAATCCCTAAATCCAAAGGCTAAGATTTAATCTTTCCTTTACATGATCAATGGTTGAGACGCTTTCGCTCCAAAATTGGTTACATTTAATTTTTAATAAAGTCACTATTCACTCTATGAAAGAAGTGCACTTTATCTCATAAAGTCACTTTATAAAAATAAAACAAGGGGATACTTTATAAAAACTCACATTACATAAGAGTCACTTTAAAAAAACTTTATAAAACACCATTACGAAGTCAAGTAGCCTAGCTAGTGCATGTTCACTTCTGCATACGAGACAAAAACATGCGGAGTGCCTCCAAAGCTAAAATAGCTAATAGGTTACCAACAATTGGTTCCAAAAGTTGTTTCTGCCAGTTGATATGTTGATATCAATCAAAGATTCTTTAATACCATGTAAATTTGCCAAATCCTAGGTGGTTGATATCCTTATGTTCTCAACTAATCACAACTATTATTTAATTGTAGAAATTAAATTCTTTCACATTGCAGTAGTCACTCATATGGCTGGAAAGTAAACAATGAAAGCATAAACACAATACACAGATAATTTACTCCTTCGAATTAGATTTCCATCAACAATTGAAAGGTTTCAAGGAAACCTTCACAATTGTCAAACTAATAGCTATAAGGTACACCCAAAAAAACTAGATCTACACAGTTAGGAAAATCTACGTGCCAAGAAATGAGAAAATGACTTGCTATACGTTGCCTGTAATTCGACTTGTTTGTATGATTGGATAGAACGATCCATACAAATCTATCTTGTATGGACTAGCAAATTGTTCTCTTCCTAATTGTTGACTTTGGCTCATCTATGGTGCTCTAACTTTGCTCCATATATGAATTAAATTTCCTCTTGGCGAAGCTTGTCTTTGAGTGAAATAATGTGTCTTAAGCTTCTATTTTGACTTGCCTTTATACTTGAGTTAAAACCCTAATCTACCAAAACCTTAAGCTCTTAGTGAGATACATGGTTGAGATTAATCTAAATTACTAGTGTATAAAAATGCACTTTATTATGCTCAACAACTAAATATAAGACTTTCACTTTATTTCTAAAGTGAACTACGAAATAGTTTTGACTCGAACTACTTCGAACACATTTAACACTAAGCTTGTGTAGAAGTAGTGTTCCACGGGGACGCGTCCTGCAGGGTCGGGGATGCGTCTCCTATTTCTCGAGGACGAGGGGACACTTGGCGAAATGTTTCCCCCAATGCCCTTGAGAATATTTTTTCTATGTTTTTCCATTATTTTCACTTTTTACTATCCCTACTTCGTACTCCTTACAAAATAAATCAATATCTTTAGTATTACATTGCACGATCATGATATACATCAAATGCATTACTAATTTTGGTATTTTATTTTATTTTATAATTTTAAATTCATTGTCCCATCCCCCCCAAATTTTAGGGAAATTTGGGGGTCCCCTCCACGTGTCCCAAATGTGCGTTTCCTCGCTCCCGTGTTCCCCCATCTCGAAAACTTGGGGGAACATTGTGTAGAAGTTCTTGCTCGAGCTTCAGTTTTCAACAATGAATAGATCATATTTGGTCATCAACAATTTCTTCATTGAGAACAAACATGTCACAAACTGTGATTTGAACTTAGGTGGGGAGGGTAACAACTTTTCCTAACAACTACTCAAGCTACACCCAATTAACATCTATTCAATGTTTATTTATAAAAGCATCACATACGATTGTAACCCATCACATTCATACATTTTGTTATTAGAAATATTCAAATGTCTTTTAATTTGTAAGGGTAATCGTTATGCTTAATAGTGGTATCAAAGCCCTGTCTAGGGTAAACTTCATTGTTGTTTGAAGAAAACTTAGGTCTAAGGTGAAATAGTTTGGGTCTAAGCAATGTTGTGGAAGTCTTAAATTAGTTCATACTGGGATTGTTTCGAGACAATTCAATATTTTTGCCGTGAAGGAGTGTGAAATTGTGGTAGGAAGCATATTTCCAAAGGGTGTATAGGGTTGTAGCCCAGGTTGCCATAGTGTGGGAGCAGTATCACCATTTCCCAAAAATCCTTGGGAGTGGAGCGTCTCGGGAGTGTTATATATATGTGTGTTTATATATTATAATGCATTTATATTAAAAAAATGCAAAATGGCAAATTAGTTGTAGAATATATGTTAACATGCATATTTGTGCTACTTGTAGATGAATACTACATTATTATGAAGTTAGAAACATCATCCATAGTACACTAATGATTAATCATTCGAGCATCAACCATCTAGCAATCAAAAATATACAAATTTTTAAACCATATAGGTAGTAGGCCATTAACTTGTGGAATGAAATGGAATATCCACCAACTGTTAACATGACCAAATAATTATGTTTACAAAATATGTGAAATTTTATGTTTACACCCTTGTTTTACAACTTCTTTAATGTTTTTTTCAGTTACAACTTATTAAATAACTACATTGCAGAATTGAACTTTGAAAACTGAAAATACACTGCCTAAACAACCATATAAATGCATCGCAAAAACAAATAGCATCCACACAAGATACACAAGTATTTACCTTGGAAACCCTAGTGCTTCAGGGAAAACTAACAAATGTTTGTCTTTTTATTGCAAGATTTGTTTACAACAACACTACAACAGTCCTCTAGATAAACCCTCTGGATCTGTACCAAAACTCCTCGGAAAGATCTCTAGCCATAACTTATGGCTTTCTGAGACCAAGCCACACTAAAGATGCCCCAAATCCTCTCTGTAAACTAGATAGACAAACTCTAGATCCACCTTGGATCCAGTAGACAACAAAGAAGTAACTCTCCCTTGGAAAAACTGTGATCTCAAACTTAGATATGGACTGCTCACTACAAGAGGAAACTTGTCTCTTGCAACTGTGATAATGAACTCATACTCTAAGGCTTCTTTTATAATCTCATACTCATGCAAATACCATGACCCAATACCATGGGACACATAATACCATTTACATGAGGTGTTATAAATCCACCTTTACAATACATGTCTAAGAATCACCTCGACTCCTTCTATGTTGTTAGACACCCCAAACATAAAAGTACCCTTTGAGCTACAAAAATAACACTCCTTCATAGCGAGGGAGATACTTCTGCTAGAGGCACCTCCTTCATGATCCACATCCTTTGCTGCTGCAACTTCTCCCTCTGAGTTGGAACACTCTGCTCCCTTTGTACTGGGACAATTTACTGCAACCTACATTGCTGAATTTTGCTCTGGATCCTGGTGCTTCTCATCCTTTGGTGACATCTCGAACCAGGTAGGCCTGCTGAGAACGACCTTCTCTGTCACTGAAACTGATCCAAGTTTTAGACTTCCTCTAGAACTCAACTCCAAACTCCCTCTAACTACTGGTTGTACCAACACCCTATATAATGTGTCCTCCTTGATGCTAATCATCACTGCATCCTGGACACTTGCTCTCTTAGAGCGAATGATTACTGCTCCATCTCAAAACAACACTACATAGCCCTCATCCTGCAGGGTGGAAACTAAGAGCACTAGCCGCCTCCATATTATTATCTGACTCCAGCTGGAAGGTGTCTACTCCCACCCTCTTCATTGCTAATCTGATGTGTGCCCCACATCTCACATAACTTGCAGAGTTTACTTTTGAGACATCTTGAAGCATTAAACCCTCGTTAGTTTTGTGGCATGAAGCTCCACTGTCTATGGACCAACCATAGTTGGCCATACACCCAAGCAGAGTAATGAGTGAAAACTCATAAGCAAACTAGGAGTGAACTCATCCACCTCATCTTTTCCTTTTGCTGTTGTTTTCATCTGCTTCTTCTTCCCTAGTTTATCCTTCTTCCTTGTAGGACACTGGCTAGCATAATGGCCAAGCTCTTGACAAGCAAAGCATTGGATCTTACTCATATCCTTCTTTTTGCTGCCACACTAAGGATCCTCGACCTTCTTTCCTTTGCCTTGGATCTAGAGACCAAGGCAAGATTTTCGTCTTCTTCCTCAACCTCCTTCTCTTTCTGAAATCCTCTTTGGAGCTCCTCCTGAGTGAAGTCATCCCAGAACTTGCTCCAGTTCGGGAACTTTTCTCTAGCAACCACACGTGAGAAAAACCTGCCAGTCCTTGGTGAATCCCTTTAAGGCTATGTGCAACATCTCTGGTTCTGGGATATTGCCCCCAACTGCATGCAACTAATCCTTCACTTGCTTGATGCGGGTGAGATAGGAGGTCATTGTTTCCCCCTTGACCATCCTAATGCTATGGAGCTTATCTCGTAAGGCCATCTTCCTGTTTTCATTCTTGGCCTCAAATAGGCCTCTCAATGTATCCCACATCTCGTTGGCAGTATCCTTCTCACTAGGCTGTGAGATCAAGTAGTCTTTTACCCCATTAAGGAGTAACCTTTGTGCTTTGAACTCATTCAACTCATGAGCTTCCTTTTCCTTGGCATCTGTTGGTATTGACATTGGTTTTGTTGAGTTTACCAGATACCATAACTTGCTCTCCTTAAGGATGGCACCCATCCTTATCTTCCATTGTACATACTACAAAGTTGGAGACCCCCTCCAACTTGTCTTCATACCTTAGACTAGAGGCCATCTTTGCTTCACCACTATAAACTATTGAAACTTTGCAAAACTGGTGCTACCTTCTTGGACCTGCAACTAAAACCCTGGTTTACCTGTAATACCTTGAGGCTTCTTACTATGGGATGCTCATAGATCCTGCTCTAATACCATGTGAAATTTTATGTTTAAACCCTTGATTTACAACTTCTTTAATGTTTTCTTCAGTTACAACTTAACCAATGACTATATTGCAATTTGAACATTAAAACTGAAAATACACTATCTAAACAACCATATAAATGCACAACAAAAACAAATAACATCCATATAAGACACACAAGGATTTACCTTGGAAACCCTAGTCCTTTGGGGAAAACCAACAAATGTTTGTCTTGTTCTTATTGTAGGATTTGTTTACAACTACACTACAATAGTCCTTCGGATAAACCCTTTGGATTTGGACCAAAACTCCTCGAAAAGACCTCTAGCCACAACCTATGGCTTTTTGAGACCAAACCACACTAAAGATGCCCCAAATCCTCTTTGCAAACTAAATAGACAAAGTCTAGATCCACCCTTGATCCAATAGACAACATAGAAGTAACTCTTCCTAGAAAAACTGTGATCTCAAACTTGGATCTGGATTGCTCACTATATGACGAAACTCATATCTTGCAATTGTGATAATGAACTCATACTCTAAGGCTTCTTTCATAATCTCACACTCATGCAAATACCATGGTCCCATAACGATGGGACACATAATACCATGGACCCAATACGATAGGACACATAATGCCATGGACCCTCTAATACCATTTACATAAGCTGTTATAAATCCATCTTTACAATATATGTCTAGGAATCACCTCGACTCCTTATATGTTGGTAGACACCCCCAACATAAAAGTACCTGTTGAGCTACAAAAACTAAACAAACAAGCCATCTATATAAGTCCTTAAATGATAATTTGATTCAAGTATGAAGATTGAAAGGTCAAAAACACTAAATTGAGCTAGTAGCTAAAGTCTATGAGTCTATACCATATACAGTGGTGAAAAAGGGGAAACACTTATTCTCCTCGTTTCTCCTGCTCCAGTCCCACGAGCTTTTTCCTTGCCCCTTCGCGCCCGTGAGCTTTCTCTTCGCGCTTGCGAGCGTTTGCAACCTCCCCGTCCGCGTCCTTGCTCTCGTTCACATCCTTGCTCCCGCGACCATGGCCCCCTCCTCTACTTCGCGAGCCTCTGCAACCCGCCCAACAATCCGTGAGCTCTGCTCTACACCCTCCGCGCGGACCTAGCTCCACGTTTCTCCTGCTCCAGTCCCACGAGCTTTCTTCGCGCCCCTTCGCACCCATGAGCTTTCTCTGCGCGACCTCTCTACGCCCCTTTGCCTTCTCCCCGTCTAGGGACTCTGCGCGTCTTCTCACACTTCACACCCCTTCACTTCCCCTCGCCCCCCTTCCTCCCCCCAGTCCGTTTTGGTTGAACCCTAGCTTTTGTGGGACTAGGTAAAGATGGGTATGGAGGACCCAACGGAAGATAGGAAGTCTAGGGAGACTTCGAACGTTGGATATTTCAACAATAGAGGCTAGTTTAAATACCTCAATCAATGCCACAACAACCCAAACTCGACTTATAGCCCAACGGATATCGCCATGGAATTGGATTTTGCATCCTGGACGTCCCAAGTTAAACAAATGCTGCAAAAAATGGAATCCCTCGAATCAGAAAACAACAAACTCCGTTTAGAGGTACACACCCTTTCTAGTAGAGTAGCAGAGGTTGAAGGGGACATTTTATCCCTTAGGAAGACATTTCATGAGAACTTAGTGGAGGAAAAACCCCACCTCCCGATTGAGGCATTACACGTAGAAATTCTCGACCTCAAGACCAAGCAGGAAGAAATCAGATCCCAACAGGCCTCCTTCAAAGAAGAAACATAATCACACATCAAGTCCTGAGCACGTGTGGTTCGGGGAAAGGATTAAAGCCCCTCCCCTCTTATAGCAGTTGAGGAGGTAGTGCAAGCCAAACTCGTGGAAGAGCAGACCAGACGGGCTAGGGAATTGAACCTTAAGGTGAGAGGATTCCCGCTACCTCACCCCTCCTTGGATACTATGGAGATGGGAGTCAGGTTCCTTCGAGATACTCTGGATATACCCGACATAAGCCTAGACAGAGCTTGGCTGGGTCACGACTCCACTCTCTTCCTCAGATTCTGAAACACAATAGATCGGCTCTGTGCCCTCACGGCTAAACGAAAGTTGTTCTCCCTTCCTAGCAGGATATTTTTGGATGAGGACCTCATGAAAGCACAGGTTGCAGAGCTTAAACACTCCAGAGAACAGGTCGCTGCAGCAAGGAAAGCAGGGAAATGGGCAGTTATCAGGAATCTTCGGTTAGTAATTCGAGACTCCTTCCCCCCTGGGTGGGCACCTCTAACTAGTGGTTCCAAATGACAGGCTCAATTGAGGAGACGACAGGGCTCAGATATCACTGTTCGCCGCTGGAATGGCAATGGATCCTTTTGGTGATCACCAGGTCTTCTGTATGATGCTCTCGCCTCAACAGATATCGTTCTTGTAACTGAAACTCATGCGAGCCCTGTTCGACCCCTCCCAGACATCGCAGGGTACCATTGGTTTTCAGTTTGCAGGCAGGAAACGAGGAGTTTAAGCGGGGCCAGAGGCTCAGGTGGAGTAGCTTGTTTAGTTAGAGATTCTCTCCAGAACAGGGTATCCTTGATAACGACAGATGAGTATGCAAGGTTCCACAATGCCCTCATCCGCATCAACTTACTATGTTCCAAGAACCACTCCTGGTGCACAACCTTCTATCAGGTCAATGGTTAAAGCAAAGGACAAGGCTGAAGCAGACAAGCTTGTGGGTAGGTGTTTTTTATGGAGTGACATTCCTTTCAGCATTGCCAAAACCAACCTCTTCTACCAACCTATGTTTGATGCTGTTGCTGTTGTTGTTGTTGGCCTGGGCTATAAGGCGCCCACCTTTGATGACTTGAGAGGGCCTATCCTTCAAGCTGAAAAGGTTGACTGCACTCAGAGATTGGAGGAGTGTAAGGAGTCACGGGGACTGATAGGATGCACGGTTATGTCGAATGGTTGGACCGATCAGAAAGGTAGGAGCCTTCTTAATTTCTTGGTCAGTTGCCCCAGGGGGATCATGTTTATTAGATTTGTTGATGCATCTGCACATATCAAAGATGCAACGCTGTTATGTGAGTTGTTGGATGTGTTCATCCAAGAGATAGGTCCACCAAACGTTGTCCAAGTCATAACAAATAACGCTGCTAATTATGTGGCTGCTGGTACGTTGCTTATGATGAGGCATCCGACTTTGTTTTGGACTCCTTGTGCTGCACATTGCATCGATTTGATGCTAGAGGATATGGGCAAAATTCCTTTCATCAGAGATATTGTTGATTCATCTAGAAGCATCACAAAATTTATATATAATCATACATCCGTGCTCAGCTTGATGAGAAAATTCACAAATAACAGGGAGTTGGTGTGTCCGACAATCACACGTTTTGCCACAAGCTTCATTTCACATTGGCACTCTTGGTTTACCCTAGCCAGGGCTTTGGAGAGATAGTGTATTGCACTTGCCGTGTGATAAGGCTATGGTATGTACATGAAGTACATTTTATTGAAGTTTTCATTTGTCCAACCTGTGTAAATTGCAGACTTAATTTTCAGCCATCTATGTTCTTCAAGGTTTTTAATTGACAATTATATATGTCTTGCTGATATGATATAAGTTAAGGATGATTATGTTCAGGGATTTAATGTTGTAAATGAAGAAGATAAGGGCTGTTTGATGCTGTAAATAAAGGCTTTCAAATGTAGTTTATGCATGATAAGATTGCCCAAGGGGGCTGCAACTTATCATAACACTTTGGTGTCTTTTCTCTTGGATTTCCTAGAAGTTTAGGTTGTTAAGGATTGAATTTTTGTCTACTGTTGCTGCTGTTTTAATTATATTGCATAACATCCCTAAGGCTGAAAACTCATAGGGTTAAGATCCGGGAAACCTAAAGGACAGAGGTGAACTTTATGTATTACATAAGAAATCTCAATTCACAAAATTTCCACGCCTTGATGCTGGTAACTTCTCTATCTTTAGGTGCTTATTGACTTGCAAACCTTTCACTAAGATCCGAAAGGTCTAATCCGTTGCTACTAGTGCTTGGCCAAGTTTTAAGAGCCTAATTTGAAGGTTTTAGCAACCTTCTTCACCTTAGGGCCTATAAAGTTAAATTGATGCTTTGCCTTCGATAGTTCATGATCAACCTAGCTAAAACCAATGTTATTATTTTCAACTCGTCAATGCATGCCCTATTAGATTACCACATCTTTTATTTTGGGGAAGAGATTGAGATCCCTACAACTTACATGTATCTAGGGGTTTGGTTCATAAGACCTTGTTTCCAAATGCAACTTGCCCTCTAGTCTAAACTCAACAAGGGATATGGTTCCCTTGTGCTTGAGGGAGTTCTTGATATTGGTTATCAAAGGTTTCTCCGTTACTCCAACCAATTGTAATCTCTCTAGATGTATCCCCCCCTTTAGGTACTCCCTAGGAATGCTTGATCATCACTTGCCAACCAATTAGGACTTGAATTGTACAATTAGAGAGGAGATCTATGGGTAGTATACATAGTTCACCTTGTTAGATTTTCTTAAAATTACAGCAGTATATCTTAATTGCATTTATCAATAGGATCACTAGAAGATAGACAAAGCACATAACAATAACACAAGTATTTTTCACCTGGGAAACCCAAATGGGAGAAAACCCAGCAACCTTCATCTAGAGATAATCATTATGAGATCAAAGTACAATGAAGAAAGAAAATAAAAATATCGAAATGCTTTCCAAAGATTTAAACTCTGAAAACAACCTTTTTCTGCAGTGTATGCGAACTTCTCTCTCTCCCAGAAATCTGTGCACTTGTCCGAGCTGCTGTGTTGCTGCTGCGTGAAATACTGTTTTCTCACCTAGAATTTAATTGGGGCCGACTTCACTTGAGGGAGCAATATAATTTTATATTTCATAATTTATAGTTTATTCTTTTATTGCGGGCTTTTCGCCCCAAGGCTTACATTGCTCTTTCTAGGGTTTGTATGAATAATTACAACAAGTTCAACTCCCGAAGGAGGACAATAAGAATAGCTTCTGAAGTTGAAAAAACTCCAACACACCTCGATTGCAATACCTAGAGGGCCTGTGCCCTAAGATGGTCTTGTATGCTAGGCATAGTCTTGAGCTAAGAGATGGTCTTATTGTTCGACCTCTGTAAACATGCAAACGATGGATGCATGCCTTGAGGATCCCTTGGTTAGTTTCAAGTTGGTTCTCACAAACTTAGGATTGAGATAGATAACCATCTTCTGCAATTTGATAGGGCTTGCTAGCTATGTCATATTCGGGAGCCAAAGATAAAGGAGAATCCCATTGTCCAATGGCGCATCTGTTATGAGATCAAAGGCAGATAATACTATCTATTTTGAGACTTGAGGAGTTCCCTTTCCACCACCATTTGCTATCTTGACTATAAATGCTTTTCCCTCTTCTTGAAATAAGTATTTGGACTTAGATCCTAGTCTGTACACATATTGCCATTGCTAGAGATTTGTAGGAGGACCACCTAATACTTCTTTATCATCTCATTTGATCAATGCAATATGTGGAAATTTTGTGAATCGTTGCTTGAAGGAAATTCATAAATTTCACCTCAAACTTGAGGTTTCCTAGATCTATTTCTTGTGAGTTTTCACCGTTAGGGTTGAATCTGAAATATTAAATTACAACAACATATATTTTTGTTCTTTTCAATCCAAATCACAAGGCAACCCAAGGAAATAAATATTAATAAAAGTGTTCTTCAATGCAACAATTTTACATCCCTTAGGGCACACTTCAAAGAAAATTGCAAATCATAAAATGACTTATTACAACAGTAAATCTACCCCTTTAGCTTCTGGATGTTTTTTAAATCACTTAACAAATTTTGCCCAATTTTATGTCAAATCATCCAACACCTCTTTTAAATTTCCTTAAAACTCAATCTTGAGCTACACAGTCTATTTTTAATTTTTACTGATAACCACACATGAGTTTCTTTACTAGTAATGCAACAGAAAATAAATACTGAGAAACATTCAACAATACTCACACCAATATAGAGACAATATTTTTGGGTATGGAAACCCCTTGAAAAACCCAATATGGGAAAACCGGTGCAATAGTCAGATATGGAATTTTATTATGAAGATATAGAATAAGTACAATCCAGTGGATCAATACACCCAACCTGGAAAAATAGAACCTCTGTGAAATTACTGAGCAAGCCCAACAAATCAGTACGACCCTCCTGCGTAGCAATACGACCTCCTGCATCAACAGTACGATCCTCTGCGTCAACAGTTTGGATCCGTACGACCCTTCGTCAGCTGTACAAAATTCGTACGGCTGATGTATGGCCTCCCTTTGATGCATACAACCTCCCTCTGTGTGATCTCTTACAGCCATGTGCTCTGCCTGATCAATCGACAAATCCCCTAGGTGAGTGTTTCTCCGTCTTCTCTGCAAACTCATTTTTCTGACTTCTTTGTTTGTTAGTGTCTCTCTCTGTATGTGTCCTCTCCACCAAATCTTCTTTTAACTCAATGGCTAAGCAAAAACCCTAACCCTCACTATGGATCAATGGATGAGATCCTCCGGTGAGATCAATGGCCAAGATTAGATTAACCATCACTTAAATTATTTCCACTTTTCACTTAAAGTGACTTCATTAAGTCAAAATCAATTTAGATTAATTAATGTATTTTCCTAAGTCTTAACTTAGGAAAATCACATTAATACACTTGGATTCCTATTTAATGTCTTTTAGCATGCAAGGACACATGCAATGATAGAAGACCTTCCTTGTTGCCACTTTCTAATAGCTCTAGCATTAGAAATTTTTCAATAATCAAGATAACATAAGCTGAAATTGAAATTTTGGAAGTATGCAAAGTTTGGACAGTTGAAACACTTCATATATATAGATAAGATTAAGTAAAAGTACTATGAGCTGATAGAAGTCAAGCTCTGCAAATCCGAGCCAAGGCATCCACCAAAATGGCAAATCCTAGCCTCCAAATCCTCCTAGCTAGGAATCTCTCCCAATTAAAGTTGGTTGCCCCACCAAAGATCCACAATGAGCACATATAACACATCGTCAAGTCCTCCTTGGCACCTTCTAAAATGAACAATGGTTCATTTACTAACAAATATCCAACATAAGAAGGACAGATAACATAAATCCATATAGGACATGTAATAAAATAATTGAATAAGAGTATGAATGAACATATATGATTACAGTGCCATGGGACAATACACTTATATATGCATTGACTAGTCACCATGGTTGATAGGTCATGTCTCTGATTAGAATGTGACACTTTTTTATTTAATATTATTATTATTATTTTTAATATTAATTAATTTATTTCTACTTATATATGTTTATGTTCATTATATTGTCTTCCCCTTTAGAAATTCTTTGCTCTCCAAGCCTATTTATAGAAAAACTTTATCTCTTGTTCTGGCTTGTAATGCCTTCGAGTGACATTTTGTTCTTGAAATTGTGATGGATGACGAGACAAGGCAATATGATCTTCTAAGCATTGAGCAGAATTGTTGAATGGTGAAAGGGTTTGCCTAATTTAATTGTATGTTCAATGGGACTATGCGTTTATAGGGTTCTTGGAAAGAACTTGATGTATTGTGATTCCCAATATGACTTCAACTTTGAGACGCAATTGTACTAGTATTAATCTAGATAGGACAATTCAGAATGTTGTTGATATATTGATTGGCTAAATTATCAACTTTTGCTATTAGGATGTCGACAAGAATGCACTTCAACATCTTGAGATATCCCTACTTCAACTGGATTTTCTTCTTTAATATTTTTGATGATGATCGGATTTATATTGGCTCCTTCCTCCATGGTTTGGATTTTTCCATCTAATGACTTCTTTTTTCCATTGAGGTCAATAATTGTTTGATCAATTGATGCTTCTTTCTTGATAACTTCCCTTAATTTGTTTTGTGATGTTTTTTATCATTCTTTAGCTTATTAATCTGTGTGTGTAAGTTTTGGTAATGATCCCTTAAGCACGAAAGTTCTTCATCATTTTCTAACTTGTTGCCTTTGTTTTGAGGTTCTAGATTCTTTGGCTTCATGCCTTTTATCCTTTTGATTTGTTCAAGCAACCTCTGATTAAGGTTCCGTAGGTGAGAATTTTCTTCATCTTTTTATGATAACCTCTTATTGAGTTTCTCCTTAAGATCTTGATTTTCTTGTTCTAACTTTTGATTGCATTGCTTTGTATCTTTTGTCTTCTTGATTTGTACAAGCAATTTTTTACTATGATCTTTTAGCTGAGAAATTTCTTCATCTTTTTCCAATAATTCCTTGTCAACTTTCTTCTTGAGATCTTGATTTTCCTTCGTAATTGAATTCGTTCTCATCTTTTAATTCCTTGATTGTTTGAACAACTCCATATCATGATTTTTCAAGTGATAATTATCTTCCTCTACTTAGCCTTTAAAGAATTTCTCCTCTCTAGGGTTAGGGGCTCAGTTTTACTGGGCGGAGACAAACCTAACTCTAACAATCTTAAACATCTATGAGCCTTACATCAACAGAACATAATTCTGGGACTCCTTCAGAAACTCTGGGTTATTAAAAGAAAGGAATTTGATCATTGGAGGGGATCTAAACTTCACCATGGGGGATCATGAAATCTGGGGGCCAAAGGCGAGAGTAGACCCCTTAGCCTCCTATTTCAGCAACATCTTGCTGGAGTCAAAACTGATAGACCTAGATACTCAGATTTTAAAACAAACTTGGACAAACAGACGGGTGGGAGAAGAAATAATTGCGAAGTGGTTGGACATATTTCTGATATCAGAGGATCTATTGGTGGAGGAATTTATGTTCAAACAATGGGTGGATTCTGGAGCAGAATCTGATCACTTACCTATCTGCCTGGAAATCCAGAAGCAGCCAAAGAAGCCAGCCAGCCCCTTCAAGCTCTGCTCTGTTTGGCTCAAAAATGAAGAGGTACTTCAAATCATTCAATCAAATTGGTTGCCTTACCAAGCAGAGAATGGCACAAGGGCTGCTGTCCACTTTACTCAAAACCTACTTAGAATTAAAAAACTCCTCAAGGATTGGGCCACAAAAAAGAAAGCTCAGGACGATCAGGCAATCACCCAAATTGAGGAGGATTTGAAAAAGCTCCAAAATAAAGATGGAGGGGGTTTTCTCACATAGCAAGACAGGGAGAAACTGTATTCATTCGAGGGCGCCATAAATAAAATCCTAAAGGAAAGACAAGAGGTCTTGAGGCTAAAAAGCAGAGCAATATGGATGGAATGCGGTGATGATAACACAAAATTCTTCTAGGCTTTTTTAAAAGGCAGGAGACAACAAAACACCATTTGGGAGCTAAAAAAAGAGAACAATGAGACAGTAACAACCTTTGAGGATCTAGCAGAGACAGGGAAGGCTTACTTTGAAAACATCTTTAAAGAAAATCAACAAGCAACTATTGCTGAAGTAATCCGAATATCACAATTTTTTCTAGAGAGCATCAGTGAGGAAGAGAATTTGGAGTTAATGGAAGAGGTTTCAGAGGAGGAACTGAAAGTAACACTAAGCAACTTTCAAAAGGACAAAAGCCCAGGACCTGACGGGTGGACAGTGGAATTCTTCTTGGCTGGGTATGATACTATTGGTCCAGGCCTTCTGCAGTTAGTCGAGGAAACAAGGGTAAATGGTATTCTCCATCTCCCCCTAAACTCAACCTTCCTAGCTCTATTTCCAAAAAAGGATAATCCAGAAAGCTTGGATGATTACAGGCCTAACTCCCTGTGCAATATTGCTTATAAGGTGGTCACCAAGATAATTGCACAAAGATTCAAGAAGGTACTCTCAAAACTCATTTCAAAGGAACAGTTTGGCTTTCTCGAAGATAGACAAATACATGAAGCTATTGGGGTTGCTCAGGAGGGCCTTCACAATGCAAAGATTAAAAAAGCAAATGGGGCTATTCTTAAAATTGATCTCTCCAAGGCTTCGACAGAGTAAGCTGGATCTACCTAAGGCTGCTCCTCACACATCTGGGTTTCAATTATTCTTTTATTAAATGGATTTTTGCTGGTATCACAACTGCCTCCTTCATAGTCCTCATCAATGGAGCAGCATCTCACTTCTTCCACTTTGAAATAGGCTTAAGATAGGGCTGTCCTCTTTCCCCTCTGCTTTTCTTACTAGTTGTAGAAGGTCTAAGTAGAGCCCTTTTCGAAGGAATCAAGATTGCCACAAACCTGAACATTACACACTTTCTGTTCGTAGATGATATTCTCATTTTCTGCAATGGATCAATTAGGGAAGCAGAAAGACTCTCAAAAATTTTAATTTTGTTTTGTAGAGCTACAGGTATGCAAATAAACCTCCAGAAATCCTCAATCACAACACTCAATCTGGAAGAGGAAGCCCTGAGGATTTTTCACGAGCTATTTCCCTACCAGCAGTTTTATTTGGATGATGGAATTAAATACCTGGGCTTTAGACTCAAACCAAACTGTTACAAGAAAGAAGACTGGAACTGGTTGTTAGCCAAACTGGAATCCAGAGTGAACAATTGGTGTAATAGATGGTTCTCAAGGGCTGGAAGGCTAGTGTTGATTAAATTAGTCCTCGAAGCAATTCTAGTCTATTGGTTGGCACTGGCATGGATCCCCAAGTCAATTTTGAATAAGACAAAGAGAATTTGCACAACTTTTCTATGGATAGGGAAGAAAGAGCAAAAAGTACTCCCTTGGGTAAAATGGGACCAAATAGCCAGACAAAAATCACTGGGAGGATGGGGTATAAAAAATATCTTTTTCTTTGCAAAGGCCTTGGCTGCAAAAGTAGGGTGGCGGCTCATTTCAACCCAAAGCTTGTGGACATAAGTCATCATCCAGAAATACATAACACCAACTCCTCTTCTGGATTGGATCAGAGACATGGGCAACACAAGTCTTCCAAATGGCTCAATCATTTGGAAAGATTTATGCGAAGCTTTTCCACTCATCTCAGAAGGGCTTGTCTGGAAAATAGGGGATGGTACAAAAGCAAGAATTGGAGCGGATCCATGGCCAGGATGCTCACAAAATCACTTACTTCCATTTCAACTAATACAATTGATTCATCAGAAGGGGATTTTTCACCTGAACCAAATAACAGATCCTAATTCAACAAACCTCTGGCATCAAGGATGGAAGAAAAGTCAAGATCTAGAACTACCAGATCAGTGTTGCAGGCTATGGGATCAATACATTCTTGCCCTGCAATCTTCACACATTCGGATAATTGACAAAGCAGATGAGCTGATCTGGGAGCATGCCCAACATGGGCAGTACACACCTAAAACTGGTTATCAACAACTCTGCTTACATCACTATCAGGAAAATCAGAAGTGGTAGTAGGTGGGTATTTGGAAGCTCAAATGTCCAATGAAGGCAAAAATCTCCATATGGTGCACTCTTGCAAGTAAAATCCCTACCTAGGACCATCTCCAGAGAAGACAAATTGCAGCACCCGGTTGGTGTAGTCTTTGCAAAGACAATGAAGAAAGCACAAACCACCTTTTCCTAAGCTGTAATTTTTCCAAGCAAGTATGGGAGCATTCACAATCTCTCACCTCTTCCAGATCTAACTGGGAAGGCCCCACATTGGAAGATGCCTGTAAAGATTGGTCATCTTCTCCCCAAACTACTCAGATAAGAGCCCTTCTGCATCTCCACATGTGGGGAGTCTGGTTAGCCATAAATAAAGTCATCTTCCTTGAAGAAGCCAACTCTTCAGAAGAAGTAGCAAGGCAAGGACTAGATATCCTTTCTTACTTCCCCCAAACAAAAAACAACCCCAATCGAAGAATCATCATTCCTGAATAGATGGAAAAAAACACCCCTTGGGCTCTCTTTGATGGTGCTTCTCAAGATTTGAAATGTGGGGGAGGAGCCACCCTCTTCCTAAATCCAACCCATCACTTTCAAATCTCTATGGGGCTGGGATCTGGAGCAAACAATTATGCTGAACTCATGGCCTTGAAGCTTCTCCTATGTTTTGCAATTGAAAGAAATTGCAAAAACTTACAAGTATTTGGTGACTCATTGGTTGTAATAAATTGGATCAATAAAATTCAGAGATGCAGAAACACCTCACTAGATGCACTTTTTGAAGAAGTTAGCAGACTTCTTGCAAATTTTGAATCTCTTTCGCTCAAACATGTCTACAGGGAGCGGAACATGGAAGTGGATAGGCTCTCAAAGGCGGGAATAAACTTGGCGTGGGGAACATGGAAAATCACAGAGAAAAAAGAGACAGAGGCCTATGAGTACTATCATAGGCCATTTCTGGATCTACCATAATAGAAAGATCTTTGTTTATAAACAATTTTTTTTTGGTTTAAACAGAAGGTTACACCACTTTTTCCTATAGTTTTTTCTTGACAGAAGAAATTGTTGCAGACAGTTTTTGTCACAGTATATACTCTATGACGCACAAAAGAACGAAATACAGTATTTTTAGTCTTTTCCGGCAAGAAGCTCCCCATGGGAGAAATTTTGCAGACAATTTTTCAACTCAGCATGTTTTCTTTTGTTTGATATGCAGAATAGAAGGAAATACATCAGAAATGATGTGATCTCATGATGTAACTCTACGAGAAGCAGGAACAATACATACTTTTGTATGTAGCTTTTGATTAATATAATCAGCTTTTTTTCTTTTGGAAAAAAAATTGTAATTTTTTATTGGACTCTTGGTAAAATTCTAGTTCACGTTTTAAGAATTCCATGATTTCTATACATAAATTCCTCTAATTAGTAGTTTTTATTATTATATTAAGTGGATGCACACAAGTGTGAGGGTTCCACTAAGGTAATGTACTTTTGTGACATCTTCAGTAAACTCAATATACTCTTTAGTCTAATAAAGGACACACACGCACATATATATATCAAATTAAGTCACCTTCTATAACCTTTTTTCCATGACTTTTGTTTCACCCCTCTCCCTGGGTAAACCTTAGATCTTCATGGCACAAGGCCAAGTCAACAACAAGGGACAAAGCCAATACAAGAATATACTAATTATGAGCTCATCATGTCACTTACGATTATAGAGCATGAGTGGGGAGGATAACACTCCATCCCAATACCAATTGGGATAGACCAAATTGACACGCACACACACACACACGACACCAGAAATCGATGCTCGCTATGTCCACAAAACTGCCCCCCCTGTATTCCATGAGCAATGTGGGAAGGTTGCATATTGTCGTTATGATGGTGGTTGAACAAGAGCATCAAATATGCCCATCAAGGGATCCAACATGTTAGTTACAAGGATTGAACCTGGGTGGGGAGATAATCATTCCTCCCAACCAGCCAATTTACGTCCAATATATATATATATGTGGGAAGGTTGCATATTGCCGTTATGATGGTGGTTGAACAAGAGCATCAAATATGCCCATCAAGGGATCCAACATGTTTGTTACAAGGATTGAACCTGGGTGGGGAGATAATCATTCCTCCCAACCAGCCAATTTACGTCCAATACACACACACACACACACACACATATACATACACATATGTCACCTTTTATAACATTTTCTTCCATAACTTTTGTTTCCCTTTTTGAATACAACCTTTTTATTTTATTAACTCAATATCCTCTTATAGCTCTTTATTAAATAATTCCTTTCCTATTTTGGGTAATTAAATAACATGTTTTCACTTTATATTTGTAGACGTCCTTTCGTTTTATCTTCCACCCCTTTTATATAGTGAATTGGTTGACTAATATAATCAAGTTTTATACTCTAAAATCATTCAACCATTCCATCGTTATATTTTCTTCTCCATGTAGTGGCGACTACAACTTTGGTTACATAGCTTTGTGTGAATTTTTGTTTCTTTTAATATTCCAGTTTAACACCTGTGACCAATCAAATTTTAGCATGTTGTAGTCTTTTTGTAGTAGTTGATTGGTCTTCGCAGGAATTTAGATACTTAGGTTAATAGTTATTCATGATTTCCATAGGGAAAAGAGTACAAGGTTTTGTAATAGGCTTTTAGACTTCTTGACTATAAATTTAACATTGATTTGATTTATATTAGTTATGCAATCACTCTTTTGCCCACTGAGACTATAGTGAATAAGCACCTGCAATTTCACTCGAGTGAATATAAAAGAATGTCTTTCCACTGCAACTAGATGATAATTTCTTTTTATTTTCAAAATCTATGTAACATTGGATAATCCTTCGAATTTTTTCCTTATGTAGCTGTTTGATCATCAATTGGCATCAAAATTTGTCTAATTTTGCTCTTCAAACTTCTTTTCATTCTCCTATTTATTCATTTATGTTAATAAACCAACAAAGTGTCGAAGTTAGTATTTGGATACAAGATTAGCGACAAGCCATTGAAAACAATTGGGCTTGCCCAAAGCAAGGTTTAGAGAAGCTTTGAAGGGGGTGTGGCCAAAGGCCAAGTTCATTACACTTTCACTTGCATTACGCAAGCGTGTAAGATAATCTCCTCCTATCTTTTCACATCAAGCACTCCAAGTAGTCCTAGGGTTTCCAGTTGCCACAAGACATTGGTCATCTTCTCTCACTATAAGTACTAAATCAAGTGCTCACTTTGCTCCTCTAGGGTTTATCCCAAACCCTATCTTCCCTTGTCTGTTTAGCGAAAAACCTCAATGCTGGTCTTCACTAGAATTCCCTAAAAAATCCTAGTGGTGAAGACAAAAAGAGAAAATGCAAATGAGGAAGAATACAAAGAGACTAGTTTGCTCTAGCTCTCACATCTCAAACACAAGTAGGTGATTACAAGAATGAACAAGAGTGCATATGTGATGAAAGGGATGTTGAGTCTTTCCTCCACGGTAAGGAAGACCAATAATAACAAGTGGACCCAGTCTGCAACAAGTAACCTAACTAGACAATGGGTAAACCCACATGTGAAGCACTCCAACTCCATGTGATACTTGTTAAGCTCCGAGGTGAGTATGCCCATCAAGCAAGGGTCCAAGGAGAATTCTTCACAAGATGTGTCCAACACAACTCCTCTAACGGCCTCAAATGTTGCAACACTTCCTCAAAATCCATATTTATCTTTGGGTCTACCCCTCTTACATGATTACTTCTCAACCCAAGCATGCTCAAGTCAAGTATAAGCCTCCATGCAAGCATCCAAATGTCCCCATGCCATCTAGGGCCCAACGCCCTCTTCCAAGATGCACAATAGGTGAGTTGTCTTCCCATTCACGCAACCAACCTACATATGTACTTCATCAAGAAGTCACCAAGGTACATAGGTCTTCGACCTTGTAATGTACTGTGCCACATAAAAATCAAGTCAAAGCATAGAAATCTATTTTCAAGTCTTTGGCAATTTGAATTTGCATCATGGTACAACCAAGGGTAATCAACACACCATGCACCCCACAACACATGAAGCACCCACGAGCATGGTGTAAACACGTTTGTAGTAACCTCGAAAGCTAACACAACAAGTGGTAGGCAAACACTCATGAGACTTAGACTCCATATTGGTTTGACCTTGTGTTACTTCTCAACCCTTCTAGGGGGGCGATCGACCTCCTTGTGACCCATGGGGAGCTACTGCTCTAGGGAAAAGGAAGTATACCAACAAATTGACAGACATACCAACTTTAGTTGGATTCAGTGTTGGGCTCCTCCTCAAGATGGGGCACCACCCCTCATGTTCACTTGAGTAGCTAGTCTTCTATCAAGAGTTTCTTTACCATGGCCTTAGATGTTACTAGAGAAGGTATTCCTATCTCTTTTGCTCCCCCAACATCATATAACGAGGTCCTCTCAACGCCAACCTCTCCCACAAGGGCATAATCTACTAGTGAATCGGCCCCTGCATAGTTATCGACAATTCCAATGATGATCTTCTCTTGTAGTCCCCTCACTTGTCTTCAATAGCTAGCTCCAACGCCAATAGATTTTGAACTTGACATTCTCTCATTTGTTTTACATTGAGGTTTTATTGTATTGCACCTTCCTTTATATCTTCATTTGGGTAGATATTGAGCTTTAAGTTATACTTAGTTTTTTATCTTTTTGCTTTCAATATTTATTTAGGAGTTGCTTCTACATCCCATATTATATTTACATTGGATGTACCTTTTAATCCCATTGACCTAGTAAACCCAAAGGATGCTTTCCCCCATCTAAGGATGACATCCCTGCTAAACTTGTTAGTGTAGACTATTTCACCTCACCCAAGGGAAGTTGAAATTTTGAGCAAATGCCCAACAAAATGGGCACAACTAGTTGAGCAAACCCCTTGGGCTATTTTGAGGAAAACCTCGTGGGGAAACCACTAGGCATTTCCTAGCATTTTGTAGATGGCACCTAGTTTGAACCCGTTGGCATTGATTATGGTGCCTAACTCAGTAGGGAGATGAGTAAGATAAGATAAGATGAGATAATAAGAGAAGTCTATTAATGCCCAACAAATGACCAAAAATTATGTCAATTGGATTGCTCAGTTCATAAGTGAAAGTGTGAGTGTGAAGTCACTACTATAAGGCATGCAATAGAGGCAGCCAGCTTGAGGGATTTGTTAGACACTGAGAGGGGGGGGTGAATCAGTGTAAAGCCTATTTTATCACTTTTCTTAACTTGTCACAACTAACAATCAATTCATCATTCTACCAATCTCATAATCATTTCATAAACATCTTTCACTTCATCATTCACATATCATAAGCATTTGAATCATCAAGGAACATAATACAACAGAACACAGCACCATATAATTGTGTAATCTTTTTGTATTAGTTTTGGTCCGGCTACAACCGTTAGGTAAAATCAGCACCTACTCTGCATCCAGGACCCTGCCTGGTTTTCTTAGACCCTGCTAAGAAGGGTTTGAGGTATCTTAACCTCAAAAGCAAGACAAGCTTGCTTTTACAATTAAAGCTCACTGTCACATCATCTCATCAATCACATCAACATTACTTGTTTCTTCAATCTGTTGCCAACTATCTCTGCCCATGCTCATCTGCTCATTATCAACGCTGCTCATCATCAACGCTGCTCACTGTCGAGTCATCATACAGCGCTTATCACTGATCATCAATCTCTGCTCTTTATCAACACTGCTGTTGCCATTCTATGCTTGTCAACCTCTGCTGCTCATTCTCTTCACTGCTCATCAATCTTCACTGCTGCAACTCTGCCTCTGGTCAATACTTCTTCTTTAATTCTAGGTGACACTTCTGAAGACTGTCACCATCATCATCATCAAGGTAAGGTCTGGGACATCAAGGTCTGGATCATCATGTTAGTTCATCATCTTGGTGTTCATCACAAGGTGTACATCATTATCAGAGTATGTGTTATCATCAAAGTATACAACATCATATCATAGTGTATGGGGATGCATCAACATGTTTATGTCTTCAAGGGCAAGTCACTCATTTAGAGTGTGCTGTTCAAACCATAGTCACCATACATTCACAAAATCATCTCATCATATGTACAAGGCACCATCAAGACATCATCAACATCATATAGTAAGTCTTCATACATCAATATATCACTTCTGTCACATTGTTCTTCAACAGTTCTTTGATGCATCTCTGCTTCAAACCTCAGTCATCATTGACTTGGGACTTCTGAACATACTAAGTTCACCTCTGTTCACAATTTCATCATCTTTTATAAGGCATACACCATCATCAAATTATGCTTCATCATAAATCATCATCATCATTGTGTGCATGGATTATTACATCATAGCATACATTATGTATTGAAATGGAATCTGAAATTTATCAGCTTCAGTCTGTATCTTGAATACAGAAATAAAATAAAGTTATCAGACCATCCAATAACTGGGATTGATATATATATATCAGATCTGAAGATGCAGCTCCCTTTTTTTCACAAATAAGTCGCTTAATGACTGTAGCAGTGGTCTGAAATTTCCAGTACTGTGTGCTATAAATCTGTTGTAGATGAACACTATATAAATGTACACAATGAGTCTTGTAACAGCTTGTAAACTCTTCAATACAACCTCTGAATACTTTGCTGCACATGAACTGTATACATCACAGTATACATCACTGTTCATGCTTATTGCATCAATACATGTCAAAATGACTGTAACTGTCAAGGCTTCAATGATGACTGTATTCACAGGTCACTGAGGTTGTTACTTCAAATCAATCTCTGTCCAATTATCTGTGTCATAAAAAACTGAAGACAATTCTGCTAACCACATTCTCTGCTCAAATAATTCAACTTGTAGAATCATACAGACCAAAACTCTACCATGTACAAAATTTACCCCAATATCTCTGCTATTATGAGCACTTCTGTCATTAGCAAACACTGCTATATGGAAAGTAATTATGATGACAGTCTTGGAACCGTTCAGATCAAACCAAAAGCTTGGGTGGATCAGAGATGGATTTACATACCTTTTTATGGCTTAACCTTAAGATTGAACCTTGACTTACTTTTTGAAGAATGTGCCCTATTCCTGTTGAAGCATTCTTCTCAGAGCTGCGGCCTGCTTGGGATAGGCTGAGTCAAACCCTTAGAGCTGCAGCATTGTTTTGCAGCAATCAGCATAAACCCCAGCACAGTCTTCTTCTATCATCTGTTGCTCCCTCAGTATACCAAAAGAAAATATAAATTCAAAACCAAAACTTCGTACTGCTGCTGTCCTTTTTAAGTCTGCGGCTGCCTCAGTCTGTGTACCCAAGATTTCTCAGTTTAAAAAAATCAGAGCTGTGTCTACACTCATTTCCAGTGTTCCACGGGGACGCGCCTCCCAGGGTCGGGGGCTCGCCCCCTACGCTTCCCACGCCCCGGGGGCTGGGGGGCTCCATGGGAAACGTTTCCTAGCGCCCCCCTTTCTGCTAAACTTGGGGAAATGCGGGTCTAGGAGTTTCCCGGATTGGGGGGGCTCCCACACGCCCCCTCCTGAAAATGGGGGGCTCCGACAGGCCCCCACTGCCCTCGATTTTTAATTTTTTTTACTTAAAAAAGAAGTGGTTCATCTTAAATTTTAGGCTTTTACACTAAATGGTCATTTTAAAACAAAATAGAAACAAATAAAAAGAAACAAACATCGATATGATATGCTTGGCTATAACGATTACATTAAATTACACTAAATTCTTCAGGAACATAAGCATGCTAGTATGCAAATGGTGATAGGATGAGGAATTGATTTGCTTATATGTTGGGGTTCATATTTTTATTATTTTTCTTTTTTCTTTTTAATAATTTTAGAGACTGACCCCTCTATGTTAGGGACCCTGACGCCTCCCCGCCCCCCGTTCCCCAAAATACCCCAAAATTTTGGGGTGTCTCTACACGTCCCCAATGTGCGTTTCCCCGCTCCCACGCCCCCCCGTTCCGGAAACTTGGTGGAACACTGCTCATTTCACAAAAAGGAGTTAAAATCATCTTGCAACTTTTCGGACTGGTGTATAGTGTGGTCTGTGGAAATTAGGGCTGCCTCAGTCTACAGACATTTATCCACACGAAAATCAGAGGAAGACTCATACTTAAAAAAAAAATATCAGACTTCAAAAGAACATGTCTGCTGCTACTGCTCCTCTGCTGTAGAAACGTGTGGCTGCTCCTTCCAAACAGTCTACGGGTTCTTTGCTCCTCCACACGAAAATTCCTTAGAAAAAGGTCACAAATTTCAGAGCTTATCCAGCGAATTCTTGCACCTTCATTTATTAAATTCAGCACAGTGTAAAGCCTACCTCAGTCACCGAGTTTTTCCCAATCATCAGCGAATTTCACCTCAGTCTAGCGAGCTCCACAGAAAACACAAAAAAAACTTCAAGATGTTGTTGCTGTAAATTCGTTGACTGCTCCTCTCCTCTGCAATTTTGGGTCTGCTGCTGCCACAGTCAGCGAATTCCACCTCAGTCCATAAGTAGCCTCAGTCACTGTCATTTATCCACCCAAAATTTAGAGAGTTTAAAAGTTGACTGTGGTTGTCAAAAATATTAGACTGCTCCTGCGTTTTCCTCAGTAGACTGCTCCTCCGAAATTTGCCTCAGTCCACGAAAAGACCTCAGAGCTCATCCAAAATTATCACATCTAAAATGAGTAAGGGCGTTGGTCTATTTATATGCATTTTTCATGAATTTTAATTGGGCCGACATGTCAATTTTTTTTAAAATTTTAATTTAAAAAACAATTCTTTTGTTTGGTCGGCTGCCACTACAAGATGGTTTAGATTTGTCTTGTCATCTTCAAAAATTAATATCTCATCAACCATGAGGAACCACGTGACGTGCCACCTACCGTTGGAAAGGGCATGATGAGGGCTATCATCTTATGAGGGTCTTGCTTGCATTGGCAAGATTCTTCACTCATATTTTCTTCAATTTGTGCAGGCCGTCATGAAATGACTTGAATTCTTCTTGATGGCTTCTTCACGTACTTTTATGGCATCAAGAGCTACAACACCAACCAAGGGTTTCAATAATGCATCAAGGTCTTCATCAAGCTTGTGGGCATGAGTGCAAGAGTCCCATACACACTTCAAGAGCTCCATAATATGTCAAGAGCTTCATTATGTTAACTAGGATTTCTTCAACCAACTTGTGGGCTTAAGGACCAAGTTATGAGCTTCTTCATCATACCTTCATGCAAGTTCATGGCCATCCATCATATAAGTGGGTGCAAGATATTCCTTATGCACTTAGGACCATCTTCAAGAATTATCATCTCCATCAAGGCTCATCATGCCATCTAACCATATCAAGTGCCAGTAGTGGGCTCCATGACTTTTGCAAGGACATCAGGGTCTTCATCAAGGGTTCCAAGTCTTCATGGGCTTCTCCATCGTCTACCAAGGCTTCAAGACGATCTCTAGGGTCTTCAGCATCATCAGCAGGGTCTTCAACATCTTCAGCAAAGTGGTGGCATCAAAATCCAAGCTTGTAGGTACAGGGACCTTGTCAACTGGGTACAAGGTGCTTCAAGGCACCAACCCTCGTTGTAAGGGATCAAGGCACTGCAGGTGGGACTTGGTGGCATCAATGACATCCCGTGGGGCCACTGCAAGTCCATGTTGGCATCAATGACAATTTCATCAACAATCTCCCCCTTTGTCATTGATGACAACAACTCATGCTCCCCCTGTGAGCATGCTCCCCTTTTGTCTTCATCTCTCCCTTTGTCTTCATTTCTCCCCCTTTGGCATCAATGGCAAAGGGTGTCCACATGCATGTGTCTGAAATCTGTGATCACTACTGACTGCTCCCCCTATCAATATGCACGATCCTAGGACCTGTCTGTAGACCTGGAGTAACCATCCTTTCTCCGTTGAGTTCATCCTCCAGCCTTATGAATTCAAGGTGTGCTAAGGTCTTTGAGAGACCTTACACTTGGCTTGCCATATGGCAGCCATCCTCCCTGCTCTAATCAACCTCTCCTATCTGCAACTGCTCGGTCTTCCTCATCCATACTTGCTTCTTGGCATCTGTCCTTTGAGCATTTGTTCCTTCATTTGTACTGGCTTTCCTTGATGAGTTGTCTAGGTAACTTCTCAAGGATTGCTTTCGTGTACTCCAACAATCTTGAGCTTTGTGCCCAAGGCCACTGCAGCTATAACACCTTATCGTACGACAATGTGCAGCAATGTGACCAACATTGTTGCATGACCAACATCTGACTGAGCTGTTGGAACTTCCAACACTTCTTTGATCAACTTCATTTCTCCATGCTTGAGAGTGTCCTTGACTGTAGGCATTTGATTTTTGATCTTCAAATCTTCTTGCTGATGTATATGAAGGACTCCTTCTTGGTTGACTTCTTTGACTTGCACATTCTTGGGCTTTGTGACCAAACCCACTGCAGGTGTAGCATCTCAATGTGTGGCATGTGGCAGCAACATGTCCGACTTGATTACATGTCCAACACCTAACTGAGTCATTGGGGCTTCCAGCCCTTCTTTTTCCATAAAATCTACAATCCATAGCCTTATGACCAAAGTTAGAACAAATATAACAATAACCATTGAAGCCACTTTCATACCTGGGTCTTGGAGTTGTTTCTTTTATGATGTTGCTTTGAGGAATAGACCTAACTCCTTGTTTTATCTTTGAACTTCCAAAATCCTTGTTGTCATGTGCAGGTGCATGGGGAGCAGCTTTGGACGTTGATGGACCTGCTTTTGGAGTCTTCAGAGACCAAATGTCATCTTCAGATTTTTCTTTGTTCTTCTTGTAACCAAGACCAGCTTTGTCGAGTGGAGATCTTTGGCAATCTAAGATCTTATCTAGGACAATTGAACTGTCCTGGAACTTGACCAAGGCTTCGTTCTTCTTACCTTTCTTCCTGAGACCAACTACCTCCATTTCCAGCTTCTGGACTGTCTCCTCCTTTTCTTCCAGCTGACTCTTCAAGATTTTTTCTGTCCTCTTGGCTTCCTCCAGTTGAGTCTTCAGATCATGATTGATCTCTCTAGTTTCTTCAAGCTCTTGAGCAGGCTTTTCTGATTCTTTCTTTTGATTGATCAATTCAGTCTTTAATTGTTCAACTTTAGCATCCTTGTCTTTCATTTGATCCTGCAACTCTTTGTCCTTGTCTTTGAGCTTTACAAGCAACACTTTCATTGACATGGTCTTCTGCTGATATTCATTCAAGGAGTCCAAGATTTTCTTTTTGAACTTCGTGAAATCACTCTGGTTCAAATTTACTGTGTTTAGGAACCAATTGGCTTTGAGATCAATATTTAGCAACATGAGATGTATCTCATGTGCAGTCTTTGATAGCCCTTCATTATCTTCTGCAAGAACCTTCTCAATTTCATCACACAAGCTATCCTTATAATCACAAGAGTCCATACCTTTACTAGAGTCCTCTTCTTGTTTGTCTTCTTCTTGATTGAGCTCTTCTGGGGGCTTGTCTTTTGATTCCTGATCTGTCTTTTTGGGTTCTGGTCTTGCCTTTTGATACTCACTCTCCAACTTGAACCATAGGTCTTTTGCCAAGTGTACTCTCCTACACTTTCTTTCATTGAGCTGGGAAGTCCATCCATGAGGAACTTCAAGGCTGTAGTGTTGTCCTTCTTTGCTTCCTTCTGTGCAGCTGATTTTTCTTTCTTGTTTGATGGAGCGGGTGGATTGATAACAATTTCCCAAATACCAAACTTCTTCAGATAAGCCTTCATTTTGCTCCTCCAACTGAAAGAATCTGTAATATCAAGTATAGGCACGTCATTGCTTGATGAATCTTTCTTTTCCTCCATTGTGTCTAAGGATCTCCTTCAAGCTTGCTGAGCTTGTGATGAAGGCTGGCTATGATACCAATTGTTAGACATTGAGAGGGGGGGGGTGAATCAGCGTAAAGCCTATTTTATCACTTTTCTTAACTTGTCACAACTAACAATCAATTCATCATTCTACCAATCTCATAATCATTTCATAAACATCTTTCACTTCATCATTCACATATCATAAGCATTTGAATAATCAAGGAACATAATACAACAGAACACAACACCATATAATTGTGTAGTCTTTTTGTATTAGTTTTGGTCCGGCTACAACCGTTAAGTAAAATCAGCACCTACTGATACAAAGAGCACCTACTCTGCATCCAGGACCCTGCCTGGTTTTCTTAGACCCTGCTAAGAAGGGTTTGAGGTATCATAACCTCAAAAGCAAGACAAGCTTGCTTTTACAATTAAAGCTCACTGTCACATCATCTCATCAATCACATCAACATTACTTGTCTCTTCAATTTGCTGCCAACTATTTCTGCCCATGCTCATTTGCTCATCATCAACGCTGCTCATCATCAACGCTGCTCACTGTCAAGTCTTCATGGGCTTCTCCATCGTCTACCAAGGCTTCAAGACCATCTCTAGGGTCTTCAACGTCATCAGCAGGGTCTTCAACATCTTCAGCAAAGTGGTGGCATCAAAATCCAAGCTTGTGGGTACAGGGACCTTGTCAACTGGGTACAAGGTGCTTCAAGGCACCAACCCTCGTTGTAAGGGATCAAGGCATTGCAGGTGGGACTTGGTGGCATCAATGACATCCCGTGGGGCCACTGCAAGTCCATGTTGGCATCAATGACAATTTCATCAACAGGATTGACCTGGATACCTCCTGCATGAAGCTCAAAGCACTCAACCGCTCGATCTAGCTCACCGGGTTACCCATTGACCTTTTTTTGTGGTCATTGGTTGGACATTAATAAAATTATGTTATCCAGTGCAGAGCTGTTTCTCAAATCATCCCTCAATTCTCCTGCCCTAACATTGGCTTTTCCGGTTGCAAATTGTAGCAATCAATCAAATTGTGAGTTGTGATACTTTTATGAATTTTACAAAATCTAAACAAAACCTGAAGCAAATATAGAAGATGTACTCTCTGTCAGAAACAAGATATCTCAGTATCCATTGGTGAAAAAGTAGGCTCATTGATTTGCAGCAACTAGTTTGAAACTGGAGAAAACACAAATTTTATCTCATCATAATACTATTTGGAATATTGATAGTGTATATGTTTTGAAAAAGTAATTCAGAACTTAATTTTTGGAATAAAGTTTGCATATAGATATCATACATTGACTTGCACATTTTCTGCGGTTTTCCAATATTTGATTTTTTTGATAGTTGGGTGGAGAACCATTACAAATGGATAGTTTGGAAGCTGGCTTGCATTGAAAGAAGCTATGCTCGGCAAGCTGCGGGCAAATATTTAACTGTGCAAAATGTTTTTGAGGAGTTAAAGTACAGGTAGAATGTTGTTCATTTAACAACTATTATTAAAGGTTTTTTAAGTTGAGTTATGTTGTATTTCAGTAAGCTTCTGACATGTCTTAGTTAATGTGCTGCAGATATGAACGAGAAGTCAACCTTGGTCATCGTTCCCCTCTTAGGAAAATTCTTGAAGGGGATGCGTCCCCAGTGTATATGATGATTCTGTGTGTTTCAGCAGTTCGTGTATGCCCTACTGAAGAATTCAGTGATCACACTCCATTGAAAGGGATGAAGGAGATATCCAAGGAGGCAGAGCATTGCATTTCCAATGACATGCAAAAATATTCTTGCAGTCGTCCAGTGAAGCTAGAAATCACAGATGGATGGTAAGCAGTCTCCACAGCTTGCTGTTTTCCTAGTGCATTGGCAAAGTCAACCTATATATGAAGACTAGTCTAGGCCAGTAGAAACATTAAATACTTATTGTCTTCTATGCTAGGTACTGTCTAAATGCCATTTTGGATGAAGCCCTTTCAAAACAACTCCTTGCTGGTAAATTATTTGTTGGGCAGAAACTTCGGGTATATTGCTTCAGCCTATCAGATTAAGGAGATTGAATATTTATCTGGATTTTAACTTGTCTCTAATTTTTAATTGTGCTATGTTCTCCGTAGGTCTTTTCTTATTAGTTTTCTCTTTTTATTAGATTTGTGGTGCAAGCTTGCATGGTTGGGTTGGACCACTGTCTCCGTTGGAGGTAAGAAGCAGCAGTTCTATGCTGCAAACTTTCAGAAGAACAAATTGCAATTCCATGATTACAGTGAAAAATAGCTGTCTTATATGATATATCTATTGTTATATTTTTATTACAGGCATTTCGAACAGTCTCACTGGTGTTACACATTAATGGGACATATAGGGCCCACTGGGCAGAGCGCTTGAGCTTTTGTAAGATCATTTCTGAGTCAATAATCAAGATTCTCAATTAAATTTAAGCTTTCATGTTAAAGTTTTATATCATTTCTGCATGCTTAAGTTCTTAGATTTAGCCTGTGTGTCTAGGTCGAGGTCTTCCCATCCCGCTGGCTTTTAGCTGCATCAAAGAAGGTGGAGGTCCAGTCCCTCGAACATTTGTTGGAGTAACACGCATTTATCCAACTCTTTATATGGAGAGGTATTGACATTAGTGCTCCATATATCCCTTTGAGTGTAGTTTTTTATTGCGGGATCTTAAGTCGTACTCGTGCTTTATAGTAGATGTTGATTTCAGTAAGCTGTATGTCTCTGATGTTTCTTTATAATTTAGGCTTGCGAATGGAGGATACACAATAAGGTCTGAGCGAGCTGAGGACAAGACATTGCGTCTCTACAATGAAAGGTGCCTACTTTTGCTTCTGTGTTTGATTTAATATTTCTTTAGTTAAATAGGAAATATTTTGAAGAATTGCTAAATGATTGTATGGTTTTCTGGATTTAAGTGTTTCTATTTATCTTGAAGTTCTTCCTGCAAACATTGAATCTCTCTGTTTTATATCATAAAAACGTAGCTGCTATTCAACAAATAGTCTGTGTTGGGTATGTGTTATATTCTTTGCATGTGTGGGTGGGTGGGTGCGTCTGACGATCCCTAATATTTCATTACATACAAGGGCTCTGAAGGAGCCAATGTCCCCGAAGAGATTTGAACCCGGGTGGGGAGTGCAACAACCAAATCTCCCAACCACCCGAGCTATGCCCAATGGACAGAGGTACTGTATATATATATTTTTTAAATTTTTAATTTTTTTCATAAAGTGGTTCACCATGGAAGCCCAATTTCACACCATGGCTATGTACACTTGGGAAAATATCTTATATTCGCTAGGCAAGTATACATAAACTTGGGCATCATTAATCACGATAAACAGCTCACCAGCCTAATATTTCATTACATACAAGGGCTCCCAAGGAGCAAATGTCCCCGGCGAGATTCGAACTCGGGTGGGGAGCGCAACAACCAAATCTCCCAACCACCCGAGCTACGCCGAATAGACGATATATATATATATATATATATATATAATAAAAAATTAAATCAATTTATTTTTCAGTGGTATTCAATTTCAATAATTAACAAGTACAATTAACATGCACATTGCTTCAAAGTTCATAAATTATTGATATAAAGTGGGAATTACATATGAACCTTAAGTATAAACATGACAATAGTTGATGGAGCTTTTGGTTTTTCAAAATTAGAAATATGCACGTGCATAGAAACGTCTGCACAAACATCAACAAAGTAAGTTTTCTATCATTCATAAAGGACAAATAATACGGTATGTGCAACAATATTGGAACAACTTGCACACAGGATCAATAATTAACACAAACTATGCCAATAAAAATCCAATGACAAGATCTAGAGTCAAAATAATAAGGCAATCTTCTAGAAGAAACAATTTAAGAATAGATACTAGCCCCTACAAGCTAGATAGTGCCATGTCTTAACTTAAAAGCACAAACCTTTTAAGTCTAAGACAACCTAAGCTTGTCTTGCCTCTCCTCTGGCTATATCATCTCCTTTGCGCAACAAGCTCTCCTCTCCCAGAATCCAACAAAATTCAAGACTCAACTCTGCGTTGGGAGAAGTGGATAGGCCTGCGGGGTCTTAAGAAGGTAGGGGGACCCATGCCTACCCCGTCCCTCTTTGTAAAGGTAATTTCTTTTATTATTTTTTTTTTGTTTTTAATTTTCTCATACTGGACTTTCCTCGAAGTCCCCAAAATTGGGGGAGGAAGTCCCCAAAACGAGCAAAGTTTCATGTTTTTGGGCCAGAAGTACCTGATACTTGGGGACTTCGGCGGGGACTTCAGGGGACGTCTATGAAGTACCTGACCCGGTTTCTGGGACTTGGGGACAGTACCTAGGACGGGGACACAAACCCAACCCCTTGGGACGGGTACCCCTACAACACAGCTAAAAATACATAAATATTTAAATTTTAAAGAAAAACAACATTTTCAAGATTTTAAGCAGTCTCCTAAGTTGGGGCTCTACCACAGTCCACTTTCCAATAGCTGGTAGTTACACAGTTCATAACTTCACTCCACTCAAATCTGTTTAAGTTTTCAACAACCACGATTCATGGCAATGGGGTATGGACATGATCTTCAGCTCAACAATCATGATTCAAGGTTTTGATTTTTCAAACTTCAGGCGGCTCTCTATTTCTCGATTCTCCACAACAATGAATGTAAATGAAGAAAAGGGTGGGGGGTTGGTCAATACACAAGTTTGTGTCTAGGGTTGGGTTAGGAAGTTAGGTTAGGGCCTTAAGCAAACACCAAACTGAAACTGTTGTTTCTGTGGGTCCCCACATCGTCGCATGACTGTATCAACAAAACGGTCGAAACATTACATAAATCGGTCGATCGGACTGGTTCGGTACGGAATCGGTCGACCAAACCGATTTGAGCACTGAGTTGGATCGGTTAGGTATCAAACCGGTGAATTAGCCACAACCGAAACCGATTTGACCGATTTTTCAAACTATGGGCTGCATTCAATGTTGGCTTTCCAAGAAATGGCTTTTAACACAAATTTAGGAATTCCACCTCAACCTTGAGGTTTGCCAGATCTATTTTCTGTGAACATTCAGCCTTAGGTATGAATGTGAGAGATAAATTATGGCAGTTTATATTGCACTTTTGTCCAACCCAAAGTCATTAGACTAGGAATCGATAGAAACTTAGCGAGTCATAAGAGAAAAGATTTGAATCTGATCGAGAAAACATTAGAAAAAACTTGGCAAAGATAAAAGGTAAAGATACACACATGGGTTACTTTGTCCTACTGTACCTCTATTTGTCATTTACAGTCAACTAGCAGAGGGAAATTTTGCTCAAATAATGGCTGAAATCGTACTGAAAAGGGTTTTTTCATGAACCCTAATGACTTCCTCCAAGAAGGCTGTAATATCCGTATCCGGATATTCTCAATGATTACTCAATTGAATAATCAACCAAGGAAAATAACTGCATATTGAAAAGATAAAATAAATATTGAAGATGATTGATGATGATTTACAATTACATTGGTAGGCTTTATATAAGCCTTATCGTGCCTTTTTAAACGAAAGGGTACATCTCTTTACTTTTTTTCTAATTAATTAATTACTCATTTCTATTTATTAATTATTAATTATTAATATTAATATTAGTAATTAATATTGATATTTAAATTTTAATGTTTATATATATTTATATATCTTATTATGTTATATATATTTTTATATAACAAAGACAATTGTAAACTTACAAAAAATAGCTCAATTATGATGATTGAAAGGACTCTCTCCTTCCTTAATAGATATGAGTAGTAAGGGAGGCCAATAATACATATGTGGACCTTAGCCTTTACAAGCAAGCCACAAAGTCACATAGACTCACACTTCGAGCGCTATACTCCAAGATTACACATGTCAATTTCCAAGGTGGTGTTGTCCACAAGGGGCAACAAATGCAAGGGTGCTCTATGTGGTGTCTCCAATCCTCCTCCTAATCCATGTAATCCATTAGGTCCACTCCCCCTTCATGGTCATAACCTAGGTGTTCCCTAGCCAACTCCAAGCCTCCATGCAAGTATCCAAGCTATTGTATGTTGTCTAGTGTCGGTTACCCCTCATATTTTATGGCGATCACACGTGCTTTTTCTCACATCACTTGTGAAAATTGTTCACAAGGATTGAGGATGTAGTTCTTCATGGCTAGACATTTGGATGGATAGAATGTACACTTGTGTTCTTGCCTTAGAGATGATGCTTCTTAATGGTTGAATCGTGGCCATGGTGATTGGCTAGGAGATATGATGTGATATGCTCTCATGCCTTCATGGTGATTATTGGTAAAGTATTATGTGTCTAACAAGTAAACAATACTCATAAAATGATGCACTCCCTCTAAATGATGATTAAATAATACTTGACTAAGTTAATAGGGCAATTAATTAATATGTAAGTATTTTACGGAATGGGAACCCATCAACTTGGGGTCTCCCTTAGTTTTGAAGTGTTAATGGTTGTACTTTTTAAGCTATATATCAATTAAAGTGTTTAACCTCTGGTATTTAAGATTTTTGTGTGGCTAATTAAAGTCAACGAAGAAATATTTCTAATCACACTAATTAACCAAAGTACCTAAGGTTTGCACTTAGGAGTAATTAAAAAATTAGTTAAGAGGGGAATGCTACAATAGTCTCTCATGCAATCAAATTGATGATTATTAAGGTTGAGGGGATCCTATATGGAACGCCCTAGGGGCTTTGAAGACACTCGACACATAGAAAGTTTTTACACTTTTGGAGGGGCGTCCTAACTTTGGGAGCAAGTATCTTCTGACATAGTGCGTATAATTTTTCCAGCTCAATAACATTAGAAGCAGAGTGGCCTTGGGATCTCTGAAAAGTGGTTATAATAAAAACTCTGGTACATATCGAAGACGTTGGCAATTTCAAAAGTGTTGCCTTGAAGCACTCACCATTTTTCTTTTACCATTTGATTTAAGGAGCTCCCCACCTCAGATGCTTAATTGTTTTGATGATTTTGAGAGAGCATCATTAATAAATGTTCATGGTGAAGAATTCTTGGTCCATTATACCAAGGAGGGGTGTGTGGTGTTTTCTTGAGCCATTTTGGAGGTGGTTGGTAACTAACTACATTGTTGAGACTTTGTCACGGAATTAGTTACTTAAAGCAAGTGGATCTAACCAATTTCATTAATTTATTATTGTTGAACTCTTCTCAAAGGGTTGGTTAGGTGAAAACTATTATTGTATTATATCTCTTGGAGAAAAAAGTGGATTTAGCCACTAGTATGTTATTTTAGAAAAATTAGTTGAGCTATAAGTGGATATAGAAAGGGAAATTATTATTTTATTGTAAAGGAAGTTGATCCACACTCTCTATACAGAGAGTAGCCCTTCCTCATTTTTTTTCATGTATTGTTTTGGGGAAAAATCCCATTGAACTTAATTGAATATCTATTGGTTTCTTTGGAGGGTGAATTGAAAGTGTTAATTAAATGATAACGCGTTCCTCATGTTTTATGTATGGATGAGATTTTCAATTGATAGTGGTTTTGGGCTAAAGAAGTCAACATGTTTTCTCTTCTTCTATGCGATAGTTGTTGATTGGAAGTGATTGGTGTAGTATGTCTCACAACTTTTGGTTATATGCTCTCTTGCCCTTCCTAATAATTATACTCCTAAAATTGCTTGAAAATATCTGCTCTAGTGTTTTCCCTTTGCAAGATTTCTAAAATAAGTAAAGCCATTAGATGTGATTTGGGTATGTGCTCTACTACCCTAATTCTCTTCATTATTGTTTCTAAAATACTTCATATTCACCTTTGTTGACCCCATTTCCCAACGGATAAGACACTAGTCTCTAGTCCATTCATTTTTATTTCTTAATTAACTATCATAAACCATTTTGCTAAAGCTCTCTCTTCCTTTCACCTTGCACCTAATTGCAAGCTTTAGTAATCTAGTCTTAGGGAAGCCTCCCTTGAGTTGGAGAAGAGACAACCTAAAGAGTAGAAGACTGATTGGTGTGGTGACATTGGCCTTCCTCTTAGTTTCACTAAGCCCATACCTAAAGCTTTAGGGCCTTATCTTGAAGAGTGCGTTTCTGTGATAGTAGGGCCCGATGCCCTCCTCCAGGATGCAAAACACACTTTTTAAGTAGGGTATTCTCCAAGCAAGCAACCATCCCCATGTGGCCATCATGTAGAACATCACCAAAGTTGTTAGGAGATCTCCAATGCCCTTGGGAAGATATCATGCAAGCACCCAACTACAACCACTAAGTAAGCTACCTCCAATGTGCAAATCCATTGCAGACTATCTTCCATGTGCATATTGTTAGTTTTGTACCTAGGGAAGTGTTCCCCTAAGTGACTTTAGCCTTAGTCACTTAGTGAAGGGAAATAAAGTGACCCTTGCATTAAATGACTTAAGTGGAGCATTTAATTTGACTTTAGAGAGTAAAGTCACTTTTTGATAAATTTAAGTGGGTGAGTGAAATTAATATTTATGAGAAATAAATGTGAGCTTTTAATCTCATCCACCGATCTAATCTAATCTCCATCGTTAGATTAGATGAACCTTAGGGTTCTCTCAAAAAGGCAAGGGAAGGTCATTTTCCTCACTTTTGCAGATTGAAGTGAAGGAGAGAGCTGAGAGAGAAAGTTTCTATTTTTCTGAGAAAGAGAAAAATATTTGCAGCACACAAATCGAGGGAAAGAACATCAACAGAAAGGACACGAAAATCAAGGAGAGGACATCAGCATTTATTGCTGGTCTGTACAGTCCGTACGGTACGGTTTTCGAGGCAAATTTATGGGCACAATTTTCGAGTTTTTTATTTTTATTTATTTTTGTTCTGGGCACAGATTTCGAGGTCTATACAGTCAGTCCGTATAGAACAGTCCATATAGCGGCACGAAAATCGAGGCAGAAAACATGAAAAAATCTGAGTTTGATTTTTTCTGTTTGGAACAGAAAACGAGGGAAAATTTTTCTCTTTCGGGTTGAGATAAGTTGATCTGAAAATTTCTGAGTTTTGTTGTAAATTTCCTGATAATAAAATCTCTCTCTGACTGGTTTTCCCCTTGTGGGTTTTTCCAGGGCCATTGGCCGAAAATTATTGTGTTCTGTGTGTTGAATGGCGTGCTGATATTTATTTTTTGTCAGTGAAAAAGAGTAGTTACAGCAGTGTTTTAAAGTCTGAAAATTTACTGTTTATTTCCAGCATGTTAAATTTCTGAGAATGTCATAAACAGTGTTAAATTTTACTTATAAACTGGTGGCTGAAAACTAGTGAAATATCTACACATATCCATCGTGGATCATCTCCCATGTGCAAAACCATTACAGACCATCCGGGGGTTGATTATACACCATGTATCCCAAATCTCATGAAGCACCCCTAGACATGGTGTAGACACTTTCAGAGTAACTTTGAAAGCTAACAACGAATGCAATATGGTTAGCATATCTCCTAGGTGGCATATTCACACTTCTTGAAGTTTGGATGTTGCATACTCTTGTGCATCCTACAATGTTTGAGTAAGTGATTTTTTCTTCTTGTAGGATAGAGTAGAGGAGAAGGCAATATGGTTCCTTGAGCTATGCTTTCCCTCACCTAGATTTGATTCTTCTCTTACCTATGAATTGGATTCTAGAACAAGAACCTCCTATCTCCTTTCAATCATTGAAGGAGGTAACTGCAATGTTATTGGAACTAGACTGGTCATCGAACCGGCGAAGCCCAAAATGTGAACCGGACCGGAACTAGCAAAAAACCGGGTAAAAAATTGGCTGACTAAAAAATACATAAAATATTCATATTTTGTAAAAAAACATATATATTCATGTGCATACATATGAATCCAAACCATTAATACACAAATATGCAAAGTTTCTCATATATATGGCAAATATGGGTGCAAATATCCAAAATAGCACCTAGTGCAATACATCTTTGAGGTTCTGAACCAAAGTACATCAACATAGAGGCTCTAAATGGCCCCTACAATCCAAAAAAAACCATAGTACTAATGGATAACAATAAAGTGATCATATGGCACTACCCTACTAGCTACTACTACTAGAGTCTAGTGTCTAGTAGTCTACTACTCCTCATCATCGTCCTCCTCATCGTCATCCTCATCCTATTCCTCTTCATCCTCTTCAGGAGTGGGATTCTGAGCCCCACTTGATTCCCCTGGCCCTAAAAGTGGGTCCAAATCCAACCAAGAAAGGTCTTCATTATCAAATACTGGTGCTTGAGTCTCCACAACCCACTCTGATGATGGATCAAAGTCATCCAAGTTTATGTTGCCTGATGTTGGTGTCTTGTTCAACAATTGGTTACGCCTCAGCCTAAGATTGTACTGGGTGGGGGGGTCTTTAAATAGTGTTAGGATAGGTTTAGGGTTAGGTTAGAAGCATAGGTTAGGTTTTATTCTGTGTTTTTAAAAAAAAAATTAGTTCCGTGAGTCCCAGTCCCGGATCGGTCGGTCCTGGACCCCACTCCTCATCATAATTCACATCTTGGCTCTGTATAGTTGCTTGTTATGTTGGAATGTAAATCTTGTACGCTTTGGAAGTCTCATTGTATCTTACAAAGGAATATACCATCACAACATTTCAAACCTCCCCTTTGCTAGGGTTTTGACCACCTGTGAATTGGAAGGAACACAACTTCGGGCCATCAACAAATTGTCAAACTCCAACATTGTTCATATCAACTTCATAGGCCAAAATCTTGAAACACCACATCATGAATTGTTTAGGACTTCCTACAAAGATGATCACATCTCCAGACAAGACCAAGACAACTGGATCGGATCTATCAAAATCACAAGGATAAAATATGCACAATTCTCATCCATCTTGAAATACCAATTTCATTGGGAAAACATCCCTGTTTTCTTAAAATTGATTTTGACAAAGCTTATGATCATCTTGATTGGTCTTTTATTACAAACATGGTCAGTTGTTTGGGTTTTTAGTCGAGATATGTTGCCATGGTGAACACCCTTTTTACTAATGTTTCAACTTTTGTGTCAATGAACAACTCCCCTTTTTCCATAGATTTCATTGCATTTATCCATTCACAAAGGATGCCCTTTGGCACCACACTTGTATTTTTTGATGGCATATGCTTTGTGCTATCTGTTAGAGTTGGCGCCAATGCATGGGCAAGTGCTAGGTATTCTTCTTTTAGATGGCTCATGGATGGTTAATAATCATTTTGCAGATGCTCTCATCTCTTTGTTAGTGCGGAGAAGCATTTTTTGGATGATGCTCTTGCCTATTTAGATGCCTTTTTTTCTCCCTTTGGTGTTGAGGTTAGTGAACTAAAGGCAAATTTCTAGTTAGTTGGGTTACATTCCTTGCCAGATTAGCTTCATGTAGCTTGGAATTATATTATAACTAGGGCGATTGTGAGATACATGGATATTTAGTTTGGTGTGGGTTTGTCACTAGTTGTTATGTGGGATTGGTGTCTGAAGCCTCTAGAAGCTCTAGAGTAATCTTCTTGTTTAGCATCATAAAGACCTTTCCTTTGCCAGGAAGCTAACTGTGGTTGGGAGCTTTTTGCAGGCTTGACATGTCTACTATGTCTCTTGTTGGTTTCTTAGAAAGGCCTAGTTTTGTGTTATGCAACCAAGTCCCAAAAATAACATTAAAATAGTATAAATAGACCAAAAGAGAGTAATCAACGCCTTAATAACGAAGAATAGAGATAAATAACAATTTTCTTTGACGGAGGAACCTCCTTACACAATGTACTTGTGTACCCAAGACAAGACAATATACAATGCTTACTAACATGATAAGATAAGATAATTTTATTTATGTCCACTAATGACCACATAGTAGGTCAATCGGATTGTCGGTTACAATGATGCTCGTGCATGTGGGAGGACCAAACGATCTCCCTTAAAAGGAAATACAATACATGAAGTAAGATAGAAAAGAATATCTCCTTCCTATATATAGGAGACATAGGTGTACAATAACAACTAATAGACTCACTAATATACCCAAGCCTACATCAATAACATGTAATACACCACCATATAGGGGTAAAGTGCCACACTATAGGGGGAAATATGCCCAACATTTAGGGCTTAACATGCCCCTCCCCTTTAGACAAGCATTGTCCTCAACGCTTGGGTAGATGTGCATGCATTTGTATGAAGGACTCGTCTTCCCATGTTGAATGTGTAGCGGGTATGTTCTTCCACTTGATGAGGTACTCAATAATAGCTTGATTTCGTAGTTGTTTGGTCCTTGTTTCAATAATTTGTTCAAGTTTCCATATGATTTTTCCTTCTTCAAAACTCCTTTGACTATGATGTTGATCTGCTTGTTGTTTCATCCTATTTTTGGACATCTTCATTATTTGGAGAACTGCTTACCGGTGTTCGATGCAATCTACCTCTGTTTGAACTATAGATTTTCCTTCATCAAACCTTGATTGGAAGATTGTTTTATGGTCGACTTGAAACTGAGGTAAAATTCAAAGTTTTGCTCCTTCGTGTCTGAAACTTCGTTCTGATGTATCCTGGTGTCTCCTCTTTCCAATGTCGTAGGTCTGACCTAATTTGGATGTGCCAATTTTGTTTATTGCAAATATCCAAACACTACTTATTTTTGGCCTATCTAGAAGATAAAACTTGTAGGGTATGCCTCGTGTCCAATATTATGTTTCTTTATTTGAAAACCCTACCACAGATACCCTGGTATGTCCCCTTTCTTATGCAAAAGGTTTCACTCAATTTGGATATCAGATTCCTCAGATATGACCTTTTTCCCAGGATCACCTGTTTCAAACCCTAATTTGAAGATTGTTTTAGGGCCGACTTGTAACTGAGATAAAATTTGAATTTGGACTTAACTAGATTTGAACTTTGGCTTGTCGTACCCTGATATGTCCTCTTTCCAATGCCGCAGGAATGACCTAATTTGGATATGCCAAAAACACGTTATTCCAAGTCTCCCAAAGATTCTTATTTTTGGCCTATCCAGAAGAGAGAACTTGTATGGTATTCCACGTGTCCAATATTTCGTTTCTGTAGCTGAAAATTCTACCACAAATTCTTTGATTCGTCTTCTTTCAGATGCAACTAGTCTCACTCAATTTGGATCTCGGTGTTATCCACTAATTTTGCACTTAGTTGGGTTACCTGAGGAGCTGCCAGTTGACAGACTTGTTCAAAGTCTAATTCCAGTGTATCAGTTGATCCGTCTGCATGTCTAGCCAATATTGGCTAGCCAGTTTTTTATTTGAATAAGTTTGACCATGGCTCCACGGGGTTTGTAATAAAATGTGCTAGTAGGGTATTTTTGAGTGGTTCGGTCTCCTGAGACGTAGAATCTCAAGTAAGGTATTCCAGGGAGTTTTTTGCCCCTGGCAATTATGCTTTGCCTTCAGCCGAGTATAATTGACAAGGTTTTCTCCCGCTTCCTCCAAAGCTGGGATGCTCGTTGTTGAATTCTGGGCCTTGGGGGGTTATCAGAGCCCAATTAAGTGTTATAAGCCTACTAGACATTATTTAGATAGATCATGGTCATGTCCTAAGTCATCTGGACATATAAATTTTTTTTGAAAAAATCTTTTTCGAACGGGGAAAAAATAATTTTTTAATTTTTAATTATTTTTCCTAAGTTTTTTGGGTTGATTTTTCTATTAATTAAATGGAAAAAACCCGTTCGTGGTAAATAAGTCATTCGGACTCCGAATTCAGTGATTGAAGGCTCTAACCTTAAGCCAAAAATCATTCTTGATCAGCCAGCCAGTCAGAACCAACTTTCAGATCAGCAATCGGACACAATGCCTTTTTTCTCAAAAAAGTTAGTTTTGAGGATAAAAATGATTTTTTATTAAAAAAATGATTATTTTGGAGAAAATTAAAACTCTCCAAATTAACCCAAATTCAGTGAAATAAAAGGCTAAATGACATCTCATGGAGCACTTATGATGATTGGAGTTATCATAACTCAGCTTCAGTCATCATTAAGAGAGCAATTAATTTATTATTAGTTAGCAGACATGTCATCTCTAGCTAAAGATGAGATGGAGAGCACTCATTGGTCTGGTGATTTGATCGAGATGAAGACTGAAGCTTGCACCATCAGTGGGCTTCCCAAACCTAGCTCAGGCTCCTGCCAGACCTAAAGGATGAACTTACCTACATCCAGATGACTCCTTAAGCTATTCACGCCCCTCTCTCCTCATGAGGGCGTCATCACACGTGTGGCCTCATCCTTGGCTTGTTTTCAGTGCACAGGTTTGGAGTGGGGGCGCCTTGCTTGGGTGGAGGCCTCCCCTCACTCCCGGTTCTCTGATTTAGGTCTGGGCTCTGCTGTTAGGTGGCTAAGTTGGTTAGGGTTGGTTTTTTGGTTTTAGGGTTTTAACACTCTCTCATTTGTTAAATAGAGGCTCTTTCAGCTCTATTTAGGATGGAGAATTTGTACAAGTACACTCTGGAAAAAATTGTAATATCTTTTGAATTTGAATAAAGCAAGAAGACTTTGGAGGTCCATGTGGGAGTTATTTGTGTGCCATGCTTCATCTTGTTCAAGGTGATACCATTCTTAGTTCATTTCTTTTGATTCTTAAGTATATGATCTTGTGATTAGAAGGCCAACAATCTAGCACAATATTATTTGATCTATGCTTTTCTCTTAAGTTTTGTGGCTTTCAGGTATTCTCCCAAACACAAGAGCTCTCGTTTGGTTTATGCATTCATTCTACAGGTGCCCAAGGGAGTTTTCTACTTTAAGAAATCAAGAAACGAAGGGTTTGCTTGCCTCATCCATCAAACCACAAATTTCAAAAAATTCTATCGGTTACTTTGATTGCTACAAGTGGATCTCTATTTTGAAGGTTCTATCTTACCTCTTTTCCACTTTTGTCGAAATTATCAAGTCATTTAAATTTTTATTTTAGGCTTGCTTGGCTTCTACTAAGTTAGATCTAGGCTTTCTAGCCTTAGATCTACCTTTTCAAAGCTAGATCCATCTTTTTAAAGGTCCATTTTCAAAGATTTAGTTTCATTTCCTTTTTTAAATCCATCTTTCTTTTTGCCTTGGAAAACGTGCACGAGTTTTCTCAAAAACCGTGCAAATTTTCCATTTTTTAGGCTTGCTGGTTTTCTGTATTTTTCATTAATTCTAAATTCTGGAAATTCATTAAAAAATAAAAAAAAATTTCGAAATTTTTTCAAAAATTTTATTTTTCAATTTTTTGACTTTTTTCTCGAAAAACGTGCAATTTCGTACTCGCTGTTTTTTTACTGATTTTCTGCAATTTTCTGCTATTTTCCAGATTTTGGAAATTAGCCTAAAATATTAAAAAATCTTTAATTTTAAATTCGCAAAAAGTCCCAAGTCGTTTCGTAAAAAATCGTGCCATTTCGTCAAAAATCGTGCATTTTACATAAAAAACGGTGAGCTTGCCTGGTCCTTTCCAGGTTTTGATTTTGGGTCTCATTCTATTGTTTTGATCTTTTGTTTCATCTCATAAGGCACTTGTCTTCTCATCCACTTAATCTTTTCAAATCATAGGTTAAAATTGGTTTCCTAACACTCTTACTAGTCCTTGTTTAGAGCTCTTATCCACAGGTGAACCAAAAGCAAAATCAAACAAGAAAGAGCAAGCAGAACTAGATCCAAAGACAAGGATCCAAAACCAGAAAGGAAGTCATTCTCCTTTGTACAAACTCATAACAGTTTTTTCATTTTACTTAAGATAGTTCTCAAAAGTCCTGACAAGGATTAAGTTCCAAGGGCATTTGTACTTCATTAATAAAACAAGGCTAAGTGGGATAGGGCCTCCTATACTTGGTTTTTCGTCCCCATTTGGGGAAGAGTGTTTTTTGTTCTTAGCTTAGATTTATTTCGAGTACTTATAGTAGTTTCATTTTTGCAAAGTAGATACTAATTGTTCGATTAGCCCATTTTGTTTCATTAACTAGGTTGATTACTTCATCTTTTAAGTTTTTTGTATCTTTCATAAGTAATTCAACTGTTTAAAGTAGAAATCTCTTCAATCTCACTTTTTAGATCAAGAGTGTTCTCTGTTGGAGAGTTGTCTTTTCATTGTTTAATAAGTTAATCAATTAATCTCGAAAGTCTCTTGAACTTGTCATAATCCAAGTCAAGAGCACTCTCTATCGGAGAGCATTCCCACTGCATATCCTTGCATCAAGCATATAGTTTAGCTAAGTCTCTTGAACCTTCGTCATAAGACAAGGTCAAGAGCGCTCTCTGTCGAAGAGTCTAATTAATCAAGTTAATAAAATATTCAACACATACAGCCCTTTAATTAATTAACTCCCTTCCCTCCTTGCCGGAGTATGCTCTGACCGATCCCAGATCGGAATACCCAGAAACGGCATTGGATCTCTAAACCCCACAAGAGGAACTTAACTAAAACTTTTCCGCATAACCAACGCACCGGCGTTGTTCGATAAATACTGAGGCATGTGGGCAAATTCCAAGTGTGGGCGTCGAGCTACCCAATTTGGGCATTGGTAGTTAAGTTATTGAACACTTACCTTTGATCCCAGACACGTCCGTCATGTCTTCGAACGGAGCCACTGAAGGTATTACCGGTTAGGACATCCAGCTACCATAAGTGAAGATCATAAGTAAAAACTCTTAAAACTTACCAAGAGCACTTACAAAACCTAACATTCAATGGCATCTTTTGGGATTCACATCATATTTACATTTGAAGCATCTCTGATAAGTTAACTCCATAGGCACTGGTCCTATCTTGTACGCACTGCTAATAATCTGGGCCATTTGTCCATTGAATGTTTGATTATAAATCATATCTGTGAATGCTTTATCTATTTCGTGAAGCTCTCAAATATTTGTCTATCTTTTAACTCTGGTGATAGCAACGTGGATTGCTTTGTCTTATGTTCAATTCATCACATTAATCATTTAAAATCACATTAACTCCTAAACAACACCCATTCGCATCCAAAAACATCTAAAAATTAACTCTTTGTTAGGGACTACCCCCCTTGGCTTCGTTAGGAGTTAGCCTAAACGGAGGAGCTAGGAGTAGGTGACAGTACCTAGCTCTGTGCTTGCCCCCAAGGTCACACCTCTCCCACTTTCTCAAGTGAGGAGACAGCTTTTAGAAGATTTCTGCTGCTGGTGTGCAATCGGCGGACAACACTCGGATGGCTCAGATATGACCTTTTTCCCTAGAACACCTGTTTGAAACCCTAATTAGAAGACTGTTTTAGGGCCGACTTGTAACTGAGATAAAATTTGACTTTTGACTCCTCTGGATATGAAACTTCGGCCTGTTGTACTCTGATGTGTCTTCTTTCCAATTTTGCAAGTATGACCTAATTTGGATGTTCCAAAAAAATGTTATTGCAAATCTCCCAAGACTTCTTATTTTTGGCCTATCCAGAAGAGCAAACTTGTATCGTATGCCACGTGTCCAATATTTTGTTTATGTAGCTGGAACTTCTACCACAGATACCCTGGTCCGTTTTCTTTCCGATGCAAGTGCTCTCACTCAATTTGGATCTCGGATGCCTCAGATATGACCTTTGTCCCTAGAACACTTGTTTTTGACTAGGTTTTAGACTAATAAAAAACCCTAGATTCCTTTGCAATTATCTTCGAAACTGTAATAAATCAGGGTCTGAATTTCAGACTGGAGATAGCTTGGCCTGTCCTGGAAGTGGGTTTTTTAACCTCGATCTCTGATTCCTTGTAGAAAAAACGTTGTAGCAAAAATGCCAAGGTGACTCATTTTGCAGAAGCCAGTCTCGAGGAAAGAGCTCTGATACCAAATGTTATGCAACCAAGACCCATAAATAACATAAAAATAGAAGAAATAGACCAAAAGAGAGTAATCAACGCCTTAATAATGAAGAATAGAGATAAATAACAATCCTCTTTGAGGGAGGAACCTCCTTACACAATGTACTTGTGAACCCAAGGCAAGACAATATACAATGCTTACTAACATGAGAATATCTCCTTCCTATATATAGGAGACATAGGTGTACATTAACAACTAATAGACCCACTAATAGACCCAAGCCTACATCAATAACATGTAATACACCATCATATAGGGGGTAAAGTGCCACACTATAGGGGGAAATGTGCCCAACATTTAGGGCTTAACATTTTGGTGCTTGGGGCCCTCATATTTATGGTCTAAGTACTGTGGCGGGAGGGGCCTCTCGGTGTTTCCTTGTGGTGTGTGCACCATGCCCAAGAATGAAGGTGGACTTGGCTTGATCAATGTTACCACTCAAGTTCGTATCCTTGTTGCCAAGTGTATGGTAAAATGCTTAGAGATGCCTGCGCCTTGGTAGGTTTTACTTGGGCATTGGTTGATGACTGCATAACATTTGAGGAGAGTTTGAGGAGCATTTGGCTTGTGTGATATTATTTTTATGCCTCACCTTTTTAGGTTTCAGATTTGCTCATGTTCAGGATTATATGGTCGGCTTGGAAAGTTGTAGTAGGATTGATTCTTTGGTCTTGCAAGGGTGGTGGGGTAGGTGGGATTTAGCTTATCACCATATTCGGAGCTGGAGGGTGCAATGCCAATGTATTGTTGAGATGCCTTGTTTTTAGGCATGCAGGCCTAGCATAAAGGGTATTTTTCTTTTTTATGGGGGACTTGTGGTATTTAGCCACACGTGGCTCGAAGGACTGGTGCACTCTTGTGCAATAGTTTGGTTTGATGACTCTCAATTGCATGTTGATTATGGAGTTGAGAGGGTTCATCCTGTAGGAAAAATTATTCAAGATGAATATAGGGATTCCTTGACCATTTAGAGGGATTGGGGATGGAGCTTTGGGTGCCCTCTTCAGGAGTATGTCTTTTGAAGATTGTATTGACTCTTGCAATAGGGGCATTCATTATCGTTAGTTCTTAGTGTGAGATGGATTTTGAATGATGTAGAGGATAGATGGGTGTGTAGACTTTACAGTGTTTGGCCTATCTAAATTTCTTGCAAACCACAAGTTATTTTCTGGATAGTGACGTATCATGGGATCAGGTTCATGGCCTGATTGTTTAAGAAAGAGCTTTTGGATGTCCTTTGCTTGTTTGTCATCGGTTAGACACTGTGAATCAATAGTGCTTTGGGGACACATTTATAAGCGAGCTTCCTTGTTTGGAGTTGGTCGATTGTTAGTCTGTTTCACCTTTTTTGGGATATGACATTGCTTGAGAAATTTTTCTTTATTCATTCTCTGAAAGATCCGATGTAAATTTGTTTTAAAGACAAGGTTATCTCATTGTTTGCCTTTTGCTTCTTGTTGTGTGCTAAGGTACGCCATTAGCTATTGGTTGAAGGCACTTTGTTGATCAAAGACACTTAAGACTTTCGAGCCCATAGGATACATTATTTTTGTTTCAATTGCTTAGTGGAAGAGGTTATGATTTCCATTGTATATGCCCTTGCACCTTTTGGTCTGTTATTTTTAAGTATTTTTCAGTAAATATAAGATATATTTTATTAAGAGAAATTTTTGTAAGATATATTTTTCAAAAAAATAAAACACAACCCACGTAGGGACTCCAACAAACTGTGAACACAAGTAACTCCCCCATGCACCTTAAAATCTTAAACAATTGAACCAATACCCTCAACAGGGTCAACTCTCTTATTGTGAGAGAATCATTTAGTAATTGGAGCAAGAGTCTCATCAAGGTCAAGTCCTCCTTTCTGAAAAAATCCAAATCATGGCTAAGAGTCACTAAGATGCTTCCAATTTGTTTTTATCCGATAAAATCATGGCTAAGGCCCTTGTTTTAAGCCTAACACATACACAGACATACACGCATACATCACTAAGATGCTTTCAATTTTGTTAATCAATGAGCATTGACCACCTATCAAAAGGTGGGATGCCATTTACGTTGTGCACATATACCACCCTGCTTGACTTAACAGTCTTGATTGCTCAATCACTAAACAAACAATGCATCCCTATGGGGATGTGTCGACCCCTTTAGGCAACAAACAGCCACATGATGTAGAAGGAATCAAACCATGGTGGAGTTTGTAATAACATCTTTCTTTTAATGATCTGAATTGCATATATATATATTTTCCAGGTAACAGATCTTGGGGAAACCTCCTCGGCACTTCCCCTCATTCTGAGGATGGATCTTGGGTGCCACCTTCCAGGTATTTCCCCTCATTCTGAGGATGGTACCTGTTAGTTTTTGTACCTAGGCAGATGTTCCCTAGGTGACTTTATTGCCTAAGTCACTTAGAAGAGGGAAAAAGGTGACCCTCACATTAAATGTCACTGAATGAGACTTTATAAACTTAAAGTCACTTTTTGATAAATTTAAGTGGGTGAGTAATTTTATTTAAGTGATTTAAATAAAAGGGATTTTTACTCTCATTGAATCTCATCCATTGGATTGGATCTTTTTCCACCGTTGGATTAGATGCCCACTTAGGGTTTAGACAAAAAGGCTGAGGGGGGCAAAGAGACTTTCACTTTTTCATTTTTCATGAGAAGGAAGAAGAGCTGAGAGAGAAGGAGGACGAGCTAGGGTTTTGGCTCATTTCCCAAGAAAATTTATGCACAGAAATCGAGGAGTACAGGAGCATTGAATTCAGGCACAAAAATCGAGAGGAGAGTACGGCCTGTTTAATGCTGTACGACTGCATTTATTTGCACAGAAATCGAGGAGAAGTACGGCTGCCTTTAATGCTGTACGACCTGCATTTATTTTCCTGCACAGAAATCGAGGAGATTTAAGTCTGTACGGCCTGCATTTATTGCTGTACGGACGACATTAATTCAGCACATAAAACGAGGGTACGTACATCACAGAAAACGAGGGTACGGCCCTGCATTAAACGCTGTACGGTTTTGCACAGAAATCGAGGTCAGAAATCGAGTGTATGGCCTGCATTTAATACTGTACGGTTGGCTCAGAAATCAAAGTGTTGTTCATGCACAGAAATCGAGACAGTCTGCTGCTGGTCAAAAATCTGGGTTGAGATAAGTTGGAATTTTTGACTGTAAATTTAATGTCTGATTTTTCCTGAAGCTAATAATAATCTCTCTCCTCTCTCTGACTGGTTTTCCCCGTGGGGGTTTTTTCCAGGGCTTGTTTGGCCAAAAATCTCTGAGTTAAATTTATGGTGTGACTGTCCAAATGTGTTTTTCAGCCTGTTAGTATTTTTACTGTGTGTTTATATTGCTCAGTATATTTTCTTAAGTAACTTATAGCGAATGCCAAACCGGTTGTAAGTGAAAACCACAAAATGTTCATATAAACCAGCATACAGTAAAACTCAGATTTTTTACATGGTATCAGAGCTTGGGGGCAGAAAATAGTGATTTTTGCAGACACACAGTAATTCCAGAACTCAGATTTTTTATTATTTTACTTCTGTCAGTGAACAACACTTTGTTGGGTTGGTGAAGAGATGGCTACAGGACTTAGATTGGAGGATAGGCTGGATGGGACAGGGAATTTTGTGCTATGGAAGGCCAGAATTTTGTTGTTACTAGAAGAGAATGAGTTATGGCCGGATATAGTGAGGAACACTACAGCAAATCCGATTACCATTCCTGCATCTACAGATGCAACAGCCCTATCAGCCTTCAATAAGAAGGACTGCAAAGCTAGAAGGATTATTCTTGATGCGGTTAAAGACCACATTATCCCTCACATTTCAGGCAAGGATAAGGCACATGAGATGTGGACAGCCTTAACCAGTTTGTATGAGAGTTCTAATGAGAACAGGAAAATGGTTCTCAGAGAAAAACTCAAGAGTATAAAGATGAATGGGGGTGAGGGAGTCACAGCTTACCTTACTAGGATTTCTGCAGTTCGGGATGAACTTGCAGCGGTTGGGGAGAAGGTTGCCCCTACAGAGCTTGTTCGCACCGCAGTGAATGGGGCTTCAAAGTCCTGGGGTGCTTTTGTACAAGCTATAGTGGGCAGAGAGAACCTACCTGACTGGGATAGGCTTTGGGATGACTTTGTGCAGGAGGAGACCAGGAGAGGTCTTGTACAGGGTAGTACTTCTCAGAGAGGGGCTGATGATGAGGATGTGTATTTGGCAGCCAAGGGTAAGAAGAAGAAGGGTGGGGCCAAACAGCACCAGCAGCAGCAGCAGAGTGGGCAGAAGAAGGACTTGAGTAAAATCAAGTGTTATGCTTGTCAGGCGTTTGGGCACTATGCCTCACAGTGTCCAAGCAAGAAGAAGAAGAAGGGACAGGGACAGCAGACTGCAGCCTCAGCAGAGGTTGATGAGTTTAGTGTTGCATTTCAGAGGGAGTTTTCCCTTTATGCTGGACAGATGGAGAGAGAGAGAGTCTCTTTAGCCACCAGCATAGATATGGATATGGACAGTGAGCATTCTTTGTTGGCAGGTCATCAAGGGGGTCCATCTACCTCTACTACTTGGTACATTGACAGCGGAGCCTCGAGCCACATGACTGGAGCTCGAGAGGTGTTCTCGGAGTTATCTGAGACAGGTAGAGATGTGGAGGTTGTCCTTGGAGACAACACCGTTGTTAGAGCTGTTGGTCGGGGGACCATCACATTTCAGAGGGAGTCGATGAGTCCCATGACTCTGCGGGATGTGTTGTATGTCCCTGGGCTGAAGAAGAACCTTGTATCAGTTTCCACCATTGAGGACAGGGGTCTTGGGGTGTGCTTTTCAGATGGGAGAGTGCAGGTGTATCCCAAGGCCATAGGTATGTCCAGTGCCATGGACATTGGAGTTAGGTGAGGAAAGCTGTACAAGCTATTGTTTTAGCCACAGTGTGCCTTAGCACACAGCAGCAGCAGTGAGCTATGTGAGCTCTGGCATCGGAGGATGGCCCACTTACATCACCCAGCTCTTAGATTGTTGAGGAGCATGGTTACAGGTTTACCAGAGTTCAGCACTGAGCAGAGTGATGTGTGCAGGGGGTGTGCTTTGGGAAAGTACACCAAGACTGTTTTTCCGAGCAGTGACACGAGAGCTGCCGGGGTGCTTGATCTTATCCATACTGATATATGCGGTCCCATGTCATCACGGTCTTTGACAGGCTTTGAGTACTATATCAGCTTTATTGATGACTACTCCAGGAAGACCTGGATCTACTTCTTGAGGAGCAAGAAGTCCGAACTTGTGTTGAGTGTCTTCCAAGGGTTCAAGGCCCTTGTGGAGAAGCAGACAGAGAGGAAGATCCGGATGTTGAGATCGGACAATGGGGGTGAGTATACCTCCAAGGAGTTCGATGCATTCTGCAGACAGGAGGGCATTCAGAGACAACTGACAGTTCCTTACACTCCTGAGTAGAATGGAGTAGTAG